>BLBF01000066.1:3845291-3865947 GCA_015471245.1 Laticauda colubrina
TCCTTCCTTCCTTCCTTCCTTCCTTCCTTCCTTCCTTCCTTCCTTCCTTCCTCCTGAAACATGCAAACATCCAACGTTTAGGATTTCTGATCCCACATGCCCAATTGGCTTCCTTTTCCATGACCAAATGAGACCAAAAGGAAGGAAAGAATTCCCCAGCTATGAATTTCATCATTTTTTTTCCCTGCAGAGAGGAAGAAAATTTGCTGTGGATTGAAAACAATATGGAAAAGTAACTGGTCCAGAGAAGAATAGGGGTGGGGAGGAAGCTTCTGCAGTAAAAGAAAGAAACAATATATATTTCTTTCCTTGACAAGGTTTGTGTTTTGCCTAGAGGACTTTTCCTCATTTCAGCTCTGTAGCTGTTTGCTCCTCTTGATTGCATCTGTGTTTTACGATTCCTGTTGGGGTAAGTGAATGTTCATTTGTATGTCCAGCGTGCCTGGCCTGGAGTCACCTCATGGTTGATTAGCAAAACTGCTTCTTGATAAACTTACCTGACTGTTGGCAATTGGTGATAAAGAATCCAATTGTAACATCAGCAGTAAATAATGCCAACCAGCCTAGTGGTATCTCTGGAGCATGAAGGTTAAATGGGTGATTTACATGGGAAGTGAAGTATGCCCTGAGCTCTTTCCCACTCAAAGTGGTTTGGACTAAAAGAGGCTTATGGGTAAGACAAAGCTCATATGCTCTTGCTGGGTCACTGACTTGCCTTCTTATGTTCCTTATCAACAGAGAGAAGACTAAGAGTCCGTCTACCAGCAAGTCCTTTGGGCTTGCAGTTCACTTTCTTCTGTGCCCGAGATGGGAAAACGATGGTTCCTTTATGACCTTGCGGACTTCAATTCCCAGAATTCCTGAGCCAGCTTGGTTGGCTCAGAAATTCTGGGAGTTGAAGTCCGAAAGTCATAAAAGGGCCATCGTTCCCCATACCTGTTTTACGCCCATGTGAGAAATTTGGAGAAGAGGGTTTAAGGGTTGAGCTTTCCAATTGCGTTAGTATTGAGAAGTGAGCTCTAGTGATTATCCATAAATGGCAGGAAGTACGTGCCACTTGACAAACTGGAATATAGCAATAGCATTTAGACTTATGAACCACTTCACAGTGCTTTATATCCCTCCCTAAGCAGTTTTTACAGAATCAGCCTATTGTCCCCAACAATCTGGCTCCTCATTTTATCAACCTCGGAAGGATAGAAGGCTGAGTCAACCTTGAGCCTGGTGAGATTCGATTTGCCAAATTGCAGGTGGCTAGCAGTCAGCAGAAGTAGCCTGCAGTACTGCACTCTAACCACGGTGCCACCATAGCTCTTATATCTGGGAGAAGGCTGCGAAGATGGAGAAGGGCCTAGAAATCAAGAAGAAGTTTCTGTGAAGGGTATGTTTAGCTTTAAGAAAAGACAGCACCAGCAAACAATTATCTGATATGACATATCTTGCTGGGTTTGAACTGGGAATCTTTACCTGGGTTATTTGGAGATGCTGGGCATTAACCGGGAACATTCTGCATACAAAAAAAGGTATTCTGTCACTCAGTGATGTCCCAGACCCCTCCAAATTATAGCAATAGCACTGAGATTTATATACCATTTCATAGTACTTTCCAGCCCTCTCTAAGCGGTTTGCAGAGTCAGCATATTGCCCCCAACAATCCTCATTTTACTAATCTTGGCAGGATGGAAGGCTGAGACAACCTTCAGCTGGTCAGGATCGAACTGCTGACAGTGAGCAGAGTTGGCCTGCAACACTGCATTCTAACCATTGCACCACCACAGCTCAGTGTTACCTTACAATATTGTGCTAAAGTATAGTATTATTTGTTTGGCCTAGAATAAAGTAGGGAATTAGTCACTTAAGAAGTAAGCCCTGGTTTAGGGCAAGGGTCTTCAAACTTGACAGCTTTAAGACTTGTGGACTTCAACTTCCAGAATTCCTGAGCTAACATGCCTGGAGAAGGAATTCTGGGAATTGAAGTCGACAAATCTTAAAGCTGTCAAGTTTGAAGACCCCTGGTTTAGGTCATAGCATTAGGTGTGAACCAGGAGACTGGCTTGCTCAGCAAACCATAAATTAAGTAGCCCACAGCTTAAAGAAACGTATTAACCTAGTCTTTATACCTGTGTGACACTGAAACAATGAATGGGACAATCACTGTTGTTCCCCAGATAACTGGGAAGAGTTTATTTGGCACTATGAAGGTTTTTGTAGGCTTTGGCAATCAGTAAATATGTATAAATATGTTAGTTAATAAAGAATGATTCCCAAATGCGATTTTGGATATAGAATTGTATCGCTGCCCAAATCTATCCTATGAGTCTCCTGCTATCAAGAATGGCAGAGTATTTTGAACAATGCAGATTCAGAGGAGCCCCTAAGCAGGAGACTTAAAATCTATGTTACACTGGGGTTAAATGTAAATTAGAAGTACAAAGGTTGAAAATCCTTGATTTTAAATATTTTGCACTTTTGTGGAGAGGAGGGGGCTGTATTTTCCCAAAGGAGATAGGGAAGAAGTGACAAAGAAGTGTATTTATTTCATATCTCAACAAATGCCTTGGAAATAAGAAGCATTTCTGCTAAACTGAGAATCAGTAGAAGGGAGTCTTGAAAGGAAGAGTGTTTAAGGATCTCCTAAATTTTAGAGTTGCAAAGACATGGGGCCACCACTGAGAAAAACCTGCAAAGCCCATAATATCTTCTTTTAACGATCCCACAATACCTTGCGGGGTGGAGTCTGGGCAACTGAGTGGAGATAGCGGAGTGTTTTAATGGCCGGATGCCCTTCCTGTCGCCAGTGTGGAGTTTTGTTCAGCAGATGTATTCTCAGTGTGGCGCGAGAGAGAAATATCTACCTCTACCTAGGCTCGAACTCACAGCCTCCTGATTGTGAGGCAAGAGCTCCTTCTCTAGGCCACTGAACCGCCCCAAAATCCATAATAATGATACCAGCTTAATTGCTGGCACTGGAGAGGGAGCCTTAAAGTTGATTTCTAATCCGCAGACAAGCATGGAAGGCAATTCTTGCCATCGGGGGTGTTTTTCTGTTCCCGTGTTGTGTATAAAACTTGGAATCACATAAAGGAGAGAAAAGTCAGGGCTGAACAGAGCTGAGTCTAATATTCTCCCGGCATCAAGATGACTCAACTTAAAAATCCTGACCAGGGATCTTTTTCTTGCCATTGGGGGTTAAACCTAGAACCTGATCATCTGCGTATATCCAACCTAGAAGTAAGGAGACCTTTTCTGACAGTGAGAACAATTAATTGATGGAATAGCTTATCTCCTGGAGTGGTGGGTTCTCCCATCACTGGAGGTTTTCAAAAATCGGCTGGACAACCATGTCACCGGCGTGGTATAAGGCAGGGGTCCCCAAACTTGGCAACTTTAAGACTTGTGGACTTCGACTTCCAGAATTCCCCCCCTCCTCCGACTCCTCAGACTGGAGAGATTGCAGAGGAAGGGATTACAAGAGAGTAAGCAGGCATACAGTTGAAGTCTAGCGAAGCTGGCTGGAGAATCCTGGGAGTTGAAGTCCACAAGTCTTAAAGTTGCCAAGTTTGGAGACCTCTGGTATAAGGTCTCCAGCCTCCAGCAGGAGGTTGAACTAGAAGGTTAGAAGACTCAGATTCCTTTTCAGCTCCATGAGTCTATGTTCTATGAGTTATGGCTTCTTTCCCCAATCTCGGTTGAATGGATAACAGCTGGATAAACTCAGTGGGAGGAAGTTTCTCCTTCACCTTCTGCCTCCTTTATAAACCACAAGAGCATTTTAACATTCTGGGCACTTGCCTCCCATTCTCTTGTCACAGCCTTTTTCCTAAATGAGATTCTCTGAGAGATATGTAGCCATATCTGCACAGTCTCTTGTTCCCAAACACCCATGTTTTTTCTTATAGTCTGCAGAGGCGGTCATGGACGGGTAGTTCGTCTCATGGTCTTCCTTTTTCTTTCCTTCCGGGTTGTCTCCGTCCCTACAGTAAACTTTGAAAGAGAAATATACATCACATTTTTTCCTGCTTTAGTACATCCTGGCTGCTCCTTTTAGCCAGAATTCTTTCTGCTCCATGAGGCCCAGCTTCCTTTTCTAAACAGTCCAGCTGTACAGTAACCACCCATAGTGATCCCTGCTGACCTCCGTTGGTGTCTTCCATAGTTCAGCTTGCAGGAAGAAAATGTGCGTGCATGAAAGTGTGGGCGGTGTGCAGGCCCGTGGAGAAGTCCAGATTCCTGGGCTGAAAGGTTTTTTGCCTTTGCAATGAATCAGTTCTTTTGCTAAAACAGCCGAGTTGCAAAGCAAGCTCTTTTTGTGACTATTATGTCTAGAAGGGGCTCATGAGACTGAGATAAGGGCCATTAGCCTTAGGAGGCTGCTTCTTCCTCTAATCTACATTAACTGAAAACATACTTCTTTAAAAAGAAAAACCTATCTGTATATCAATGATTTTTTTTTCTTTCTAACTTTAAGACTTATGTGGCTGCAGGCATTTTTTCTTTTTTTTTTCTTTTTGGTCTTATTTCGCTGCTAAACTTGTCGCTCCTGATTTATTTCTTTATGTCAATTTGTACGGCTTCCCCCATTGCAATAGGGACTCTGGGCAGCTGCTACAGGGTTAAAAACTCAAGTGCCATGAAACAATTACTAAGCATACGTCTCAGGGTAGCTAAGTCAGCTGAGGTCTCCTCAATAACATATCCATCTTGCAGGCCCCATTAGCATCCTGTGACTCCCCCAGTTTTGGGGAAACAGCCACACTTTGAAGACTTTATGAAAAGCCAGCAAGGTTGAAGCCAGACAGGTTCCAGGGGCATATGAATTAGAATTAGAATTCTTTTTTATTGGCCAAGTGTGATTGGACGCACAAGGAATTTGTCTTGGTAGAAATGCTCTCAGTACACATAAAAGAAAAGATACATTCGTCAATGGCATTCCAGAGAGCAGGCATCTACACCATGAGTTTCAAACTCACAGCCCGTGGGCCGGATGCATCACATGCCCAGTTTAGTGAAGGAGGAAAAGGTACCGATATGTCACGTGACGCCGCCATGACTCCACAAGTTTGACACCCCTGATTTACAGAAAGGTCCGAATCAGATGACATTCCCTGATGAACGTGCCTCTTTGATTGGATCTAATGCTTCTGCAGTGCCCACCATCGGGGATTGTAATGGACTGTGAGAATAACCTTGGGAGACAGGAGGAACGGCAATCACACTTGGCCAATAAAGCTATTTTATTCTATTCTGTTCCGTTCTGTTCTGTTCTACCCTACTCTACCCTATTTCATTTCTCAATCTTGACAACTTTAAGGTGTGGGGACTTCAATTCCCAGAATTCCCCAACCAGCATGAATTCTGAGAATTGAAGTCCACACATCTTAAAGTTGCCAAGGTTGATCTAATGGAATGAGTGGAAACGGACAAGGGTGATCCCACAAATAACCTGGCTCGATGTCAGGAATGGCTTTAAAGGTGGCAAATAGCAGGTTGTATTGCACCCAAAAGCATAATGGAGGTCAAATGAAGTTTGCACTTTGTCAGTCTTTAGTTGAAAAAAAGAAAAGATTGCTTTCAATACTCCAATTGACTCCAAAGCAATGCTTCCCCTGGCCTAGAAGGGAGCATGAAGCAATCACATCTTTTCAACAATGCTACTCATCTCCTGGGTCTTTTGGAATTGCTGTTTATCTCTATTCTGGTCCCCAGACATGGCTGACTCAGGAATTCTGGGAGTTGAAGTCCACAGGTTGTAAAGTGGTCAGAGTTGCCCACACCTCTGCTGTATCATGAATTGTTGAAATGGGCTGCATTTGTACAACAGGTTAATCCACCAAATACTGAACCAGGTTTGCCTGTGTCCACAGGGTCACGGTGATCAAGTAGTACAAATTTGCACTACTTGGGTGACTCTGAGGACACAGACAAACCTCCAAGTGATCTCAATGACTCTCTAAAAAGAATGCAAGTGACCAGCTGTCTGCAAGGGATATAAATCCTTCCATTCCCCCACCATCCAGTCACAACTGAAGAGTTTCTTGGATGGTCTTCAGAGAAAAAACAAGAAAGTCCAGTTGCCTCTTGAAAAAGCACCTTTGGGTCAACCAGGTTTAAAAAAAACCATACCTAGTGATTTTAGGCAAGTGTGGTTATTGATCCCGGTTTAGTGTGGCCTTTGACCCCAGTCCCTTGTGGAGCCTTGTGGGAAATTTAATATTTATTGTCTTATTTATTAGATTTATATGCCATCCCATCCGTGGCAATTTCCTAGAATCATCCTCCCCCTCCCCCTGAGATACTGAGGTAGGATATGTTTGAACCTTAGGTCAAAATCTTCATCCGAGTTCAAACCAGCATAATCTGGCCTTATTACAATCTAATCCCTAGCTTGTTTCTTAAGCTCAATTTAACAGTTCTTTTTTTTTTTCAATAGGAATTTTCTAGTGGAGTCCTTGGTGCTCTCTGAACTTGGTTGTTTGCTTGCATTAAGGATTACACAGTTCAACCCTGAGCGATACATATTTTCTTCTGCCCTTCTCTTTGATCCATTACTTGATCGGTTTCCAGGTAGTCCTTAATTTATGACTGATCGCTTAATGGTTGTTCAAAGTTACAATGGATTTCCCCCCCCCCCCCCCCAGTTATGAACTGGTTCCAAAGTTCTGACAGCATTTCAGATGCTCAGAAACTGTTCTGACTGAACCGGGTTCCCAGAGAGCAGACACAGACAAAGGCAGCAGCCCTCACCTTTTATGGTTTAATCACAATTCTGTTCCTTTACAGATAAAAGGCTGCTTTCCAACAATTAGCTCCGACAAGGAAGAGCCTTGCCAAGTTGTTTGTCAAGTCTGCCAAAAACCCAAAGAAAAAAATTAATTTACAAGATTCTCCAAACAAGAAATCAGATAAGTTGAGTTTCAGAGCTTCTTTGCTGTCTGCAAAGAACACCTTTCCAAACCTGGCTTTTATCCTCTTGAGGGAGGGGCCTTTGCCTCGCCTATGCTGCTGTAATTGTTCTTTCCTCTGAGCAATCCTTCATGCACGTGCACTTGCCACAGGCTCCTCGGGAACCTCCTCATCACTGCTGCCAGCCTCCACAATCTCTGAAGGCAGCAATCCACTCCCTAATGGTCCTGGCCCTTCATCAGAGTCCTCCCTCTCCTCTGCCATCTGTACCTGCTGCCGGCTCACCACAACAGAAACCAGACCACATTTAAGACAGCTTGCACAAGCTGTGGTCACATGACCATGGTTTATGATGTTGACCATGACTATGATTTAGTTTTTGCAGAAAATTGATGTTTATCACCATCATTTAACAACCCCATATTCCTTTGTGGGGTGGAATCTGGGCAACTGAATGGAGCTAACAGAGTGTTTAATGGCCGTATGCCCTTCCTGTCACCAATGTGTAGTTTTGTTCAGCAGATATATTCTCATTGTGCCCAGAGAGAGAAATATCTGCCTCTACTTAGGATCGAACTCACAAATTGATGTTTTATGACCACTAAAAAAAAGTTTGCAAGATTACTTTGGCCAGGTGATGACCCCCTTACCATGTGTCCATAGGACCAGGCTTCATTACAGTCGTAGTTGAGGACTGCCTGAACTAGATAGTGAAGGAGCCATGCTTATAGCGTTACAGTGGTTGGTTCTTGCTGAAAATGGGTGCAACTACCTTGGAATGAATTGTACAGAGAAATGTACAGAGCCCCTCCACCGGGATCAGCATGTAAACATGGAGTTTTTGCTCTGCACTATAAATCATAGTTTCTGTTGAACAGAAACATACAAAGATTCAACTGCGTGCTGCACAGTGGTGGGATTCAAATTTTTTTTCAACCGATTCTGTGGGCATAGCTTGGTGGGTGTGGCGTGGGTTGGTGGGTGTGGCAGGGGATGGGTACTGTAAAATCTCCATCCCCTCCCCACTCCTGGGGGAAGGATACTGTAAAATCCCCATTCCCTCCTCACCCCACCAACCTGCTTTCCAGCTCCATTCTCCTGTGCAGGACAGCCAAAGAAGAGCCAGCCAATCAGCTGGGATTTGGGAGGCGGAGAATAGATGGGGGAGGGGCGAGTCAGAGGTGGGATTTGCTGGTTCTCTGAGCCACTCAAAATTTCTGCTACTGGTTCTCCAGAACTGGTCAGAACCTGCTGAATACCAACCCTTGGATTGGTCCCTGGATGCCCGAAAGTTGGGGGCCGCTGCTATAACAGGACCATGGCTTTCTCAGCATTTTTATCTCTGCCTTTGAAGTAGATGATTCCATCTTCCCGCCAAAGGAGCTGTGTGAATACACCAACTATGGTTTGTTAAACCAGGCTTAATCCTGCCGATTATAGTCTATTTATCTCACAAAGATTATGCCAACCATGGCTTGCTGCAACGATGACCAGCACAGGGACTATTTTAGGTCCCAATCTAATCTAATTTTATTTTATTTAATGAATAAAATAAAATAAAGTTGAGGTTGTTGCTTCACTGGAAACAGTAAAAAAACACCAAACCTTTTAGGTGTTAATCATTCAATTAATCTCGCTGCATAAAAGTTCAGATGGAGAAAGCATCCATCATTCTTTTGAAAGAAGCAAATCTGGTCACTTAAAAAATGGGCATGCCTGCTCACTTCTTTCTACAACGATTTAGAAACGGACGCGCTTCTAGTTATTTTATTTTTACAGGGACAGGGGAAAAAAAAAAATCAAGGTGCCTCTTTTGAATAGGTCTCTTTTAAATGGGAAAAAAGCTGTTGTTGTTTTTTAAACCTGGAATGATTGTCTGAATTTGACTCACGACCAGCTTTGTAAAAGCATTTTGCAAGTGTAGCACTCTTTAAGTGAAACGTTGCTGTGTTTGGGGGAAAATTTTCACAGCTTTTCCTCATTTGGGGATAGGGTGGGGTGAGTGGGAGAGCTGTCTGACGGCAGACGCCACGCCTCGTAGGGACCACCACATATTTTGCCTGCTAACAAAGCATTCTGGTCTCTGAGGGGTTGAACAAAAGAGAGCTTGTCCTACTGAAGGCTGGGAAACTGTTCCTTCTTGCAGTTCTCGGTTAGCATTAATTCTGGCAAAGACTTATTTATTTTTCGGTTGTTGACCTAACCCTAACACAGCAAATTGGAGAATTTATGGCTGATCCTTGTCCTTTTGCTTGGCCAAATATGCCGTGGGTGTCAAATATGCTTGTGCTTTGGAATGTTAGGCCAGCAACAAGGGCTTTCTTCACCGAGCAATTACGCTAGAACAGAGAGGCCCTGAGTTCTAATCCCTCCTTTGGCACAAAGACAGTAGGGCAGAGATGTCAAACCCGCTTCGTCGTCATGTGACATGTCGAGACCCCCCCCCTTTGTTAAACCGGGGTTGGGCGTGGCCAGCACAACACATCTGGCCTGTGGGCCATGAGTTTGACCAGTGGTGGGATTCAAATTTTTTTACTATCGGTTCTGTGGCTTCTGTGGCATGTCTTGGCTTGGTGGGCATGGCAGGGAAGGATACTGCAAAATCCCCATTCTCTCCCCACCACACTAACCTGCTTTCCAGCTCCGTTCTCCTGTGCAGGGCAACCAAAGGAGACCCAGCCAATCAGCTGGGACTCAATGGGAGGCAGAGAATAGATGGGGCCAGTCAGAGGTGGGATTTGCTGGTTGTCCGAACTACTCAAAATTTCTGCTATCGGTTCTCCAGAACTAGTCAAAACCTACTGAATGTCACCTCTAAGTTTGACACTCCTGCAGTAGGATGAACCTTGGGCCAGCCACTTTCACTCAGCCCCTGGAAGGAGGCAATGGCAAACAAACTTCTGAAAAACTTTGCCAAGAAAACCTGTCCAGGTAGCCTTTGAGAATCGGACGGCATTGAATGGAATTAAAAAACAAGACTGAGGTAAAAAGTCAATTTTATTCCCCACCATCCAGTCAAGGCTGAAGAAGCTTCTTGGATGAGAAGTGAAACGTCTTCAAAGAAAAAAACAAGGAAGTCCAGTTGCCTCTTGAAAAAGCACCCTTGCGACAACTTGAGGTACAGCAATTTGCATACAGGTATTTCTTGACTTACAACCACAATTGAGCCTAAAGGTTCTATTGCTAAGTGAGTTTTACCCCATTTTATGACCTTTCTTGCCACTGTTGTTAAGTGAATCACTGCAGTTGTTAAGTCAGTAACACAGTTAAATGAATCTGGCTTCCCCACTGACTTTGCTTGTCATGACCCTGGGACACTGCAACTCTCCTAAATATGAGCCAGTTGATCAAGTGCCCATGGGCATGATTATTTTTTTTTTCAGTCTGAAGTTACTTCAAACTTGGAAATTTGATCATCTGTTGCCTTTCACACATGGAAAGTTGAAGGAGAAATTCCCAGCAGCTGTGACTTCAACTCGTCTTCCATGAGAGGGTCCAAAATAGTGCTTTTTCAAGAGGCAACCGGACTTTCTGGTTTTTCTTTGAAGCCGTTTCGCTTCTCATCCAAGAAGCTTCTTTAACTCTGGTAGTCAGAACTGAAGAAGCGTCTTGGATGAGAAGTGAAACTTCTTCAAAGAAAAAAACCAGAAAGTCCACTTGCCTCTAGAAAAAGCACTTTTTGGGACAACCATGACTTGAATGACTGAGAATCTCCATCGACATTTAGCAAAAATTCCTCAAGGTACTTTCACACCACCACCATTTCCACCTCAAATGAATCCGATTCTGGTAATAAAGTGTACCTGACATTTATTGATCAAAGTGTTTTGACTGTTTTTGGACATGGTATTTCCAAGCAATTCTCTGAATTTTATTTGCTATATAGACCGCTTGGTCTATATAGTCTTGGTCTGTTCCAGGATGCTTGTTTTGCTCCCACATCTTCCCTCTGCCCTCCCCACTCCTCATTTCAATGAGAGCAAATGCCCAGCAATGGAAATTCTCTGGCTGTGGAAGGATTTGAGGGTTGAGGGCTCACCTCTTGCCCCCTTCCTTACAGGCTGGCTTTTGTGTTTTACTCCTAGCTCATAGTAAAGAGTTGCCTAGTTTTCCAAGAACAAAGAATTGAATCAAGAGTTTCCAGTGTTTCCTTGGTTGGCTGAATAAAAGAAAAGAGGAGGAACATGTAAGCTAGAAACTATGCCTTTAGGACTGCATGTTAATGAAATTGCAAGGAGAAAGTTAAAAAACAACAACAGGTTCTGCATCAGATGAATTTCTGATTGGACAATGTTGAGAAGTGCTAATATTGAAGACCATCTGTCCCTTTTTTTTTCTATTCGAGCAAAATAGAACAAGGAGATTTTAATCCAGCTAAATTCAAGGCTCCAATCTATCACTGCAATAGGCCCTTTCATTCCATATCTTGTTTCAAAATTAATTTTCGTTAACTTTCAGACAGCTTGGGAATATCGGAAATTAAAAGAGTGTGTTATTTGGACGGTTGACACATTGAAGCAATTAACTTAATCCATTGATTAACTCAGGAAAACCGGGAAGGAATTAGCCAACTTGAGTTGTATCTTCAGTGGATGAACTTGCCGGAGAAAATTAGTGAGCAGAAAGTGCTCTCAGGAATAAGAAATTCATTCAAAAATATGGGTGAACATGAAGTAAACTGGGCAATTCTTTTTTGCCCAGTGTTCAAATGAATTTCCTTTGGTTCGAGAGGCTGGAGAGAATGTATAATTGCAGGATTATACGGGTGGGATTTGTGTAAATGCGAGTGTGTAATTAAACTGTAGCTACCCCTTCCCATTTCTTGAAATATTTACGATATGGCCTTGATTTATGCTGAAATGGCTGTAGAATCAGGATAGATAAAAATAACATGGCTGAATGGCACTCTAGGCTGTCCCACAAATGAATGAGAATGGATGAATGAAAGAATGAATGAATGAATGAATGCATGAAAACTACAGAAATGAACACAACTCATCATGTGGTCTTATACAAAATGAATATTTCATGATCAGGATATTTAGAGAAGACAGCAATGCAGTTGGTTTTTTTTGTGGGTGGAGGGTGGAAGTGGTCTGTGAATACATTACTGAGACATCTTGATTGATTGGTTGCTTGTGATCTTGTCAATGCACTCGAGTGGGCAGTTGCCATAGAAAGCTCATCTTAGATGAGCTAATTAAGTCCTCACCAGTTGAGGCTTTCTTTTCCTGGAGGCCTGGGGAAGGGGTTGGCTGGTTATTTGTGCTGATTCCCTGCAGCTAGGGTCACCATGATACCAAAAAGATGTCGAGACTCTAGAAAGCGTGCAAAGAACAGCAACAGAAGATTAGAGAACTGGAGACCAACATAATGAATGGTTGAAGGAACTTGGTATGTCGAGTTTAACTAAGAGAAGGACTGGGGTGACATAGAATAGAATATAATTTTTTATTGGCCAAGTGTGATTGGAATTTGTCTTTGATGCAGAATAGAATAGAATGGAATGGAACAGAACAGAACAGAACAGAACAGAATTCTTTATTGGCCAAGTGTGATTGGACGCCCAAGGAATTTGTCTTGGTGAAAATGCTCTCAGTGTACATAAAAGAAAAGATACATTCGTCAAGAGTCAAGAATCATCAGGTGCAATACTTAATAATAATAATAATAATAGGGTACAATAAGCAATCAAATCATACTAGGAAACAGTCAATATCAATCGTAAGGATACAAGCGACAAAGTTTCAGTCATACAGTCACAAGTGGGAGGAGATGGGTGTTAAGGAGTGATGAGAAAATTAACAGTAATAGTAGTGCAGACTTTGTAAATAGTTGGACAGTGTTGAGGGAATTATTTGTTTAGCAGAGTGATGGCGTTCGGGAAAAAATCATAAGCTCATAGTATATATAAAAGATACAAGTGATAAATCATGATCATAATCGTCATAAATACATTCATTGTGAACCATGAGATACAACATTAGTGATAGTCATAGAATACTCAATAAGCAATCAAAATCATACTAGGAAACTAAAGAAAACAATATAAATCGTAAAGATACAAGCAACAAGGTTATAGTCCTAAGTAGAAAAGAAAATAGGTTATCGGAAGGATGAGAAAAATAATAGTAATACAGTCTTAGTAAATAGTTTCATAGTATTGTGGGAATTAGTTGTTTAGCAGAGTGATGGCATGGGATGGAAAACTGTCCTTGATATCATGATATCATGATATGAATGATATGAGTATTTGAGTTGCTGTCATAGAGAAGACGGGCTCAACCTAAAAACGCTTGAGGGCAGAACAAGAAGTAATGGGTAGAAACTTATAAAGGAGAGATCCAATCTAGAAATAAGGAAAAATTTCATGACAATGGGAACAACTAATCAGTGGAACAGCTTGCCTCAGGAAGTTGTGGATGCACCTTCTCTCTGGGTTTTTCAGAAAAGATTGGGCAGCCATGTATTTGACAGGGTTAAGGGCCTCTTGTTAGAGCAGGGGATTGGACTAGTAGACTTCCAAGTTCTCTTCCAACTCTTATTCACATTCTGTATTTTACTTTCCTTCATAATAAACAGAAGAAGAGTATAATCACTGAGAAGTAGGCTTGAAAACTTACACTGTTGACCATCCTCCTAGCATCTCCCCCCCCCTGTCCTGTTGCTGAATTTCTGTTGCTAAAGAAAACAGTTGTCAAATATCTTTTGCCCAATTCTGCAGCCTCTCTTGCTGCAGTTGTTAAACGAATCCTTGAAGTTGTTAAGTTAGCAACATGGTTGTTAAGTGAATCCGGCTTCCCTATTGATTTCCCCATTGACCCATTTGCTTGTCAGAAGGTCACAAAAGGAGATCACAAAACTCTGGGACACTGCAATCGTCATAAGTACATGCTGGTTGCCAAGGATCCAAATTTTGATCATGTGACCATGGGTTTGCTTGTAATTGTGGAAAATGGTCATAAGTCACTTTTTCTCAGGCTGTGGTTAACTTCAAATGATCATCAAATGAATAGAATAGAATCATGATGGCGAACCTATGGCATGCATGCCACAGGTGGCACGCAAAGTCATTTGTGCAGGCACACAAGTCCCAACCAAATTTACTTGCACTGCACATGTGTGCTCCTCATAGCTGATTTTTGGCCCGTTTGAGCGGTTTTCGGCCTCCCGGAGGCTCGAGGGAATCCTCTGCAGTCTCGGGAGGCCGAAAAACAGGCGTTCTGGAAATACCGGAAGTGCCGAAATGGGCCCATTTTCAGCATCCCATGGTTCCAGAGGCCCTCCGGAGGCTGATAATGGGCACTATTCCGCTATTTCTGGAAGACCTGTTTTTTGGCCTCCCAAGGCTGCAGAGGCTTCCCTCGAGCCTCCAGGAGGCCAAAAACAGCCTCAAACGGGCCAAAAATCAGCTGGGAGGTGCAGTGCAGGAAAGAGTGAAGGCGGGGGTGTTGTGCACATGCACAGGGGGGCAGGCACATCGCATTGTAGGTGCTGGTGTCTGGTCTTTTGGCACACCACAACAAAAAGGTTCACCATCACTGGAATAGACTAAAACTTTATTGTCACTTTAAAAGTAGAATAATCAGCATACATTAAAATGAAATTTCGTTGCATTCAGCTTTCAAAAGATATCTATTATGCATATACCTCCCCCCCCCCCACGCATATATGACATAGATATACATGGTCACAAGTTGAGGATTACCTGTAAACAAATAAGGCAAAACTAATTGTCTATAGAGATTCTCCGTCATCCAGGTTGTGGTTGTCCCAAAGGTGCTTTTTCAAGAGATTGCAGAAGCTTCTTGGATGAGAAGTGAAACGTCTTCAAAGAAAAACCAAAAAGGCCAGTTACCTTAATTTTCAACAGCTGTAATTAGCTTCCTGTAACAAAGAGTATGGAGCTCTGTCCCAAGGAGAGTCAGACCTTTGCAGTGTATCTACTGTTACAACATTCATCAGACCAGGTTTGAAATAATCTGCATAAATTGTTCTCATCGTACAAGGATAAGAACATCCTCAGAGGATGACGAGTATTTTTGGGTTGTGGAAGTCGTGCGTGTTGACTTGCTGAGTTTTGTACTGAGCCTCTCAAGGTTGCCTGGCACTGCCTGCCAGCTGTGTCTTGGAATGTGTTCTCCTAAGTTGTCATCTTTTAAAAAATGGAAGGGGTATTTGGCTGACATTTTTTGTCTTTGGAAGCAAACTCTGAGTTTCTCCAACAGTTGAATAATTAAGGCCTGATGCCAGCTCTCTAGCTGAGGTCTTCTCAAATCTCAGCAACTTTTAAAATGTGAAGACTTCAACTCCCAGAATTAGCCAGCCAGCAGCATGGAGTTGAAGTCCCATTGAGGCCTTTGAACTGTGGTGCTAGAGAAGACACAAGGCAATCAAACCGGTCAGTCCTAGAGGAGATCCACCCTGACTGCTCTTTAGAAGGCCAGATCCTGAAGATGAAACTCGAATACTTTGGCCACCTAATGAGAAGGAAGGACTCCCTGGAGAAGAGCCTAATGCTGGGAACGATTGAGGGCAAAAGAAGAAGAAGGGGACGACAGAGAATGAGGTGGCTGGATGGAGTCACTGAGGCAGTAGGAATGAGCTAAATGGACTCCAGAAGATGGTAGAGGACAGGAAGGCCTGGAGGAACATTGTCCATGGGATTGCGATGGGTTGGACACAACTTTGCGACCAACAACAACAACATCCTAAGGTCCACACATAAAGTCCACACATACTAAGGTGGCTGAGGTTGTTGGGAGAAACTCTGAGCTAGCTTTCTTTCCGATCAATTGGATGATGTCTATAAGTTGACAGTCTCTTCCCTGGGCAGGTCACTGATTCTTCATTGGCTTCTTTTGCAAATAGGAATCTAATTGGTTCGATAGGTGCAATTTTCTGGTATTATTGATTGGCCTTTTGAAGGAACCTCTCAGGAAGTTTGTAACTGGTGAGATTATTAATCTGGAGCTGAAATGAGCTCTAAACTTCCCCCTTCCTGAAGACATCTGCTAAAGGAGATGGGGAACACAATTGCATTCTTCTCAACTTTGCTATCCCACACCCTTTGCCAGGTGGGTGATGAACGCATCACTCCCAGCTCTTGAGAAATTTCCCAGCTCCTAGAAAATGGGCCAAGTAATCCATTTCGCCAAAAATAACAGATAACAGTTAATCAGAGTTGGGAGGGACCTTGTAGGTCATCTAATCCAGCCCCCCACCCAAGTGGGAGACCCTACACCATTTCTGACAAATGGCAGTTCAATCTCTTCTTGAAAGCCTCAAGTGATAGTGCTCCCACAACTTCCGAGGGCAAAGCTGTTCCATGGGTTGATTGTTCTCGCTGTCAGAAAGTTTCTCCTGATTTCCAGGTTAAATCTCTCCTTGTTCAGTTTCCATCATTATTCCTTGTCTGGCCTTTAGGAGCTTTAGAAAATAGCTTGATCCCTTCCTCCCTGTGGCAGCCCCTGAAATATTGGAAGACCTCTATCACTTCTCCCCTGGTCCTTCTCTTCCCTAGACTAGCCAGGCCCAGTTCCTATAACCGTTCTCCATATGTTTTAGTCTTCAGTCCACTAATCATCCTGGTTGCTCTTCTCTGCACTTTTTCTAGAGTCTCAACATCTTTTTTATAATGTGGTGAACAGAACTGGATGCAGTACTCTAGGTGTGGTCTTACTAAGGCTTTATAGAGTTGTATTAGTTCTTCCCTTGATCTTGATTGTATGTTGTTAATGCAACATAGGTTTGTATTAGTTTTTTTGGCAGCTGCTGCACATTGCTGGCTCATATTTAGCTGGTTGTCCACTAAGACTCTAAGATCCCTCTCACAGTTACTGCTATTGAGCCTGGTTTCACCCAGTCTATATGGGTACTTTTGGTTTTTCTTGCCTGAGTGTAGGACTTTACTTTTCTCTATATTGAATTTCATTTTGTTAGATCATACGGTCCAGTGTTCTGGTCTGTCAAGATCCATCTGGATCTTGAGCCTATCTTCTTGGGTGTTAGCTATTCCTGCCAGCTTAGTATCATCTGCAAATTTGGTAAGTTCCCCTTCTATTCCCTCATCTAAGTCGTTAATAAAGATCTTGAAGAGTACTGGGCCTAAGACGGAACCTTGAAAATATATTAGTGTTGTCACATAACTCAAGTAGGAAGATGCTGAGACTCAGTTCTTCGGAAACCTCAGTTCTTGGGAAATCTTAAGAAATGTAAGGTCCTAAACTAGAGCATATGGCCTAGGATTGAAAGACCGTTGCTTCAGACACTGGATTTCTGTTGCTTATCAGAATACAGATAATTCCTGATTTATGAGCACCATTGAGCCCAAAATTTCAGTTGCTAAACAAGTTATTAAGTGAGTTTAGCCTCATTTCATGACCTTTCTTACTATGGTTGTTAAGGGAATCACTGCAGTTGTTAAGTTAGAAACATGGTTGTTAAGTGAATCTGGTTTCCCCCATTGACTTTGCTGGTCAGAAGTTTACAAATGAAGGGTTGTAAGTTGAGGACTAGCTATAGCAAATAATAAAAAAAGACGGAAAGAAAGTAGGTATTTTAACTTATTTTTAGAAAGAGTGGTTCCACCTATTGTTTGCTTCAGCCCTGTCCATTAGTATTTCTCAAAATATTACTGAGGGAATATTCTTGCATCCACAAAATATAGTTTCCTTCCTGGTAGACTTAGGCTCTCTGCTGGTGTGAGTCAACTGTGAAATCTTGCATTAATCTTGCAATTTTTCCACTTGATTCGACCAAAATTAAACTCTTTGTGGCCAACAATAGACCTTCTTACTGTTTTAGGTACAGAATTAGTCATTGCTGGCCACTGCAGAAGATCTGTTGATGCGGGACTCATATTTGACTGAAAAATTAGGCCCCTTTCATCCTAACGGTTGTGTCTCTTCTGTCTTCCTGCAGAACATGGCCAGTGTCTCCTCCTTTGGCAAGTACACCCACGCCATCGTCCGCTGCATTCCTTCCTCCTTTGCCACAGCGGAGACCACAGCGGATGGATCTGACAGTGGGGCTGATCCGGTGGACCTAGCCAAGGCTCACCGACAGTACGGGGTCTACACTGGCATACTGCGCCAAAAGCTAGGGCTGCAAGTCATTGAACTGGCGGCAGATGAGGGCTTCCCCTATGCCACACTGGTGGGGGATCTGGCAGTCATCCAGGGAGATACTGTGCTCCTCACTCGGCCATGGATGCCCACGCGGCGAGACGAGGTAATATCAAATTTAAATCTGTCAAGGATGTTGATTCTCTTGCTAATACATTGGTGATGGGAAGTTTGTTTTCCAGAATAGCACTAGCAATTGCACTACTCATATACTGCTTCACAGTGCTTTTACAGCCCTCTCTAAGTGGATTACAGAAACAGCATATTGTCCCCAACAATCTGGGTCCCCATTTTACCGACCTCGGAAGGATGGAAGGCTGAGCCTCAACCTTGAGCCTGGTGAGATTCGAACTGCCAAATTGCAGATAGCCGGCAGTCAGCAGAAGTATCCTGCAGTACTGCATTCTAACCACTGCTCCATCCTGCCTTAGAGGCCGTTGTGAAGTGTCTTTGGCAACCAAATAAAAGGTCTTGTACAAATTTGGTTGGGTGTATAAATTTTTCACATAGGTTTATGAAGCTGGCATTCAATAACCTCTTACCCATGGAAGGTTTCATTCATTTTGTATGTAACTACTATTAAGGATTTGGATTGCAGTAGTAAAGACTAATACAAACTAAACTTAAATAAAGAGAAGAGATTAGAAAGAAGAAAAATGGCAAGAAACAAGAAAAAGAAAGAATGGGATGGAATGGAATGGAATGGAATGGAATGGAATGGAATAGAGTAGAATTCTTTATTGGCCAAGTGTGATTGGAGTCACAAGGAATTTGTCTCTGGTGCATAAGCTCTCAGTGTACATAAATTTGTAAGTGATAAACCATGATCATAGTCATCATAAAAATACATTCATCATAAATCATGATACAACACTTAGTGATAGTCATAGGATACTAAATAAGCAATCGACATAAATCATACTAGGAAACTAAAGAAAACAACAAAAAGTGTAAAGATACAAGCAACAAAGTTTTACTCATGAGTAGAAAAGAAAAAAAGGAATAGGAAAGGTCAGAATAATAACAATAATACAGCCTTACTAAACAGTTTGATTGTTGTGGGAATTGTTTAGCAGAATGATGGCATGGGGAGGGTGGAAACTCTCCTTGTGTCTACTTGCTCTATAGCAAGGGTAGAATTTATGTCCAGGATGTGAGGGGTCTGTAGAGATTTTCACAGCCCTCTTTTTGACTCATGCAGTATACAGGTCCTCAATGGAAGGCAGGTTGGTAGCAGTATATATTTTGAATATATATAAAAAAGATGTGAAGAAGTGACTTTCAGTCTTTATTACAGGTACAGAATTTTTAGTAATTTTTCACTATCATTAGGTTAGAAATAAGATTTAATGGTTAAGTTTGTAAACTCTTCATAAAGCTCATAAACACTTCCAAAAGTTAGAAACAGGTGTCTTTTCATCTCACACCCCATCCTTTCTCTATAAGCATAAAAGATCAACTTTTAAATTATTTAAACTATAATTAAATTTACTTATTTAAATTGTTTTAACCTTGATCAAATAAGTCAACTTTATACTCTTTCCTTTTACTTCTAACAATTTTAACCTTTAGTTCATGCAAATATTGTCATAGAAACCAGCAAAGTTTCGTTCTTGAAAAACCTCACAGCTGGATAATTTGTGATTGCTAAACTTAGGAACGCAGGGGAAGAAAAACGTGTCAGAAAAACTAAGACCTGATTTAGCCTATTAAATTCTTCCAACTATTTTTTTTAATCTGTAGTAAACTTTTTCTTTCTTTCTTTTTAAATCAAAGTAAGCAAACACTGGTAAAGGAACTACAGTGCATATTTTGCAAGGCTGCCTTTATTGATGTTGCCTTTTTAATATGTCCCCTAGAAAATGGCTATCACATCCATGCGATTCAGTTTGTGATTTTTTTCATCTCAGGAGAGATGGAGATAAGGCATCTGATTTAATTGTTTCACCTCCATCGTCAGCAAATGTATCTATATTCAGGCTTACCTGTTGTGAAAAGAACCATTGCACCTGTTCAGGACTCTTTCATGGGTTTTCCTTCATCCTGTAGTTTACAGGATCATATAAGACAAGTTGTACATAGAAAATGTCTTGCAGGTCCTCAGCGGTGTATCTGGTCAACTCATATATAGTGTGAATCATGCTACTTGTGTTACTAGCAGAAACATCCCTAATAGGCTGGGACAAATTTTACTAGTGTAATAACTTGCTACAGTACTAAAACTTGTTCCAGTTTATCAGGGATTGTTTTGCTAGTAAGCTCTGTTGAGGTACTGGTAGTCCTTGACTTAGAACCACAATTGAACCCAAAATTTCTGTTGCTAAGCGAAACATTTGTTAAGTGAATTTTCCACTTTATGAGCTTTCTTATTAAATGAATGATTGTCACTGTTATACTTATTAAATGAATGATTGTCATTGTTAAGTTAGTAACATGGTTGTTAAAGGAATTTGGCTTCCCCATTGAAGGTCATAAAAGGTGATCCCTTTCGTTGCATACAGCTCTCCACCGCTAATATACACTACATAAACATGACAAAATAAATGAATACAAAAGTATGTGTTAGGGATAACATTGTTTACCCTAACTGGTTTAGGTGAAATAATAACTATGAATCATAGTTAGTG
>BLBF01000066.1:3880947-3897818 GCA_015471245.1 Laticauda colubrina
AGTATTTCACCTAAACCAGTTAGGGTGAACAATGTTATCCCTAACATACCCACAGAGAATGTATTATCCTTTTGGGTGGTAGGTCCCAGAGTTGATTTCCGTCTGCCGTGATCAATATGCTCTCACTTAAGTGGGTCTGCATTGGAGATCCAAAATGCCCAGAGGCCTACAGCTGTGTGATCATAACCTCACCTCCATATTGACGTATACATGAAAGGAGGTTGGGTTTTGATCACCTCATTGTGAATGCCATCTTGATTTTTGCAAATGGCAATAAATGTGGCCTGTTTGTCAAGTGCTGGAAGAAGTGGGTTGGGGGGGGGGGGGGGAGACAACTCTGAGAACTTTGAATCTGGGTTCAAAGTAACCCCCCTCCCCCAGTAGGTCTGAACTTCAAAGGATTGTAAATCAAGGACTACATTGCAGTGTTTCTCAGCCTTTGGCAACTTGAAAACATGTGGACTTCAACTCCCAGAATTCCCCAGCTAGCCATGGTGACGGTGGAATCCTGGGAGTTGAAGTCCACACATGTTAAGTTGCCCAGGCTGAGAAATAATGCACTATAGGAATCATGGGAGTGTTTGTAGAGCCGGAATTGTAGGATCTAACCTATTGTGAGTCCAAGCTTCCATTCTGGGTCCCTTGCAGCTCTGGAAAGGTGTGCGTGTGTGTGTGTATTTTAAGACAACTTATTTTAAAATATTCCTCAAAAACTGAAATCTCCTGGACTGTTAAGCACAGAGGATTGAAGCGGAGAAAGCAAAAGGAAGGCCGCATTTGCAGTGAAGGAAACTCACTGATGTTTTCAAAAGCAGAAGCGCACCCGATTCATGAAAATTAAATTAAAAAGTGCTTATGTGGGGGAGAAAGAGATGAGTCATTGATAAAATTAGAACAGCCCCAGCATCACTGTGGCATGAAGATGCAACAAAAGAATAATGGATCAAGTTAAAGGTCATTCATGTGATTGCATTTTTTTTCTTCTTAGAGGCGGATTGGAACGTCCAAGTTCATGCACTGTAGATATATATAGAGAAGGGCTTAGAAAAGCAGCATCCAAAATCACACAACATTCTAGCATTCTTGCCTTTTTCAGGGACGAGATGCAGTCTGGAATGGGATATTATTTGGAAGGGAGGGAGAAAAGCTTCTTCTCCATCAATGGTCTGAATCAGAGGAGGTATTCAGCAGATTCTCACTAGTTCTGGAGAACTGGTAGCAGAAATTTTGAGTAGTTCAGAGAATTGGCAAATCCCACCTCTGACTGGAGATTTTACAGTCTCCTTCCCCTGCTACACCCACCAAGCCATAACCACAGAACTGGTAGTAAAAAAAATTGAATCCCACCACTGGTCTGAATCACC
The DNA here is from genome assembly GCA_015471245.1 of Laticauda colubrina. Taxonomy (NCBI): domain Eukaryota; kingdom Metazoa; phylum Chordata; class Lepidosauria; order Squamata; family Elapidae; genus Laticauda; species Laticauda colubrina. The sequence continues at coordinate 3,882,312 of BLBF01000066.1, forward strand.
AATAGGCTGTTTCATCAGAAGGGCTATCAGTAGGACGGGGTGTCAAACTCAATTTCATTAAGGCTGTATCAGGGTTGTGCTTGACCTTGGGTGCCAGGGTAAGCGTGACCAGGGTAGGCATGTCCAGTTCAACATCACTCAGTAGTTAAATTGTCCCATGGTGAATTGTCCCATGGCAAGTTGGCTGTGGCAAGTTATCCCACAGTGAATTAGTCATGGCGAGTTGGCAGTGAGGAGTTGGCTGTGGCGAGTTATTCCACAGCGAGTTAGCCATGGTGAGTTAGCTGTGGTAAGTTGGCTATGGCGAATTGGCTGTAGTGAGTTGGCTCATGGCAAGTTGGCTGTGGTGAGTTATCCCATGGTGAATAAGTCATGGTGAGTTGGCCGTGATGAGTTGGCTGTGGTGAGTTATTCTACAGCGAGTTAGCCATGGTGTGTTCGCTATGGTGAGTTGGCCATGGCGAATTAGTCATGGCGAGTTGGCTGTGGCGAGTTATCCTGTAGCGAGTTATCCATGGTGAGTTATCCATGGTGAGTTGGCCATTGCGAGTTGGCTGTGGGTGAGTTGGCCGGGGCAATTGGCTATGGCAAGTTGTCCTATTTTGCATTATTGTGATTTTTGACACTCTCTGCCAGCTTCCCTTGAACAATTATCAATTATCGTTTGCCAGTGCAATTCTTCCATCATGCTGCACTGTCTTTCTCTCAAAGGATGATCCAATGGGCCATTGGTTGTCTAGTAATAACTAAGGGGCAGGAAGCCATTTGATGGAAGCCTCTGTTTAATATTGTGTGGAATCGAAAGTATATTCCATTCATATTTTCTTCAGAGACTGATTAGATGACTGAAGCTTCTGCCATGCAAAAATCTAATTGGAGAGCATGATTGGTGACTCTTGGCTATGGACGTGTTTCATTGGATGATACACCCAGATGGGTGGGGGGAAAAGCAGAATCAAAGGTGACAGTGAATTTATGTATCTCAGAGTCGGCTACGCCCAGGCAAATTCCGGCATGTTAACTTCTAATAAATCCTCTGAAGTTTGGGGAGTGTGGCTTGAGGCTCATGATTTACTTGGAGTAACTGCCGGAATCCTGACATTTGTCTGAAGAGGTATTAAGAATGAGAACACCTAAGGAAAGTTAAGGTTAAGTGCTCCAGCCATAGCAAGTGTCTCTGTCTTTCTGCCTCCTTCCCCATTTCATGTCTGTCATTTTTACAGATCATCTGTGTCAAAAAGGTCTTGGAGGAGCTAAAACTTCGTGTGGTGGAAGTTACAGATGAGGGAGCCACCCTGGATGGAAGTGATGTGCTCTTTACAGGTGAGTTGGCTTTTTATCCTTCAGAATAAGAAGACAGAACATAGAATAAAAGAATTGGAAGGGACCTTGGAGATCATCTAGTTCAACCGCCTGTTCACCCTATATCATTCTGGACAAATGAGAGCCAGTGAAGAAAGATCTGATACTGCAGAACCCAAAATAGCTTGATATTTTAAAGCAGAAGTGAACAATTATTTGAGATGCAGAAGTTGCATTTTTTTTGGGGGGGGGGGGAAATTTATTCATTATTTGTTCATTCATTCAATTGATGAACTTTATTTAAGTTCATAGAATGCAGTGAGTCATTCTAATCTGGTAATTTCTGAGATTTCTTGATGTTCTCTGAGCTTGACAATTTTCTTCCAGATGTTTCATTACCAGGTTTGGTAACATCAGTGCAATGTTAATGAAGCATTTGCAGGAAAACAACCAGAGAACACCAAAGTGTCGGCAGTTTAATCCTGAGCTGCATATATTCTCTACTATTGAAATTTGATCATATATATGAACAGGACCAGGTTTTTTATTAAATTGGAGAGGTAGCTCTTAAAAATGTTAAAACTACATTAGTTTTTCTGGGCTTTCTTCCTAAAACAAGATGGGAACTAACACTATTGAATTTTGATAGTGTAAGAAAGCATTTCAGGGATTACAAAATAGAGGGCTGGAGGCCAGGTGCAATGCTGAGGCTGCAAATTAACTCACCCTAATATTAACAGCTGGGTGACCTTGGGCCTTTCATTTTCTCTCAACCCTAAGAAGGCAAATCACTTCTGAAAAACTTTGCCAAGAAAACTGCAGGGACTGGTCCTAGCAGTCTCTTAAGAATCAGATGCCATTGAACAGAAGGAAAAACCTCCCGCATCAACAGCATGCTTGAGGATTGAACATTTGTTCAAATAAAGTCCTCTTTATTATATATCATAATCCTACCTATTAAGATTTTTCTTCCAGTGAAATGTGATGCTTAGTTTTGGTTGGATTTGAGCTGTACAGGTAGTTCTCAACTTACAACAGTTCATTTAGTGACTGTCCAAAATTACAATGGCACTGAAAAAAGTGACTTATGGCTGTTTAACGTAGTTAACAACCTAACATCCCCATGATTGTAGCTTAACAAATGTCTCACTTGGCAAGATAAATTTTGAGCTCAGTTTGTGGTCGTAAGTCAAGGACTACCTGAAGGCTTCTTCAGTCTGCGGAGAGCTTCTTAAGAGCTGATGATCCTGTTCTCCACCTTCCTTTTCTCTTCCACAGGTAGAGAATTCTTTGTGGGTATTTCTAAATGGACCAATCACAGAGGAGCAGAGATGGTAGCTGATGCTTTTAGAGTGAGTTGATTTTCAAAGAATAGATCATCCGCCTAACTCAAAGATATATTTATACACGGATGTTGGTATATCCTGGATACTGTTCTCGGTTTTTCTTCTCCTGTAGATTTATATTCTATATTGAACAGGGCCAATTTTGAGTTTGTCAGGGGAAGAAACTGATTATGAGCATAGCTGCACTTACTGTGTCCCCCCTCCAAATAAGACCCTGTCGTATATTTTTTTGTCACCAAAAAAGGCACCAGCTCTTATTTTCGGGGATGCCATCCACTGACTTACCTCATTTGCATGCGTCACCCCCGGCCTCCGTTTTGCTGTCAGAGGCCTTTAGGAACTTCTTCTGCAGCTGGCAAGGCTTTCCTGAAGGCTTCTGCAGCCGATAACAGAACTCAGGATCAATCCAGAGCTTTGTTATCAGATACAGAGGATTTCACAAAAGCCTTGTCAGCCTTGATGGCTGCAGAAGAAATGGGCTGGCAAGGCAGGTGTCGGGATGTGTGAAGCCTGGCTACAACTGTCAAAAAGTAGGTAATAGGGCAGTTCCATCCCCCATCCCCACCCTACTTTAATTTTTACCAGTGTATTCTGGATTGCCGGGATCTTAATTAGGGCTTATTTTGGGATTAGGGCTTATGTTGAGCACATATGTAAAAATCAAGCTAGGACTTACTTCCAGGATAGGTCATATTTTCAGGGAAACTGTAATAACAATTGAACAGACAGCACACCACAAATTCTCACTTTTAGGTTTCAGAGGTTTATTAGAATTTAAACGTAAACCACTTATATGAATCACATTGCAATGAGGATCAGTTGGACAAGCTGTCAAAAGGGACGGCTCGAGGCCAATTGGCAACTTCCCAATTATTCAACATTTCGTTATATACCTTAAAACCACAAAATCACATGACTTTCAGGATTCTGCCAGCTTGTCCTAGCAAGAGGGCCAGTTGTCCATTCCTCCAACCTAAATGTTACAACGTGGTTATTTTTTTACATGTACAGTATTTTAAGTTCACACTTCCTCTTTGCCTACAACATTTTGCAAACTAAGCAACTGCCAGGATTGCAAAGCACCATTTTGACGTGCTTAAGGGTCACAATTTCAGCAACCAGATTAACACTGATTTTATTTCAGGCCCTTCATATATTATACATGATAGTGCAGGCATGATGTAGAAACAATAACGACAGTAAGAACATTATATCTCAAAAGATACCCAAAAGATACTTGTTTTTTTCCCCTTGAAAACATTTAGCTTCTCATCCCAAAAACTTATTCGCTTCTTTATTTGCTTATTCGTGAAATGTTTTTTTTTTTTAAACAAGAAACTTATTGTTCCTTTTGGAAAGCACCTTTGAGAAAACTGTAACCTGCATGATTGAGAATCTCCCATGCATGACTTTTCCAAATTGGGATTTTTTTCACTTTAGGGGGAATTTTTTCTCCCAGAGAGATCCTGTGAAGATGTCCTCAGTAGGGGATTCTGACACATGTTTTAAGCAGCCTTTCTGAACCCAATAACCTATTGCAGAATGTAGTGCTCTTTAACCCAACCATGTTAATTGAGAATAATAAGGATGCTAGTCCAAAATGGGTGGCAGTTAGGTAGCAAATACCTCACAGAGGAGTGCAAAATTCAGTGTTTGCCGTTAGCTTTGAACACTTTAGAATGGAGAATTTCAGGAATACAGTCTAGCGCATATAGCTAGACAATGATGATGTCCATCTCTGTCTATGTTTCCATCCCCCAAAGAAGGGGGCTCTCACTTCACCCTCTAGATCAGTGGTTCCCAACCTTTTTTTCGCCCCGCACCCCTAAAGAAATTTCACTCAAACCTCGCACTCCAGGTTAGATCTAGAACACAGTCTTGGTGGCTTAAAGATTTGTGGACTTCAACTTCCAGAATGCCCCTCTAGAATGGTGTTTCATAGCCTTGGCGGCTTAAGGATATGTGGACTTCAACTCCCAGAATTCCCTTGCCAGCCAAGGACTTCATCCCCATCAGAGATATCCTATATGATTCACATGTGAAGGATTTCTGGTCTGAATCAGATGCTGTGGGTCGAGAGTTCCCTGGAAGTAACCTTACCTAAAATGATCTATGCTTGAAATGATTCAACATTTTTGTACTTCTTTACTTCTTTAATTCCTATTTCAGAATCTACCTGAACCTACCAGGAGATACCTGAGTTCAATTGAATTCAGATATCTCTCACTTCTGAAATTTGTGCTTGTGAAGAAATTGGTTTTGTTGATTAGACATATTTGGTGTTATAGGAATGGCTAGTTATATACTAATGCGTAAAAGCAAGAAGTTGAGGTTGGAGTGTGTTTATCTTGTACAGTGCTAAGAAGAGTTGGAAGTCAATGTTCCCTTTTCTTTCTTTTTCTCTTACCCTTTCTGTCTCACACCTCCTTTTCCCCACTCCCTTTCTCTCCCTTAATTTCCTGTTTTTTCCTTTTCTTCTTTGTAGTTTATATAATAAAATAAAAATGATAAATGGAGGAATTCTGATATCTCATGGGTTTTCAAGGTGAGCCATTTGTTGATGGGCATTGAAACCCAATAATTCTCAGCGGGCCTCAAATTGTGAAGTGTGATTTATATATACTTTTCAAGTGAGGTTTCAAGTGAGGTTAAGGCAGGGGACTGCAATCTTAAACATTCAAAGAGCCATTTGGACCCATTTCCCACAGAAAAGAAAACACCGGGAGCCAATAATTTAACAACCGGTGTGATTGAGTGGGCGTGGCCAACTCAATGTCACTCACTTCTACCCAGTCACCTCCTGCTCTGGAATATGGAGCGAGTCTCCATCCCCCATCATTACCCTTACCTTCTCAGGCCAGGCGAGGAGTCATGGGGAGGGAAGTGGCCAGCCAGTGGTGGGATCAGCTGACAGGGAGCCGCAACAGAGGGCCAAAAGAGCTGCATATGGCTCCAGAGCCGCAGGTTTCAGACCCCTGGGTTAAGGGTAAAATCACGTCCTTGATAGGAGGTAGGAAAGAGAAGAGATGTTCTTACATATGGTTTGGGGGGCTCTGCAGCAGCTCAAGTAGTGTTCTCTTCCTGCAGGATTTTGCTGTGTCTACCGTTCCTGTCTCAGGCACGTTGCATCTCCGCAGCTTCTGCAGCATGGCAGGACCTGACACCGTTGTCATTGGCAGCAGTGAAGTGGCCAAGAAAGCCATGAAGGTAATTCCTGGAACCCCACAAGATCTTTTCCTTAAAGTGCCTTCAGGCAGTGGTGGGATTCAACTAGTGTAACAACCGGTTTGATGAGTGCATGCTTTATGCACATGTGCCGTGTTTCAAACCACCCATTTTCAGCTCTAATATTTACTTTCTACTGCAGCCCCGGTGAGTAAAACGGCTGAGGCACAGCAATTTCTGGTTTGTGAATCAGCTAAGCTGCAAAACACAAATAAAGGACAGACTAGGGCAGGGGCAGATGGACAGGGCCAAATGAACACCGGAACTACCGGTTCACTTGAACTGGGCCGAACTGGGACAACTCTACCCCTGCCTTCAAGTTCTTGGATCGATCTTCTCCTAGAAAAGAACCCTTCTTCCATTCATCCCAGTCCCCAAAATGTCCTTGCCCAATAGCCATCAATGCTGGCCGTTGTAGGGGGCAAGGAATTTCTTGCTGATAAGTCATCCTCTCCAGAAGAGGAAACAGAGCAGCCTGGCCGAGGGATCTCTGCTCCTTTTCATGCCCAAAGAAATGCAGTACAGGTAGTCCTTGACTTATGACCGGTTGCTTAGCAACCATTTGAAGTTACAATGGACCCCCCTGCCCACCCCCACCCCCCAAAAAAGATACAACCCAGACTAGAAGTTCCGGTGGCCATCCCTCTCCCCAAAGTCACATGATCACATTTTGGGTACTAGACAACCAGTTAAATATTTATGGCAGAAGTGGTATTCAGCTGGTTTTGACCAGTTCTGGAAATTTTGAGTAGTTCAGAGAACCGGCAAATCCCACCCCTGACTCGCCCCACCCCATCTATTCTCTGCCTCCCAGGTCCCAGTTGATCGGCTGGGTCTTCTTTGGTTGCCCTGTACAGGAGAACAGAGCTGGAAAGCAGGTTAGGGGGGTGGGGTGGGAATGGGGATTTTACAGTATCCTTCCCCCAGGAGTGGGGAGGGAATGGGGATCCTTCCCCTGCCACGCCCACCAAGCCACGCCCACAGAACCGGTAGTCAAAATTTTTGATTCCCACCACTGATTTATGGCCATTTGCAGTGTCCAGCCATCTCAGGATGGCGATTTATGATATTTTTGTGTTGTTTATTTCTGATTTCCAGTAAAAAAAAAAAAAAAACCCAAATCCCATTGCAGACAATGGTCTCGTTTAACAATTCCTCCCAGAAAAATTTAAAACCAGCTTGGCTCTGTGATGATCCACTTTATGACTGGCACAACTTATGACCATAAATCCAGCCACAATTATAGTTCTAAATTGAGGCTTATCTTTAAGCTCCACAGAAAATTCTCTGCAATCTCTTGACAGGCAAGAAAAAGAATGGGTTGGTTTTTTTTTTGTTCTATGGGTTTATTTGAGCTATGGTGGCACATTGATTAAAGTGCAGTACTGCAGGCTACTTCTGCTGACAGCCAGTTGCCTTAAATTTGGCAATTCAAATCTCACCAGGCTCAAGGTTGAGTCAACCTTCCATCTTTCTGAGGTGGGTGAAAGAAGGATCCAAATTGTTGGGAGCCAAAAGCTGACTCTGTAAACTGCTTAGACAGGGCTGTAAAGCTCTATAAAGTGATAGATGTCTAAGTGCTATTGCTAATTGCTATTTTCAAAGTTATGGGCATATCTTCCAACACACACCAGACTAGTCGTTTTGCTTGTTTCTTGAACACTTCGGATGTTGGCTAAATAAAGCGAAGTGTGGGTTGCTGCCCACCCAGACCAGCATGACTTTCCTAGAATAGCTGTCAGTGATAATCATCTCCAGCACCTATTATTCAAGAGATATGCTGCCTTGGACAGGAAGATTTAATTTTGTTTTCACAATCAGTTAGTATTCACAGCTCGTTCTCCATGAATCTCTCCTTATCTGAGGCTGCTTTGAGTTTTATTGTTTGATTAAAAAAAACACACACAGACCAAAGCTTTCTATAAATAATAGTTTCCAAATATCTTGCTGAGGTACATTCTGCAGAATAATCCTGCTTCAGGGGGAAATTGGCTTGTCCTCACAGGCCCGAATTGACCACTGATCTGGTTTTTTTACATATAAGTAATCAGAGGTGAGATTCTACTGGTTCGGACCGGTTCTATCGAACTGGTTGTTATGATTCTGCGCAGTTTGGAGAACTGTCAAATCATGCCCCTGGCTGCCCCCACCCCTCTCTGCCTGCCCCTCCCTTCCCCGCCCAGTCAGTCTTTATCGCGCATGCACAACATTGCACACATGTCTGATATTGCTGACTGCATTCTTCCCCGCCCAGTCATTCGATAAGGCAGTGGTGGCTAAACCTTTTGGGCTCCTGTGCCATAAATTGTGTGTGCACTGGCACTCGTGCGTTTGTGTGCCAGCACCCAGAAAGCAGTGCATGCCCCCCCCACCCCATGCACATGTGCGTGCAATCTCCCGGCCCCCCCTTACCTGCACTGTGCCTCACAGCTGATTTTCGGCCTCCCAGAGGCTTGAAAAAAGCCTCTGCAGGCTGAAAAGGCCCAATTTGTCACTTCCGGTATTAACAGGAAATGACGAAACAGGCCTATTAGGCCTGCAGAGACTTTTTTCAAGCCTCTGGGAGGCCGAAAAAGGCCTCAAGCCAGCCGAAAATCAGCTGTGAAGTGCACGCATGCGCAGTGAGGTAAATTTGCCTGCAGCTCGTGTGCCGGCACAAATGGCTCTGCATGGCACATGTGCCATGTCTTCGCCATCACAGCCTTAAGGGTTTTTTTTTTTTCCTCTCCTGACGATCAGCTGTTCCTGTGATCAGCTGTGCTGGGATTCCCCTTGTTTACTTATTGCTTCGCTTCCCTGAGGCCCAGGAAGGCAAAAAATGGAGGGGGAGGCACAGCACCCTTCCAGTCTCCATTTTGTGTCTTCCTGGGCCTCAGGGATGCTTCCTGGGAGCAAAAATGCCTCCCCGGGAAGCTTCCCCGAGGCCCAGAAGGCTCCAAAAACGCAGGGTGGGGGGTGTTTGCTAAAAAGCCATGCCCACTCAGTCACATGGCTACGCCCACCTAGCTACACTCACAGAACAAAATTTGAATCCCACTCCTGCAAGTAATCCTCAACATATGACCATCATTGAGCCCCAAATTTCCGTTGCTAAGCAAGATAGTTGTTAAGTGCTCCATTTTACCTTGTTCGCCAGGGTTATTTGGGGTGAGTTGTGAAATAGTAACATGGTTGTTCAAATGAACTTGGCTTCCCCATCGACTTTGCTGGTCAGAAAGTCGCCAAAGATGATCCTGTGATCCAGGGACACTGCGACTGTCATAAATATGAGCCTGTTGCCATCTAGAAACAAGTAAAGTAATAACTAGCAGTCAGCCACGGGTTTGTTAAAAATAGATCATGCCAAACCAATGTTATTTCATTCTTCAACACAGTGACTAAATTAGTAGACCATCAAAATACGGTGGACATAATATATTTAGATTTCAGCAAGGCATTCGATAAAGTAGACCACAACCTACTTCTTAGTAAGCTAAAAAAAAGTGGAATAGATAGCACCACCACAAGATGGATTTGCAACTGGCTGGCAAACTGTACTCAGTGAGTAGTCCTTAATAGGTCTAAGTCTACATGGAGGGAAGTAAGCAGTAGGGTGCCACGAGGTTCCGTCTTAGGCCCAGTTCTCATCAATATCTTCATAATGATTTAGGAGAGGGAATAGAAGGGGAACTTACCAAATTTGCAGATGATACTAAGCTGGCAGGAATAGTTAACACCCAAGAAGACAGGCTCAAGATCCAGAGGGAGCTTGACAGGTGACAACACTGGGCCATATCTAACAAAATGAAATTCAGTGTAGAGAAAAGTAAAGTCCTACACTTAGGCAAGAAAAACCAAAAGTACCCATATAGACTGGGTGAAACCAAGCTCAATAGCAGTAACTGTGAGATGGATCTTGGGGTCTTAGTGGACAACCAGCTAAATATGAGCCAGCAATGTGCAGCAGCCTCCCAAAAAAGCTAATGCAATCCTAAATTGTATTAACAGAGAGATACAGTCAAGATCAAGTGAGGTACTAATATCACTCTATAAAGCCTTAGTAAGACCACACCGAGAATCATCATTCAGTTTTGTTCACCACATTATAAAAAAGATGTTGAGACTCTAGAAAAAGTACAGAGAAGAGCAACCAGGATGATTAGGTGACTGGAAACTAAAACATATGAAGAACCGTTACAGGAACTGGGCTTGGCTAGTCTAGGGAAGAGAAGGACCAGGGGAGAGAGGATAGCAGTCTTCCAATATTTCAGGGGCTGCCACAGGGAGGAAGGGGTCAAGCTATTTTCTAAAGCACCTGAAGGTCAGACAAGGAATAATGGATGGAAACTGAACAAGGAGAGATTCAACCTGGAAATAAGAAGAAATTTTCTGACAGTGAGAACAATTAACCAACGGAGCAGCTTTGCCCTCGGAAGTTGTGGGAGCGTCATCACTTGAGACTTTCAAGAAGAGATTGGACTGCCATTTGTCAGAAATGGTGTAGGATCTCCTGCTTGGGTGGGGGGTTGGACTAGATGACCGATAAGATCCCTTCCAACTCTGATTATCTGTTAAATCAGTAAAAAACCAGAAAGTCCAGTTGTCTCTTTAAAAAAAGCACCTTTGGGACAACCATGACCTGGATGACTGAGAATCTCCACAGACATTCAAAAGTGAATCAGTTTAAGAAAGAGTGGAAAGAGGATGGATAGCAAATGAAGATTATGTTTTCGACCCAATCTTGATTAGAGCTGTAGATGGCTTGAGTTCCTCTAACACGCCCCCCCCTTCTTTTTTTTTCTGAAGACCATGGAGCAGTTAACTGATCACCACTACGAAACACTGACAATTCCTGATGACCCAGCTGCTAATTGTATCTACGCTCGTCTGGGCCAGAAGAGTAGCGTTCTTTTGCATCGCAGCACAGATGAATATCCGAACAGCGTGCAAGTAAGACGAAGGGAAGACTTGGGTTTCAAAGAAGGATGGGGACGCTTGATGTGGGTTTTTGGGGGGAACATAATGGGTTCTATCTGCAGCATCTGATTGACTAGCTCAATACCCGTGCTTTGCTACGAAACTATGTGGTTGGGCTTAGATTTTCGGGAGGAAAATAAGGGGGAGGGGAATCTGCCTCTGTCTACCAGCATCCATCGGTATTCATCTGGCTAGCATCCTGTCAGTGTGTGAGAGAGCTGAGGGCTGTTTGGAAACTAACAGTATTTGCTATGTGAGCAAGGAGACAGCAAAGAGCCTGGGTGTGGCTCAGCTGTTCTGTACTTAGGCTGATTGCTGCTGTGAAACTAAAACTGAAACTGAAACTCCTCTCTGCTGCTTGTGCTTTGCATTTAGAACATATTTCTTTTCAGGTGGTGAAGGGGAGTAGAACTCCTTAGTAGCAGAATATGTTATTAATAATATACGAAATACTAATGACCACAGAGATGGACCTTCTCCAGAATTATTTGGCCCTTCAGGACTTAAAGGTGCACCCATCACCACTGCTTCATCTTCTTTCCTTTACTTTTCACAGCATGATCAATTTCTCAAAAACAAAAAAACAACCCCCAAAACCCCTTTACTCAAGGAAAGTTCTTCTAGTCCTGCCTTAGGTAGGAAAACCAACTTGGTGACTTTGGACAGTCACTCTCTTTCGGCCCAACCCACCTTACGGGATTGTTGTGGATAACAGGAGGAGGAAAGAATATTAGGAATGTTCTCTGCCTTGAGCTATTTATAAAAATAATAAAGGCAGGCTAAAAATAAACTAGCTGTCCGAACACACAATGAAAATTACTTAATCTCATAAAGCTTGGACAGGTTCAACTATAGTTTCAGCTGGGAAACTATGAGTACCCTGGACCAAGCTAAATCCAAACATTCTAGGGAATTCCTGGAAACCTGGCATTCAGAACATACCAGCCATCACAGAGATAAACCACATTTACACCCTATTCAAAAAAGACAATAAAAGGCTAAGAAAAGAACAAAAATTGTACATTGCCAGGAGTCATTGCTGGGAGATAGGCAGTTCAGAAATGTGATGAGGACAGAAGAGAGAGAAGGAGGGAGGGAGAGGAGAGAGAGAGGGAGAAGAGAGGGAGGGAGAGAGGGCTAGAACATATCCTTTCTAGCAACCAACATCCAGATAAGCAGGGATTAAAAGCAGACAAACAATGAAGTAGAAAATGCTATTCAAGAAACTACTAAGGAGAAAACTATAACCCCAACTAACTGTACATAAGCAGAGAGCAAATGGCACACTCTGATGCTGATAATGTTTTCTAGTCATATAATGAAACATCTGCAAGCACACAACCAAATTAAGAGAGGATCAAGCACCCCTCAGTTCAGCCCTGAGCTACAAATAATTCTCTTCTATTGGGACACATTTGAAATATCAGAAAGGTAAAGGTTCTTATACTGTGCATCCTCAAATACCAGTGTGTACTCAGAAAGCTCCCTGGAAACCATTCCACTTTAAAAAAAAAAAATTAAATAGGAAACTGGCTTAGTGAAAAATGAGATGCGTTAGAGGCATTGGTATGATCCCTGCAGTCAAGCCAGTCTGGCAAGATCAAAAAAGCAAGAAGTGCAGATTTCCATAAAGTCTCTTAATCTTGGTCTGTTTTTTTAAAAAGGACATACTGTAGTTTATTTAAGGGCACAGGCTTCCATGAACTGCAAGTCACCTCATCCAACCCATTGTTTCTTGAGATTTTGTGAGATAACATGAGATTTTTTTTAATATAATTGAGTTCAGCAATCTCTTGATGTTTAAGAAAAATGCTGGGAATTTCAAATAGCCAGGATAATAAAATAACAGAGTTGGAAGGGATTTTGGAGATCTTCTAGTCAAACCTTCTGGTTGAGCAAGAAACCCTATACCATTTCAGACAAATTGTTGTCAAATCTCTTCTTAAAATCCTCCAGTACTGGAGCATCCATAACTTCTGGAGGCAGGAAATTTCTCTTTAGTTATAGGTTGCTTCTCTTCTTGATTAGTTTTCATCCATTTGTCCTGCCTTCAGGTATTTTCAAAATAGGTTGACTCCCTCTTCTTTGTGTTATCCCTTTAGATATTGACACAATGCTATCACGTCACTCCTAGACCTCCTTGTCATTAAACTAGGCATACCCATTCTTATTGAAGGTGTAAACATTGTTCCTCTCTGATGTAAGGCATAGGGGTTGTGATAAAGAAAATAATCTGCCCTACCTAATTCCCTCAACCATTATTTGTGTGTATTTGTATTCCCCTAATCATCTTTGTTACTCTTCTCTGCACTCTTTCTAGAGTCTGAACATCCTCTTTAAGTGGGTTTTTAACCTATCGTAAGTATTGATTATCGATTTTGAATCGGCCTCATAATGTAACCTACATTTGAATTACTAACTTGTCTTCAATAGAAGAGATTATCTGTACCTCAGGGCTGAAATGTGAGGTTCTTGCTGCTCTCTGGGTTTGCTTGTAGACATTTCCTTACTCAAGTACCATCATTTTATTTTATTATTTATCCATTTAACATCACTAGTGTGAGCATCTTTCCTGTCCTTCTCTTCCTCACCTCATCTCAGATTAAATCCTGCCTCATTTCAGACACACCTGATGATGTGGCTTACAGCTGATGAAAATGTACACTGTTACAAAAATGTTACTTAGAAAAAGCTTGACTAAACTCCTGATTTTTAGCAACCATACCCTATCACAATTCTCCTCTTGCAATGTTTAGAAATTGTAAGTGTATTCGTCCCAGCCTCATTTATAGTAAGTGAGTTAAGGTGGTTCTTTTCTGAATGATTGAAAAGCTTCTTCTTACAGATCGTTGGCCATCTGAAGAAAGTTGCCATGTATGACAACTTACCAGCAAGCCTGTCTTCCATCCTTGGGTTGTGTATATCAACTGACAGAAGCAAATATCTGTAGCTCAGGGTTGAAATGAGGGCTCCTTAGTGCTCCCTGAGCTTGGTTGTTTTCTTGCAGTCGTTTCATGACCCAAACTAAGTAACATCATCTGGATATATACATATAATATACTCTTCCATTCCTTTGTTAGCCTGTCTACCATGATGGATTGAAACTAATCAAGGAGAGAAGCAACTGAGAACTGAGGAGAAATTTCCCAACAATGAGGACAATTAACCAGTGAAACAGCTTTGCTTTCAGAAATTGTGGGTGCTCCATCACTGGAGGCTTTTAAGAAGAGATTAGACAATCATATATCTAAATGGTTTAGAGCAGGGGTGTCAAACTCGATTTCATTGAGGGCCACATCAGGGTTGTGTTTGACCTCAGGAGGACTGGGACGGGGGCAGTTTGATGTCATTCGTGTCGGGGACACCTGTGGTGTCAAAGTGGCAAGGCAGGGCTTCCCTCCAGACCCTTCCTCACTCCCTTCCTTCCTTCCTCCCTCCCTCCCTCCTTCCTTCTTCCCTTCCCTTCCCTTTCCTTCCTCCCTTTTCTTCTTTTTCCTTCCCTCTTCATTTTCCTTTCTTCTTCCTTCCCCTTTCCTTATTTTTTCTTCCTTGCTCTTGTCCCATCTGTTCTTCTTTTTCTTTCCCTTTCTCCTTTCTTGTCTCTTCTTGGAGGCTCAAATGCAAAAGAAGAAATATTTCTCCTTTTGTTTTTTTAAAGTTTGTTTTACTAGCCCTCTGCTGACAGAGGCACTGCGGACTGATCCTTTGCTGTTTCCAGGGTGGCCCCGCAGGCTACATCTAAGCTCCCTTGTGAGCCACATCTGGCCCACGGGTGTTGAGTTTGACACCCCTGGTATAGAGTCTCCTCCATATATATATAGAAGACCTCCAAGGTCCCTTCCAACTCTATTATTCTGTACTCTGTACCCCCAAAGAGCCTTCTGGGATGGCAAAGAGCATCTCAGAAACTAATTTACCTTTTTGATAATTGAATATTTTGTGACTAATGGATCTGTGGTGATGGCCATTTTCTGAGCGAGTAGGTCTCTGAAATCAATTGCGTTGTGAGTGCATTGTGAGAAAGTTTTAAGGTTGCAACATCTCAAAATGCCAGGTGTGGCTCCAGTTCTGAAAACATGATCTATTCCCGCTTTAAAGAGCCGAGTTATGAGGGGCTGCATTTGTAAAGAGAAATAACATGTTTCTGTTTGCTTGTGTTCTTAGCCTTTTCAGAAGCTTCCAGATTACACCCTGATCCCTGCGGCATGCACAGAAGTAGCCAAACTTGGTGGTACTCTCAGTTCCTGCTCTCTTCTCATCAACAAGAAGCTGGAGATCTAGTGCCTATGGATCCACACAAAAATACAGGTTCCCCCAGTTCCTGGAGCCCTTTCCTTGTTTTCTTCGTGCAGACCAATGTAGCTCTTCTTTTCTCCACTTCCTTATGAAGCAGAGGGCCACTCTAATTCCCATGCCTGCTAATTAGGTCACATTTAAATTTGGCATCTGTTTCTTTTTTAATTTACATTGGACCTTCTCTCCCATCAAGTCATACCTCTCTTTACTTTCTCTCTTTTCTCTCTTTTCCTAGGGTTGATATCTCTTGCTCCCAAAACTTTCAGCAATTCATCAGTAACTCCTATTTTAATAAGGTTCCCAAATTTCAACTCCACTTAGATGAATTAAGATTAACACCACCACTACTACTACTACTACTACTACTACTACTACTACTACT
>BLBF01000066.1:3898218-3913105 GCA_015471245.1 Laticauda colubrina
CTCCTCCTCCTCCTCCTCCTCCTCCTCTTTGTCAAAGAGAGGATTTTCTGGACAAGATTATTGTAATAGATACTGAGATATAGTTGTGGGCAGCCTTTTTTTTGGAAGCTCCTTAGAAGCTTTCATTGTGAAGTCTGCATCCAAAATGGTGACCAAAATAGGACCTTTGTTTTTCTCTCTTTCTATATTGTTGTATTAGTTTTGGAGAATAGAGGTGTTTTGTAGCCAAGGTCAGCTTGCGATTGTTATTGCAAATGATCTTTGACTGGCTTGGCAGACAGATCATCTTCCATTGTTAGAGAACTGGATAATTCTAATACCATTGGTATTGTGGATTAGGAGGCATCTCTATAACCAGTAATGGTGGAAATCTAATACTTTATATGTCCTGGCAGAAGTCTCAGTGGTGATGAAGGTTCACATGACCTTCAATGCCTCTGAAATGTTCTCAAAAGTAGCAGTAGAAGAGAATATCTGCAGCTCAGGGTTGAACTGAGGAATCGTTGGTGTTCTCTGAGCTTGGTTGTTTCTTGCAGACATTTCATTACCTGACTAGGTTACGTCATCAGACGGGTAATGAAATCTCTGCAAGCAAACAACCAAGTTCAGAGAGCAGCAAGGACTCCTCAACTTCATAAATGGTATCTTATATCTCTGCTTAGCATACTGTATACCATGGTGCTTTAATTTCGGGTTTCTGAGAGTGTAGAGTTATTCTCCACTGTTTTCCCAGCTCACAACAGTTTCTTCAATGCCACTTCTCTGCAAACTCACAAGACTAAAGTCATCACTGAGGACACTTTTCCTTCAGCAGCACCACGTTATGTATTTGTGTAGTGTGGATGAAGGAGAACTTGTAACAATGTTCTTGAGAACAATTCTGCTGATGACCAGTTCTAGAAGTCTAGACAATTCACTCACTGCCTCTTTTAACCCTCTGTGGAATCCGTTTAAAAGAAAGTAATAAATAAGGAAACTGCCAACAACTCAATTTCTTAAAAGGTCTCTCTTCTTTGGTCTCATGCTTGGATTTTGGTTCAGCCTATCGTTATCCAACTGAAGAGCTTCCATTTTAACAGGTTTTTTTTTTTTTTGTTATACAGGTAGTCCTTGACTTGTGTCCACAAATGAGCCCAACATTTCAGTTGCTAAGCAAGACATTTGTTAAGTGGAAGTGCCTATTTTCAGCCTCTGGAGCCCAGGGGAGGCTGTTTTCGCCCCCCTGGAGGCTTGAGAGAAGCCTTTGGAGCCTGGGGAGGTTGAAAACGGGCCCATTTTGGCACTTCTTGTATTTCCGGAAGGCCCATTTTTCGGCCTCCCAAGGCTGCAGAGGCTTTCCTTAGCCTCCAGGAGGGTGAAAATAGCCTCAAACAGGCAAAAAATCAGATGGGAGGTACGCACATGCACAATGCAGGTAAGTTTGGCTGGGGTTCACATGCCCATACAAATGCCTCTGTGTGCCATCTGTGCCATAGGTTCACCATCATGGATATATGATATCAAATATTTATTGCCAAACTTCGCTTTTCATGTACTACTATTACTTTTCTGTGTGTACTCGTTAGGAAGGAAGAACAAACTTCGTTCGAACAACTATCAACTCATTAAATATTTTGTATACACGTTTTATAGTTGACAACAGAAAGAAGGGGGGAGGAGTTTCAAAGAGCAGGCAGCAGTGTGGAATCAAAAGTACGTTCCTTCATATTTTCTTCAAAGACTGATTAGATGACTGAAGCTTCTGCGGGAAAAAATCTAATTGGAGAGCACGATTGATGATTGACTCTTGGCTATGGACGTTTTTCATTGGATGATACACTCAGAGAGGTGGGGGGGAGCAGGATCAAGGGTGACAGTGAATTACGTATCTCAGAGTTGTCTATGCCCAGGTTAGTGCCAGACATAGAATGTTAACTTCAATGTTAACTTTGGTGGTGTGGCTTGGGGCTCATGATTTAATTGGAGTAACTGCTGGAATCCTGACACTCACTTTATAAATATTAGAGGAAAATTTCAGGTAGGTAATGAAATCAAAATTTCCATCTGTAGGATCCCTGGATGGGAGTCAGTGATCCAATACTATCAAAATGGTTAATCCAATTTGTGTTTTTCCTTGGAATATCTATCTCCATTACTACAGCCACTTCCTTTTACAAAGGGAAAGAAAACTTCTGCCAACCATCAGTTCATTTCCAAGTACAAGTAGACCTCAACTTACAACAGTTCCTTTAGTGACCGTTGGAAGTTACAACGGCACTGGGAAAAACTGACTTATGACCATTGCAGCATCCCCATGGTCACACAATAAAAAATTCAGATGCTTTGGCAATTGGTTCATATTTATGATGATTGCCGTGCCCCAGGATCATGTGATTAACTTTTGCGACCTTCTGACAAAGTCAGTTTGAAAGCCAGATTCAGTTAACAACTTTGTCAGTAACTTTTGTGGTTCACCAGTGGCCTGTGCAGACAGCAGCGGAATCGGACAGTGGGGAAGAAAGGGGATCAGTCCAGGAGTCTGAGGAGGACTCGGACAATGGTCCTGTGTCCGGTGCAGAGATGGGGCCAGGACCATCTGGGAGTGGGGTGCTGCCTCTGGAGCCTTTGGAGTCTGGCAGCAGTGAGGCAGATGACCCCGGGGAGTCTGTTCCCAGTGCGCATGTGCCCAAAGCTGCTAGAAGGTGAGAGCAGCTGAGACAAAAGGGGTGACTCAGGAGTAAGGCTGGGAGGTGATTGCCCCTCCCATAAGGGGTAAAGGACAGGCAAAGATGATGAAACCTTTGCAGGAAGCAAAGTCGTTCGATTGGTTCAGAGTCATTCTTGAAGCTCTTCATACTTCAGTTGGTTTTTTTTCTAGTTCATTTGATACTTCTGTTATTGGCAGCACTTCACAGAAAAGAAGGGTGTGTGCTAAACAGGAGAGACTGTTTGAGATTAATTACTGGCTGGGAATAAAAACAATTCCCAGCATTGCAATAAAATAAGACTTGTTTTTAAAGTAAGCATGTGTGTAATTACGGTCTAGGAAGCCTTGGCCAGAACAATAATTTAACAACTGTGATTCACAACAACTGTGGCAAGACGGGTTCGTTAAATGGGACAACATTCACATAACTGTCTCGCTCAGCACCATAAATTTTGGGCTCAATTGTGGTCGAGGACTACCTGTAAAAAGGTAAAGGTTTCCTTGTCCGGTCATATCCATCTCTACAGAACGGTGCTCATCTTCATTTCTTGGCCGAGGGTCATGTGGTCAGCATGGCTATGTACCAAAGACACACAGAACTCTCTTACCTTCCCACCAAAGTAGTACCTATTAATCTACCATATTTTTCAGAGTATAAGACACACCTTTTTCCACCCCCAAAGTGGGTGTAAATGTGTATGTGTCTTATGCAACGAATGTTGCTGAAGTCCAACCACCCATCGGCCCTTTGCCCTTTGCCTCCCAGCAATTTGCCTCCTTGCAGCAAACAGCAAGCAGCCTGTTTCAGCTTCAGCGCAGCCTGATTAGCACAAGCAGCTGACAGTCGGTTGGATCGGCCTCCCGCCGATCAGCTGTTTCAGGCTGCAGGGATTGCCATAGCTTATCGCTGCCTCCGCGTGCCCCATTTTCAGCCTCCACACACCCCATTTTCTGCTTGTTCTGATCCCCGCTGCCTGGAATGGGCCAAAAATGGGGCACAGGGAAGACGAAAAACGGGGTGTGGAGGCTGAAAACCATATGCGGAGGCTGAAAATGGGGCCCAAGGCGGCGGCAATAGGATATGGCAATCTCTGCAGCCTGAAGCCGATCCAACAGTCAGGCTGTGCTGAAGCTGAAACAGGTTGTTTGCTATTTGCTGCAAGAAGGCAAATTTCTGGGAGGCAGGGGCAGATTTTTTGCCCCCTTGTTCTCCTAGGTGTGTCTTATACTAGGTGTGTCTTATACTTTGGAGCATCTTCTACTCTAAAAAATATGGTACTTGCATTTGCACACTTATATTTATAGTGTTTCCACATGAAATACAATAAAGCAACCAGATTTTTAACCATTACATCACCACAACTTGTGTCTGAATCTTCGAGATCTGACTTATTGTCCCTTTGCCATTGACCTGTCTCACAACAGCATGGGTTCAGGTGTTTCCAAAGCCACCCCAGATCTTCGGAACATGGTTTCCCTTGAAGAGAAAAATCTGATTTTGTTGGCTTTCAAAAGCGGAAGCAATCATTTTAATGATTGCATCAAGACTCTGCTCTGGTTGGCACATGAAGAAAGTGAACAGAAAATAATAAGAAAAATAATATAATAAACATAGGTAGTCCTCAACTTTACAAATGTTCATTTAGTGACTATTTGAGGTTACAACGGCACTGAAAAAGGTGGTTTAAGACCATTTTCCATACTTACAACCATTGTAGTATCCCTGTGGACATGTGATTAAAAGTCTGACACTTGGCAATCGACACATATTTATGACAGTTGCAGTGTTTCGGGATCAGGTGGTCCCTTTTTCTGACAAGCAAAATCAATGGGGAAGCCAGATTCACTTAACACCGTGTTACTGACTTAACACCTGCAGTGATTCACTTAACGGTGGCAAGAAAGGTCGTAAAATGGGACAAATGTCAACTCGTAAAGCATTCCTGGACTGCTCTTGAGTTGCTATAGGTAGGAGGGAGAGAAGCTCGGTTGCTATGACCAGAAGCACATTCCACACATCCTTTTCTCCAGGTTGTATCCCAGGTTACTAGAGCAAGCCGGAGAGGTGTGTTTTCTATAGCCCACTCTGTTGGAGAATGTGATTTATGACATACCCTGGGAGGAGGGGGGGAAACAGGGTCAGACAGTCAGTGGGCAGTAAATTATATGGGGCAGAGCCGATTGCACTTGGGAAAAGTGCCGACATTTGCTCCTAATAAATAATTGGATTTATTTTGAAACTTGGCTCAAGGCTCATGAATTAATTAGGGCATCCGTTGGAACCTTGACAACAAAGCTCACATAACAAATGTCTTAACAACATCATTTTTGGGGTCAGTAGTGGTTATAAGTTGAGGACTACCCGTAATAACAAAAAATAATAAAAACAAGACCAATACGTAATAAGAAATAAGACAAATATATTTAACGGTCAATAAAATAGCAATAGGTCCAACTCTTCTGGCAAGGATGTGAAGAGATAATAGTTTTACCTTTCCAAACACTAGAAATGGGTTTGTAGTAGAAAACCTTAGGTTTATATCTCCTTTTCAGTCTTGACAGAATATTTTGGATTCTGCATAACCATCTCGTTGTGGTATGCAGATATTAGAATAAGTTAATGGATTCAAATTTGCATCAGGATCCCAGACTTTAGGGAGTCCTTCAACCTCTGGGCTGTTGTGTGGGTGATAGGGAAAGGGTTGAGTAAGCTCAAGAGTTTCTTCAATTGTAGCCTTATTGAGCAGAGATTGGAAAAATAAATGCAGCTGTGTGCACCGTCTTTTCACAGATATTCTGGAGCCTTCCATCATGTCAGAGCAACTGTGGTTAGTTTGGTCTCCTCATCTGAGATAAAGGTTGCCCAATAGTTTTAAGCCTTTGTGTCGATCACAGCTTGAATGGCTAATGTGTCATTATGGATGTAGCCAGTCCCTGGTTCGTGTAGTGAGTTCAAGGGGTGGAATTCGGGGAGGCCGCTGGCCAGGTTGGTTTCGCTGATGGGCCGCTGGAATGAAGACGAAGACTCCAAGGAACGGAAGGAGGTGGAAACGTGACGATTGTTGATTTGATCCAACAAGGTGAAGGTCACCTACATTTTAAAGAAGGGAGAAATTATATGCACTATATTTTGCACATTATATTATGTGCACCAATTTATATGCACTAAAGATAGCGTTGGTCGGGAGATAGCTTTGGTCTGGAGCCATGTATTTCCTTCTCTCTAGGCCAAGATTACTTTATGGATCTTTCAAGACCATGAATTGTAACCTGGACTAGGTTAGGGGGTAAAGAATGTGGGGCATGGTTTTAGGGGAGGAGGTCAGCTCTAGAATCCAGCATTTCAGTGTGCCTGAGGGCTCAACTACTTCCACGTAACACTTATTAGGATATTATTAGGGTACATAAAGCTACCAGCTGAGGTCCCAAAGGTGCTTTTTCAGGAGGCAACTGGACTTTGTTGTTTTTCTTTTGAAGATGTTTCGCTTCTCATCCAAGAAGCCTCTTCAGCTCTGACAGGCTATCCTGTCAGAACTGAAGAAGCTTCTTGGATGAGAAACGAAATGTCTTCAAAAGAAGTCGCCTCCTGAAAAAGCACCTTTGGGAAAACTATGACCTAGGTGACTGAGAATCTCTACCAGCTTCTACCAGCGGAGTCCATCCATTGACCTGGGCTTAAGCATAACCACTACAGATAGGCCTCAACCTTTCTTGCCACCATTCTTGAATCACTGCAGTTAAAAGCTACTAATATAGTTGTTAAGTGAATCTGGTTTCCCCATTGATTTTGCTTATCAGAAGGTCGCCAAAGGGGATCACATGACCTCGGGACATGGCAACCATCATAAATGCGAGTCAGTTGCCAAGTGTCTGAATTTTAATCTCGGGATCACAGAGGATGCTTTGATGGTGGTAAGTGAAAAATGATCATAAGTCATTTTTTTCAGTGCCGTTGTAACTTTGAATGGTCCCTAAATGAACTATTGTAAAAGTCAAGGATTACCTATATGCTCACAACAAGTGTAGATTTCTGCCTTGGCTCCTTCAGTGATGCTATCCGGATTTGTTCCCAGTGCTTAGAGCTGTGGAGGTCTGGATGTAAATCTAATTCTAGCAAGGCAGGGTGGCTGTGGACTTTAGCATCTGACTGGGATGGCACTCTCTTGAAAAGAGTTGGAATACAATTTATTCTGATACAGGCTTCCCCACAGCACGAAGTCGATCCTCATCCTGATAAACCCCTTTAATTTACAGTGAATTTCCTGTCAACTCGTAAAATATTTCTATGATCTTTTTATAGTTGCCAACAGAAAGGGAGCGGGGAGCGGTGTGGCAGCCTGCAAAACCAAAAGTACATTCCATAAATGCTTTCAAAGATAGTAACTAGGTGACTGAAGTTGCTGCCTCTCAAAATTCTAACTGGACAGCATGACTGGTGACTCTTGGCTATGGATGTGTCCCATTGGAGAATATGAATTACGATACACCCGGGCAGTGGGGAGAAAACCAGGGTCAAAGGTGACAATGAATGATGTGTCTCAGAGTCGGCTACACTCAGTCAGTGCCAGACCTTTCAACTCCCAATAAATCCTTTTGAAATTTTGGAAGTTTGGCCCGAGACTCATGATTTAAATGGGGTTAAGTGCTGGAATCCTGGCTTTTCTTTCCAACAAAGTCCCGCCCAACAGTCTTTCAAAATAGTTCCCAGTTACAGACCTTTATCAGGCTTGGAGAGTGGCCGATATCTTTCAGATGCCGCAATACTTGGCAAGTATGCCAGAATGAACTAATTGTCTCCTGCAAAGCCCCACTCCCCTTTTGCTCCTCTTTTATACTCTAGGGGGGGGGGCATTCACCGTCCACCTGTGGCTTTACTCCCAAGTCGGCCCTTGTTCCTCAGCTGTTCCCTTCTTCTGGCAGCTCTGTGCATGTGCACACTGGGAACAGGCTCTAGCTGTCCTTCTGCCTCACTGATGTCTGACTCCTAAGGCAGCTGATCACTGTCAAACGGTCCTGTCCCCATCTCTGCCTCTGATGCAGGGCTTTCATCAGAGCCTTTCTCAGGCTCCAGTACTGGCCCATGTTTCCCCCCGCCCCCCGCAACCTCACTGTCTGAGTCTGCCGCCAGTTCCTCTGGCCACTATCGGGCCACAACACAATTTGGGAATCCTCTTGAACTTATAGCTGCTGTTTGGCAAACAAATGGCCACAGCCAGGAGAATTGAGGGAGGGAGCTTCCTATGTCATGTCTTCTTACCACCAGTTCAGAAGCTCTATCATACCTTATGTTGGAAAGGCCACTTCAGCTGGAAATCGTATTCTCCTTTCATCACAACCAGGAAGAGTGAAAGGTGAGTTCCAGTACCGGTTCCATCTCCATTCAGGAAAAGCTTCAGGCAAAGCTTGTAGCCATAGCGGGTGGTATAAAATGCTGGAGGAGCATGAAGGAGAAAAAAGACGAGATGCTAAAAGCAGCAAGAACAATAATACTGACTTGTGTCTCGTCGATAAACTCTATTGCAGGATGAACCAGACAAACTTTCTGAAGGAAATTGGAATCTAACCCCTCCCTTCTCCAACTTTTCTCTTTTCTTCCTTCTTTCCTTCCTTCTTCCCACACTTCCTCCCTTCCTTCCTAGTCTCTTCGAGCCTGGAGGCACCTTTCCCTTCCCTTCTCCATCTTTTCTCTTTCCTTCCTTATCCCCGCCCTTCCTCCCTAGGCGCTTCAAGCCTAGAGGCACCAACAAAAGTGTCTGAGAGCACCCCTTAATGCCTATTTCTGAATGGGGCCATGCATTTGCAACTTTTATAGTCCCAGTAGGAGGCACATGCTGGATCTTCCAGCGTTTCCCCATAGCGCAAGCCCACAGAAACCATACTGTAGTCAGACAGTCAACCACCAAGCTGGCATCTCAAAAGTGGCTTTTTTCTTTGAAAGGCAGCTGGACTGTTTTTTTTCCTTGAGGAGAAAGAAGAAAATGTTTTGCTTCTCATCCAAAAAGCTTCATCAGTTCTGATGGTGGGTGGGAGGATGGAAGGATAGGTAGTGACAGTGGAGACTGGATGGTGGGGAGATGGAAGGAGAGAATAAAATAGAGCTGGAGGGGATCTCAGAGGTTTTGTTTGCTCTTTGTATCTGAAATCCTGGGGTATGCAGGCTACTATCATCAATTGACTCATTTGGCCAGGTTTCCAGAAAAACTAGACACAAGGACAATTTCCCCCTGAATACCATCACTCTGCTAAACAACTAATTCCCACAACGCTGTCTAATTATTGACTAAGACTGTATTACTATTACTCATCTCATCCTTCCTATTACCTATATGTTCCCACTTATGACCATAACTGTGTTGCTTGTTTTGTTTCCTTGTATGATTCAGTTGCTTATGAGTAACCTATGACTATCACTAAGTGTTGTATCTTTTGATTCTTAATGAATATATTTTATTTTTTCTTCATGTACACTGAGAGCATATGCACCAAAGACAAATTCCTTGTGTGTCCAATCACAATGAAGAATTCTATTCTATTCTATTCTATTCTATTCTATTCTATTCTATTCTATTCTATTCTATTCTAATGTTATGCTATGCTATGCCATGCCATGCCATGCCATGCCATCCTATCCTATCCTATCCTATCCTATCCTATCCTATCCTATCCTATCCTATCCTATCCTATCCTATCCTATCCTATCCTATCCTATCCTATCCTAGTCCAGACCCCTGCTCAAGCAGGAGATCCTATACTATTTCAGACACGGGACTGTTCAGTCTCTTGTTCAGGGCTCTTCAAACTTGGCAACTTTGAGACTTGTGGACTTCAATTGTCAGAATTCCCCAGCCAGCATGGCTGGCTGAGGAATTCTGGGAGTTAAAGTTCACAAGTCTTCAAGTTGCCAGGTTTGGAGACCTCTGCTCTTGTTAAAAACCTCCAGTGATGAAGCACCCACAACTTCTGAAGGCAAGCTGATCCATTGGTGAAGTGTTTTCACTGTTAGGAAGTTTCTTAATTCCAGGTTGCTTCTCTCCTTGTCTCGTTTCCATCCATGGTTTCTTGTCTTGCCCTCTGCTTCTGATAGGATGAGGGGGTGGTGGAAGGAGTAGTATTGCAAAGAAATGACAATCTTTCCATTTCCCTCCACTCCCCAATCCTATCAGAATTATCCTTCTGTCCCTCTGCTATCCAGTCTCAATGGTTGGTACCTATCCTTCCATCCCCCTTCCATCAGAACTGATGAAGCTTCTTGGATGACATCTTCTTCTTCTTCCTCAAGGGGGAAAAAAACCCAATCCAGCTGACTTTTTAAGAAAAAAAAGCACCTTTGAGACATCTACAACTTGGATGACTGAGAATCTCCACGGCCACCAAGCAGGGACTTTTGTTCTACCAAACCAATTTCCCCCTTTTGGTTCATGTCCCAATTTGGTCACTCACGGGGGGAATAAAGAGCAGTCCGTTTGCCGGTTTGAGCTTCCCGCATTCGAAGCCCCACCCTGGGGACCTTCCAGAGCAAACAGCCATCATAGCTGGTATGTTCCAGGGCCTGGATCCGGGACACCAAGCCGCTGATCATCACATCTTTCAGAGCCAAGAGTGAATCTTGCTGTTTTATCTGGAAGGAATACATGGAATACATGAAAGAGAACTACTGATACCTTCAATTAAATTCAGTAAACTGACATTGTATTACTTCACAGAGACAAATGAATGCTAATAACTATGGGAGAGAAAACGTATAAAGTATAATAGCAATAGCAGATACAGATTAACAGAGTTAAAATGGATCTTGTAGGTCATCTAGTCCAACCCCCCACTTCACCCAAGTAGGAGACCCTATATACCAGTGATCCCCAGCCTTTTTTG
Source organism: Laticauda colubrina (assembly GCA_015471245.1). Classification (NCBI taxonomy): domain Eukaryota; kingdom Metazoa; phylum Chordata; class Lepidosauria; order Squamata; family Elapidae; genus Laticauda; species Laticauda colubrina. The sequence goes on from BLBF01000066.1 coordinate 3,908,774, forward strand.
TACCAGGGACCGGTTTCATGATAATTCATTCTTCCACGGACCGGTACCGGAGTAACGCAAGACTCCACGGCCATTGGGACGGCTCTTTGTTCGAAGCCGCCCACTCCCCCTTTGACAAAACTAAGGCGTGAGGATTCCTTCAGCACCCAAACTCCGCTTTCCAGCCGAAAACCCGGAAGCACTTTCCAACAGAAAACCCGGAAGCAGCCAAAAACCCGGAAGCACCATCGAAACAAGATGGCGGCGCCCAAGCTTTGCGGCCCGGTAAAAAATGATCCACGGACCGGTACCGGTCCGGGGACTGGTGGTTGGGGACCCCTGCTATATACCATTTCTGACAAATGGCAGTCCAGTCTCTTCTTGAAAGCTTCCAATGATGAAGCTCCCACAACTTCTGAAGGCAACTTCTGTTCCATTGGTTGATTGTTCTCACTGTCAGAAAATTTGTCCTCGGTTGAAAATTTCTAGGATGAATCTCTCCTTGTTCAGTTTCCATCCATTTCTCCTTGTCTGGCCTTGGAAAACAGGTAGACCCCCTTCTCTCTGTGGCAGCCCCTCAGATATTGGAAGACTGCTATCCTGTCTCCCCTGGTCCTTCTCTTCACTAGACTAGCCAGGCCCAGTTCCTCTAACTGTTCTTCATGTGTTTTGTCTCCATTTAGTCATGAATTCTAAGTGGCAATTCTAAATGCCACTTAGAATTGTATACCGCTTCACAGTGCTTTACAGCCCTCTCTAAGCAGTTTACAGAGTCAGCCTATGGTCCCCAACAATCTAGGCCCTCACTTTGCTGACCTCAGAAGGGTGGAAGGCTTGAATCAACCTTGAGCCAGTCAGAACTCCTGGCTGTGAGCAGTGAGTTAGCTTGCAATACTGGATTCTAACCACTGAGCCACCAATGGTTCAAACTTCAAAGGGGCCATAGTTGCTCACTCCTCCCTTAGCACAAAGAAAGAATGAAACCAGCTTCAATGCTTGTTAGAAGCTGGCTGGGAAGGTCACGAGCGGCAATCCCATGATTTTGATCTAGAGATGCTGCAAATATCATAATACAGGCTCCTTGCAAAATGTCCACATTGTCATCGTGACTACAGAGATGCTGAAATAGTCCTAAGCGTGATGACCAGTTATAAGCAACTTTTCCAGTGGCATCGTAACTTCAAACGGTCACTAAGTAAATTGAGTTGTAAGTTGTAAGTTGAGGTCAATCTATAACAGGGGTGGAGAAGGATGGGCCCTTTTATAAGTTGTGGACTTCAACTCCCAGAATTCCTGAGATAGGCATGGCTGGCTTAGGAATTCTGGGAGTTGAAGTCCACAAGTTATAAAGGGCCCATCCTTCCCCACTTCCGATCTACAGTATAACTTCTCTTTGGAGACCTTTGATTTCAAAGGCATCAACTCGATCATTCCAAAAGGCGCCTCTTACTTTCTCCTCCAGGTAGAGGATCCTGGCCAGAGCTTCTCCAACCCTGACGTCAGGGGACTCTTCTTTTCTGCCCAGCTCCCGGCTCAGAACCGAGACGATGTTCTCCAAGGTCTTCTGGCGGGTTTCCAGCTCAGTCACCTGCTGCCTGATTTTCAGGTCAGGCCTCAGCTTCTCCAGGAGATGGTCCAGGGGGAAGTCCAGGCCCACAAACTGGTGCAGGGTGTTAGGAAGCAGAGGATGCTGGGATGGCACGATTCCTTCCACTTGTCCACCGGGCATCTGTTAAAAATGGAAGTCAACCAACAGGCATGAGTCATCTAGACAGGGGTGGGCTTCAAAAATTTTAGCAACAGGTTTTCTGCCCAGGATGTGGCCATGGTGGACGTGGCCATGGTGGGCATGGCCTAGTCGGCCCCTTGCACCACACCTTGGGGAGGGGCGTTTTTGAGCCCCCAGGAAGGCAAAAACAGCCTCCTTGGGCTCCGGAGGCCCTCTGGAACTCAGAAACGGGCCCATTTCTGGCCTTCCTGAACTTATGGGAGGCCTATTTTTCACTTCCCCTGAGCCTCTGCACACACCCTGCACTTACCTGCATCCAAAATGGACCATGTGGGAACTCCTGGGAGAGTCGGGCGGGGTGGGAGCGGGATTTGGGGGCGCAGAATCTTAGCTAAAGGAGCTCCTGAACCCCTGCGAATCCCCAGCAGCCCACCCCTGCATCTAGAGTTGGCCCAGCCCTTGGGTACCAGCCTGTTCATGCCTCCTTAATAAGTTAGTACAGGTAACCCTTGACTTACGACCGCAACTAAGCCCAAAACCTCTGCTGCTAAGTGAGATACAGGTGGTCTTCAACTTGCAACCTCAATTGAGCTCAACATTTATGTTGCAGCTAAGTGAGAAATTTGTTCAGTGATTTTTGCCCCATTTTGTGACTTTTCTCAACACGTTTGTTAAGTGAATCCCACTTTGCCAAGTAAATCTAATCTAGAATTCAGTCTTACTTGGAAACCATTTCTGGACTATAGTTTTATACATGGAATTGCAAATTTTGTCTCTTGGGTTTATATTTTAATTTAACATAGAATCTACATAATGTTTACAATATTCTTTCAGCATACTGTTATTTATAGCTTTTCTTCTTTGCTTCTATTCTATTTTCTATTTTCTACTCTATTCTATTCTACTGTATTCTATTATTTTCTCTTCCTTGCTGTGTTTTTGGTAGTCTTTTAAATACACACAGACACAGACACAGAAACACATGCATATACATACATGCATACATATATACACATACAGGTAGTACTTGACTTACAACCACAATTGAGCCCAAAATCTATGTTGCCAAGTGAGAAATTTGTTAAGTGAGTTTTGTCCCATTTTACAACTTTTCTTGCAACTGTTGTTAAGCAAAGCTCTGCAGTTGTTAAATTAGTAACACTGTTGTAAAGTGAATATGGCTTCCTCATAGAATTTGCATGTCACAAGGCTGCAAAAAAAGGATCACATGACCCCAGGACACTGCAACTGTCATAAGCCTGAACCAGTTGTCAAGCATCCGAATGTAAATCACATGACCGCTTGACACTTAGCAAATAGCACTTAGATTTATATACTGCTTCATAGTGCTTTATAGCCCTCTCTGAGTGGTTTACAGAGTCAGCATATTTGCCCCCAACAATCTCGGTCCTCATTTTACCCATCTTGGAAGGATGGAAGGCTGTGTCAACCTTGATGGTTGACCATGGTCATAAGTAACATTTTTCAGTGCTGTTGTAACTTTGAATAGTCACTAAACAAATTGTTGTAAGTCAAGGACTTACACACACACTCACTCTCTCTGACACACACATATACTCATATGCACCACAATAATTATAAATCATGAAAATGTACAACCCACCTTGTCAAAATGGATGAGTGGCTCAATTTCCTTCTCTTTCAGATATTCAGAAGAGGTGTTTCTGCTACAGCTGGGAAGCAAAACAAATTGTGTCAGATAACCTACCAAGATCCAAACATCCAAGTCATGGTATTCTCTGGGACACTCCCTAAAAGTGAAAGAAGCAGGATGGGAAAAATATTGACTGCTCTGAACTTTGGTACTGGTAGTCCTTAACTTACGACCACAATTGATGGTGGCACAGTGGTTAGAATGCAGTACTGCAGGCTATTTCTGCTGACTGCCGACTGCCTGCATTTTGGCAGTTCAAATTTCACCAGGCTCAAGGTTGACTCAGCCTTCCATCCTTCTGAGGTGGGTAAAATGAGGACCCAGATTGTTGGGGGCAATAGGCTGAATCTGTAGACCGCTTAGAGAGGGCTGTAAAGCACTGTAAAACAATATATAAGTCTAAGAGCTGTTGCTAATTGAACTCCAAATTTATATTTCTGTGTAAGAATTTTTGGTAAGTGAATTTTGCCTTATTTTATGAGCTTTCTCAGCCCATTTGTTAACCAAATCAATGCAGTTCTTAAATTAGTAACCCAGTTGCTAAGTTAATCTAGTTTTCCCATTGACTTTGCTTGGGCAGAAGGTCGCAAAAAGAGATCACGTGACTTCACGACACTGCAACCATCATAAATGTGAGTCAGTTGTCAACCATCCGAATGTAAATCAGGTGACCTTGGGGATGGTGCGACAGTCATAGGTGTGAAAAAAAGTCATAAGTCGCCTTTTTCAGTTCTGTTGTAGCTTCTAATAGTCAGTAAGTGAACTGTTGTAAGTCGAGGACTACCTGCACTGGAGAAGACGCCTAAATAAATAAATAAATAAATAAATAAATAAATAAATAAATAAATAAATAAATAAATAAATAAATACACATACACACACATACCTTGGACAGGATAGATGATAGATAGATAGATAGATAGATAGATAGATAGATAGATAGATAGAT
>BLBF01000066.1:3943905-3974684 GCA_015471245.1 Laticauda colubrina
AGCTCCAACTCAAACACCCCCCCCACCAGGCACCCAGGTGAAACCCAGCTTGCTAATGAAGAGCAGCCGTCCCTTCACACGGAGCCAAGCTGCACTGAAAGCCTCCAACACAAGAACAGAGTGTTGCCAGCCAATCAAAGCCACAAAACAGACAGAAGAAACCAGAAACACCAATCAATCAAACTCCAAGTCCAATGAACACAGATCCAGGCTCCCAGCCAATCAGAATGGACCAGCCTCAAATTTGAAACCAGGAACTAACTCTATACAGAAGCCTGAGGATGGCAGATGAGATTCTGCTGAAACGTTGCTACAACTTTAACAGAACTACAATGACGTGGGATAATACCCGAAGGAAGCTGAACAGCACACATGTAAGTACCCGCGAAAACCTAAGAAAACATATATATATAATTTAACCATCATGACGAAAGCAAAAACAACAGAGCTAATTACGGATGGGAGGCAGTTGAGAGGGCCTATTACGCATGGAAGGGCTAAATTAATTAATGATATATAAAGGCAAAGATCTCTGTAATGGTACTTTAATACTCTGACAATGTCAGCAGAGGCTGACAAAAGCTTAGTAAGTTCATTGCATGTAATTTTAAATTCCAGAGATCGCAGGATGTCTGTTTCTTCTTTTACACTCACACTCACACTCACGCACACACACACATAAAAGAGACAGACATCACAATCTCGGGAACTTAAACTATATTATCCACTTAGCTTTCATTAGCCTCTGCTAACATTGTCAGAGTGTAAAAACTACCATTGAAGAGATATTCGCCTTTATGCATCATGGATCAATTTAGCCATTGCACGTGTAATAGGCCCATCCACCCGCCTCCCATCTGTGATTAGCTCTATTGTTTTTACTTCAGACCTGTTAATCGATGGAGGCTTAACCCCTATTGCTTCCTCCCCTATCGCGCCCGGCTCAGGCTGCTCATCTCCAGGAAATGGTGCTGAACTGCCCCCCTCCCTCACACCAATGTTCATATATATACATATGAGCATTGCTTTTCCTCTTTGTTGCTGTGGTTCTGATGCTTGGCCAGAGATTGTGGTTGGCCAAGATGTTCACATTGGAGGGTATAAAAAAAACAGGTGGATTTTGATCATAGGGTCCAGGCTGCCCTCTTGACTGTTTTGGCATCCCCTCTCTCCCCTACTGCAATGCCCCAGATTCACAGAAACATTGTGATTTTGGCATTTGGGGCTGGCTTTGTGTGGAGGGTGTGAATGTGCGTAAATAATATTTAGTTAACCTTTTTTTTATCATTTCAGAGAGGGAGGTCGATGCTGGAGGTGAGATTAAAATTCCATGCGACCTGACAGGCATCCAACTCACATGGTACTGGATTCCCCGTTACCCCATCTGTGCAGGCCTAAAAATGGTCCGGATACAAATCTGCAGTGTAATTTCTAACACGACGCACATTAATGAAAAGCTGAAGAGATTTCAAAGGATGATGGTAGAAAAAAATAATGGAAAATTCTTTGTCACTGTCCCGTTCCAACACATGAATGACTCCGGCACTTTCTATTGTTTCGATGGAAGAAGAAACTCATCCTTTCTCTCAGTCATGGTGAAATCTGGTAATTTTTTTTTTTTTTAAAGGGGGGGGGCACATTTTAGGGCTTTGGGAAGTAGATAGTGAATATCCTCGTGGCACCAAATGTTGGGTGGAAATGGCAGCAGGCTGTTTGAAAATGTCTCTGACGTGTTCCAGAAAGCTTCCACACATTTGTATGGCCTAGCCAGCTGTTGGCTTGAAGGAATGTCAGTGCACGGGCCTTAATACACACCCTGGGTTTGAATCAGGAGTGGTATTTTGCAGGTTCTGACCAGTTCTGGAGAACCGTTAGCAGACATTTTGAGCAGTTCAGAGAAACGGGAAATACCACCTCTGACTGGCCCCGCCCCCATTTATTATCTGTCTCCCGAGTCCCAGCTGATTGGCTGCGTTTTCTTTCGTTGCCCTGCACAGGAGAACGGAGCTGGAAAGCAGGTTAGTGGGGTGGGGAGGGAATGGGGATTTCGTAGTATTCTTCTCCTGCCATGCCCAGCAAGCCACACCCACAGAACTGGTAGTAAAATCTTTTGAATCCCACCACTGGTTTGAATGATCCAAACTCATAATTTTAGACCAGTACTTTTTAGACTTGTCAACTTTAAGTTGTGTGAACTTCAACTCCCAGAATTTCCTAGCCAGCCGACATTATGCATGTGCGACTGAACAAAAACCGTATATAAATGTCAACAAATCGATCAGTCGATTGATCAATTGGTGGATGGATGGATGTATGTTTGGATGGATGATAAAGGACTTCAAATATATGAAAGGCTACCCTTAGAGGATAGGCCAGATTTCTCCTTTGCTGCACTGGAAGAACAAGCTCAAATCAGCAAATGGTCTAATGATTAAAGCACCACAATAGAAACCAGGAGACTGTGAGTTCTAGTCCCACCTTAGTCAAGAAAACCAGCTGGGTGACTTTGGGCCAGTCACTCTCTCTCAGCCCTACTCACCTCACAGGATTGTAATTGTGGGTAAAAAAGAAGGAGGAAGGAAGGATTAGGTATATTCACTGCCTTGAGTTATTTATAAAAATAATTAAGGCAAGGTTAAAAAAATCTAATTAAATACAGTAGGGAAAAAAGAAACCTAGGAGGAACACATCCAAATAAATATTCTAAATCTATTGTTTGATAACACAAAAGCACAGATATGTTTCCATTCACTGGAGGCTTAAACAAAGAAAACTTGGCCATTTGTTTGGTACATAGCATTTCATAGATTTTACTGAGCTAAGTCTAGATGATGTCCAGCACCCCCCTGCACCTGTCTTTGACAGGAAAGCAAGGACATGTTGACCATGGTTTCGTCCCCTGCATCTGATTGACAGAGAGCATAGTTTCCAATCAAGAGGGTTCTCTTTAAATGTTATTAATGATACAGGTAATCCTCGATTCATTTAGTGACTATTTAAAGTTACAAACCCCTGAAAAATGTGACAACCGTTTTTTACACTTACAAGGGTTTGCAGCATCTCCATGATCACATGACCAAAATTCAAATACTTGGAAACTGGCCTGTTGTTGTGGTTAGCCAGCAGCAGGCTGAGGAGAGCGAGGACTCAGATGAGGGGCCAGGACTATCAGGGAGTGGACTGCTGCCTTCAGAGATTGTGGGGGCTGGCAGCAGCGATGAGGAGGTTCCCGAGGAGCCTGTGCCAAGTGCGCGTGCACGTAGGATTGCTCGTAGGAAAGAGCAGCTACGACAGCACGTGCGACTCGGAAGTAAGGCTGCAAGGTAATAGCCCCTCCTTCAAGAGGATAAAAGCCAGCTGTGAAACAAATGTTCTTTGAAGAAGGCAAAGACATTTTGAAACTCCGGCCTCGTGGACATTCCAGTATCCTGAGTTTGTATTTGAAAATTCTTGTATTGCAAATTATTTCTTGTCTGCTATCGTTTGGCAGACTCACACAGTTTGGCAAGGCTTGTGCTTATCACAACTAATTATTTTGCAGAAGCATTAAAAGGTTTCTGTTCCCTTTGGATTATGTTTGATTTGTTGGAAAAGGGCGTGTATTTATGACAGTTGCCCTGTCCTGGGGTCCTATGATCACCTTTCGTGACCTTCCCAGGCAAGCAAAAATCAATGAGGGAAGCGAGACCTGCTTAACGAACAAATGATTAGCTTAACAACTGCAGCGATTCACTTAACAACTATGGCAAGTAAGGTTGTAAAAGGTGACAACATTCACTTAATAACTCCCGTGCTTAACAATGAAACATTTGGACTTCGTTGGGGTTTTAACTCGAGGCCTACCTTGTATAGCCATTAACCTATTAAAAAAAATAAAGTCTGTTAGTATTTTTCATTTCTTCAGATGGATTCCTTCATGATTAGATGAGGAACTTTTGCCTGTCTGATTCTCCTAAATTTATTTTGATTTGCTGGATAGCCAGGTGCAAGCCTAGAGTTCTGCATTCAGTTTTGGTCACCACATTATAAAAAATATGTTGAGGCTCTAGAAAAACTACGGAGAAGAGCAACCAGGATGATTAGGGGATTGGAGGCTAAAACATATGAAGAACGGCTACAGGAACTGGGCTTGGCTAGTCTAGTGAAGAGAAGGACCAGGGGAGACATGATAGCAGTCTTCCAATATTTGAGGGGTTGCCACACAGAGGAAGGGATCAAGCTATTTTCTAAAGTACCCAAAGGCCAGACAAGGAATAATGGATGGAAACTGAACAAGGAGAGATTCAACCTGGAAATCAGGAGAAACTTTCTGACAGTGAGAACAATCAACCAATGGAACAGAAATTGCCCTCGGAAGTTGTGGGAGCTTCATCACTTGAGACTTTCAAGAAGAGATTGGACTGCCATTTGCAGAAATAGTGTAGGATCTCTCACTTGGGTGGGGGGGTTGGGCTAGATGACCTATAAGGTCCCTTCCAACTCTGATTATCTCTTAAAAGGAGAGAAATTTCTTTCTACTATTCTCCCTATACCTCCCCATCTCCTTTTATTTGGAGTATTTTCCTAACTACAGTAAACTTCTGTATGGAAGTCTATATGTAACTTATATATCAGTTTTCAGGTAATAGCTGATCACTTAAACCTCATTTAGATCCCAATGTCTCTCAAAAGATATCCTTACCTCTTCCAAAGTTGCTTTTCCAAAGGCAAGTGGACTCCTTTGGGTTTTTTTTTTCTTTGAAAATATTTCGCATCTCGTCCAAGAAGCTTCTTCAGTTCTAACTTTTTTTCTAACTTTTTTTTTCAGTTAGAACTGAAGAAGCCTCTCAGATAAGAAGTGAGATTTTTTTTAAAAAAAAAGAAAAATCAAGGGAATCCAGTTGCCTTTCAAAAAAGCACCTTAGAGACAACCATGCCCTGGATGATTAGGAATCTCCATAGACATTTATCCTCCCCTCTGTAGTTGCAAATCTTTGAAGGAATAACATGTCGGTGTTTCTGATAGATAATCGACAGGGGATGACAGTTGCCCCTTTTGAGAAATCCCACAGAAGGAAACAGTCAGTGAAGCTGATCTGCAATTCTTGTGCTGACAACATGGACCGCCAAACTTATGAAAGCTCTCACATCATCTGGACTGTTAATGGGAAAACCGCTTCTAATCACGGTTCTTTGCTAAGATTGCTACGAACTGCAATCATTGTTGAAGACAGCCCTCCAAATCATGGTCTCTGGAAATGCAGCAATCCCAGATGCCTTACACAATCTGACGGCTATTGCTTGGAAGAGGAATTCAGAATTTCAGAGAGATCGGAGATGGAGGAAATGCCCTGGTCTACCCCAGTACCATACTGTGAGTATCAGATTTATGCCCTGCCCATATCAGAACTACCATTTGCCTAGATCAAGGATGTCAAACTGGATTTCTTTGAGGGCTGGATCAGCTGAACCCCATTTTGGCTACCAGAGGAACCACAGGCCAGTCCTTTGTTATTTCCTTTGTTTTCTCTGGCAGAAGTACTGCAGGCCAGTCCTTCACTGTTTCCAGGGTTCCTCAGGCCAAATCTAAGCACCTCACAGGCCCGATCCACACACTCCCCAGCCTTGAGTTTGACACCCCTGGCCTAGATTATAGTTCAGTTGAATTCAAGCAGTTAGGAGCAACCTTATAACACAGGGGTGTCAAACTCAATTCCATTGAAGGCTCCATCAGGACTGTGTTTGACCGAGGAGGGGCCGGGCAGGCGTGGCCGACTTGGTGGTTGTGACCAGCTGGGTGGGCGTGTTTCCTCTTTGCTTTGAGCAGACCGGGCCGAAGCCACGCTGGTCCGATCTTTCCTCTTCGCAATGGATAGACCAGGCCGAAGCGACGTGGATACATCGAGATGGCCCCACGGGCTGGATATCCGGCCTGTGGGCCTTGAATTTGAAAACCCCTGTTCTAACACTTCAGGCATTTAACTCAAGGGTGGTTTTCCAAGACAAAGTTAGTTTTGATCCTGTGTGGATCACAGGGCTGATTTTCACAGTTGATCCCCTCTCTCATTTTATTTGAAACCACAATTTAGGTTGTCTTCCTCGGCTTACAACACTTCACTTAGCGACCATTCAAAATTAGGAGATCCCTGAAAAATGTGACCTATTGCCATTTTTTACACTTAACGACCGTTGCAGCATTCCCCATGGTATTGTGCTCAAAATTCAGACACTTGACAAATGATTCATATTTATGATGGTTGCAATATCCCAGGGTCATATGACCTTCCGGCAAGCAAAGCCAATGGAGAAGCCAGATTCACTTAACAACGGGGTTGAGGATTACCTGTGCTTCTTTAAAAAATTAAAATAGCTTAATTTTGCCATCTCTGCTATCTCTATTTTAATTTTTAATTTTTTTCTGGGTCTTTATTATGAAACCCACACGTGGGCAGTGTGGGTAAGGGTTCCACCACACGATGGAGGCTACCATCTTGACTTTTTTGACTGACCTGGAATAACCCCTTTTCTCCATTCTATTTTACATCTCTCCAAAGATAAAGAAAAGAAGTTTAAGCTCCAAGTCATTGCCGGTTGCATGACAGGAATTATCGCTCTCCTTTCAATGGGGGTGACTATATTTGTTTTCCGGGAGAAGCTTCCATCATGGAGAACCAGGTAAAGGTTTAAAAAAGAGAAAGGAATGTCTCCCTTGAATTCAGTTCAGTTTCCTGGTACCCTTGATTTCCATGGTGTTGGGAGGCTGGGCAGAAACAGCTTTCAGTTGTCTTCTTCTGGGGGGAAATCCTTACTATCTGGCCAACAAAATGACATGGAACCAAAAAAAAGAAGACCTTGACAGCTCCATTATCAAAATGATGAGGAGTGAAAAAGACATTAAATCCACAACAGATAAATCATATTCAGAAGAGAATCAGACAGACACCTTCCTAATTCAGTGGAGCATAAGAAGGAGAAGAAAGTACAGCACAATTTGATCCGTAAAGCCCATGTCCCACTGCACCAGCGGATGCAAAGAGGATGTAAAATGTTTAAAAAAGCTTGCCATCCATTGGAAAACGCGATGCATCCGTTGTGTACTCACTGCATATGTGTTTCATATGCTCTATCCGTCAAGCATCCATCCACTGAGATTTCATCCGCTCAAGAAGTTTTGAGCTGCACAAAACTTTGTGAATGGATGAACTTTCCACTGTGTCCGATGTAAATCCGTAACATCCGAGCAACAAATGTTCTATGTCCGTTTATCATCCGTTAAACGTCCACTGTATCCTCTGGGCATCCTCGCAACTCACATCTGTTGCAGCTGAAAACGGAAAGAGGGAGGAAACAAAAGGTACACAGAACGTCTACATAGCGTTAGTAGCACGAAAATAGAAAGGATGCGCAGTGAACGGTTTGCATCCGATATACATCCGCTAGGCTTCCTATGAACATCCATTTAACATCCCCGCTACATACTACCCACGTCTGTTCTTTTCTGTTCTATTTATGCAAATTTTCGCCACTTTTTGGAGCGGATGACAATGGATGGAGCCACCCCCGAAATTTTGCTCATCCACTGTGTCCTTTATGCATATGTTTTGCATCCGTTGGCCAGTGGGACAGGGCCTTAAGATCCTCTTATCACCAATGTCAATAAAATAATTTAAGCCTTCCTGTTGATTTCCTGACGTGTTCAACTTAATTGGAGTGACATGAGGTTCTATTTAGTACCAGTAGATTCTACTGGGAGTAAGCAAGAATCTTATAGATACAGAGGTCCTAAGCCATATACTGGAGGTGGTATTCAGCAGGTTCTGACCAATTCTGGAGAACAAGTAGAGGAAATTTTGAGTCGTTTGGAGAACCGGCAAATCCCACCTCTGACTGGTCCCTCCAACCCCATCTCTTCTCTGCCTCCCGAGTCCCAGCTGATCGGCTGGGTCTCCTTTGGTTGCCCTGCACAGGAGAACGGACCTGGAAAGAAGGTTAGTGGGGTGGGGAGGGAATGGGATTTTACAGTAATATCCCTCAAGAGTGAGGAGGGAATGGAGATTTTATAGTATCCTTCTCCGACACGCCTACCAAGCCACACCCACTACACCATGCCACAGCCACCAAGCCATGCCCACAGAACCAGCAGTAAAAATTTCTGAATCCCACCACTGCTATATACAAATTTAAAAGCTATTTTTAGCACCTTAAATTGCACCCTGGAACAAATGAAGCTACCCAAATAGAGATGTTTTGTTTGGAAGAATTGACTCAGTCTTATCAGGATGTGGGTTGTTGCACAGCTGTACTTTCCAGGTGATCTTAAAGGGCAGTCCCATGTAGCATCAGTTACAGTAGTCAGGTCTAGTAGGAACTGGGAATCCAGCAACACTTCCAGATTACAAACAAGTTTCTTTTAGGGGAGCACAGCTCCTTCTAGAGCTAAAATTGAAACCTCCTGGGTTGTTATAATATAAAGCTTAATTCAGGAAGCTAACCATTATCCAATTAGATCAGGGGTGTCAAATTTGCATCATCACATTGTCATCGCGTGACATATCATGACTTTCCTCCTCCTTTGCTAAAGCAGGAGTGGGCATTGCCAGTGTAGGTGATGCATCTGGCCCGTGGGCCACAAGTTTGACACCCCTGATTTAGATCAGTGTTTCTCAACTTGGGATGTTTTAAGCTGTGTGAACTTCAGTTCCCAGAACCCCCAACCAGGCTGCTGGCTGGAGAACTCTGGGAGTTGAAGTCTTCACAGCTTTTTAAGTCACAAAAAATATGGCTTTTATCTAAACACAGCTTTAGATAAATAGAATAAATGTTCAGAAAGTGATGAAAGTTTTTAAGCGAGCTATAGATAGAACACCTCAGTCAATTCCTTTTCAGGAAGTATTTCTTTTATTGTTTGGCCAAATCAGGGGTTGGAAGAGATGATCCTTAAAGTACCCTCAGATTCTAAAATTATTGAATTTTGCCATACTTTATTGTACATGTTCAAATATCTCAAACATCTGACTTAGTAACCCAACACCAAGTTTTTCTTGTTTCAATTAATCTTATAAACACCAGATATTTAAGAGGCATTTCTCTGTCATCCTTTTAAGCCCCAGTAAAATTGAAAAGGAGCCAAAATCACAAGCGATTCAGAATTCAATTGGTGAGTATAGTATTTACACTTCTTTTTTCCCCCTTTTTTTCTGATCGATGACTGTAATAAAGGGGTTTTTCTCATTTTTCCATTTTCCTGGTAATGCTTAGTATAGTCCAAATCAGTGCATTGTTGACAGTCAATATTGTGATGTCCACAATTGTTTCTCTATTTTACTGGCTGCAGGCAGCAAAGAGCCTTCAAAATCTGTACCAGTTTTTCTATTCCGATTATTACACATCTGAATCTGATGAATAAACTGTTGATATTGTTTATTTGAGAAAATAACTTCTTTGGGGCTGATTGATACAACTGGTTTTTAAGGAGTATGCTGGAGATTGCTTTCCAAAGTGGGTGGGTCTAAGACACAAACTATATTTGACATAATAGAAAATTAGCATTTCCCAAGTAATTCTAATTCATTCTCATATTTTTAGGATTTTTAAAAAACTTTTCATGTCACCTTAAACATTACAATTCGGTGACAACCTTTAGAAGAATGCTTCTGAATCTTTGCAAAGTGACAATGTGTGTGGCCTTCCACTCCCAGAATTCCCCAGCTGTCATTCTCATGTAGGATATTGCAAAAAATATTGCACTAAGGCACTGTATGAATTGTGGGAGTTGGAAGTTCATGTATCTTCAAGTTGCCAAGGTGGAGAAACACTGCTTTGGAGAGATTTCAACACCCTGATTTAGGATATCGTCACTGTAGTGCTTTTAAAGTTGTAGCTTTAAAAAAGTTGTACATTGTAAAGTTGTACATTGTAGTGCTACAACTTTAAAAGCACTACAATGATGTGGGATAATACCCGAAGGAAGCTGAACAGCACACATGTAAGTACCCATGAAAACTTTAGAATATATATATATATATATATTGTATGTGTGTGTGTGTGTGTTTTTTTTTTTTTTTAATTTTCGGGGGTACTTACATGTGTGCTGTTCAGCTTCCTTCGGGTATTATCCCACGTCATTGTAGTCCTTTTAAAGTTGTAGCAACGTTTCAGCAGAATCTCATCTGCCATCATCAGGCTTCTGTATGGATGTGGGTCTCACAGCCTTTGGTTTCAAAATCGAGGCTGTGAGACCCACATCCATACAGAAACCAAAGGCTGTGAGACCCACATCTATACAAAAGCCTGATGATGGCAGATGAGATTCTGCTGAAACGTTGCTCCAACTTTGAAAGCACTACAATGACGTGGGATAATACCCGAAGGAAGCTGAACAGCACACATGTAAGTACCCGCGAAAGCCTAAGAAAACATATATATATATATATATGCGTGCTGTTCAGCTTCCTTCGGGTATTATCCCACGTCATTGTAGTTCTGTTAAAGTTGTAGCAACGTTTCAGCAGAATCTCATCTGCCATCATCAGGCTTCTGTATGGATATGGGTCTTACAGCTCCTGGTTTTAAATTTGAGGCTGGTCCATTCTGATTGGTTGGGATCATCTCTTCTATTCATGCTTTCAGGTCTTTTTTCAATCTCTATGGTTTCCACCAGATGATTCACCTGAAACCAGATGATTCCACCAGACTATCAATCATCTGGAAGCCTGCACTCTCAAATAGAAAGATCTCCACACCACAAGCCAGGCAAACACCTGGGCACAAACAGACTCCCCCTGATACCTCCAGCTCAAACACACCCCCACCAGGCACCCAGAGGAAACCTAGGTTCCTAATAGATAATAGCCGTCCTTTCACACAAAGCCAAGCTGCACTGAAAGCCTCCAACACAGGAACACAGTGTTGCCAGCCAATCAAAGCCACAAAACAGACAGAAGAAACCAGAAACACCAATCAAACAAACTCCAAGACCAATAAACACAGACCAAGACTCCCAACCAATCAGGATGTAGAAAAAAACATCCTGGCACAACAATAGGCTAGCCTCAAATTTAAAACCAACGACTGTGAGAGCCTGACCCACATACAAACTCAATACAGAAGTCTGATGATGGCAGATGAGATTCTGCTGAAACATTGCTCCAACTTTAAAAGCATTACAATGACGTGGGATAATACCCGAAGGAAGCTGAACTGCATTCATGTAAGTACACGCGAAAACTTAAAAAAACAAATATATATATATATATATATATTTGTTTTCTGAGGTTTTCGCGGGTATTTGTATGTGGATCTTTGGTTATTCGGGTTTTCTCCCGCGTAGAATTGGAAGTATCTAGGCAACGTTTCGATGAAGTCTCATTCATCATCTTCAGGCTTGTTTCTTCAGCTCTGTGCTTCTCAGAGTAATGTGAGCTTGCAGCTGCTTCTTCCTTTTAACTGCTAGTGGGGGTGTGACTTGATTGGGTGGGGGTTTGGCTGTGTTCTGATTGGTAGGGGGGTTGGCTGTGTTCTGATTGGCTGGGGGTGTGTTCTGCTTAGGTGGGGGCTTGGTTGTGCTCAGGTTAGTCTTAGTTGCTGGGGGATTTGAGCTGGTGAGCTGTGATTTTGTTGTTTGGCTTCGTGTTCGTGGTCGTGCCACATCTTCATGGTGGGTGTCAGTTTGCTTCTTGTATGGGTCAGAGGGGTTTGAAGCGGGTAGTGGTGCAGCTGCAGTATGGTTTCTGGTTCGTGGTCGTGTCTCCTCTTCTGTGTGGGTGTGAGTCCTTTTTCTGCATGGAAGTGTGGTGGTGGCATCTTGTGTGGCACTTGCGGGTGTGGGTCTGGTGTCATTCTTCAAGTTAGTTACTCGTTTATTACTGAGGGCAGGTTTCCAAATGGTTGGTAGGCGGGAGGTATCATCTCGTCTATTCATGCTGTGTGGCCGTTTCTCTATCTCTATGGCTTCTCTGATTATTCTGTTGTTGAAGTGTTCGGTTTTGGCGATGGTTTTGGTTTTGATGAATGAGACTTCATCGAAACGTTGCCCAGATACTTCCAATTCTACGCGGGAGAAAACCCGAATAACCAAAGATCCATATATATATATATATATATATATATACCTTTTATTTTTCAAGTGTATGTTATGTGTATATAATAGGCAGATATGCATCATTATTTACTTGTATACTCCGATTACTTCAGAATGTAACCTGCTCTTGCTGCAGATCTTAATCTCGGCCAGAGATATCAAACTCAAGGCCCGTGGGCTGAATCTGGCCAAGGGGTGCTGAGATTTGGCCCCGGCCCACCCTAGCCCCCCAAGGTCAAACACAACCCTGATGCGACCCTCAATGAAATTGAGTTTTACACTCCCAGATCTAGGCATTCTTGCTTGGTTTATGGCATATGGGTTCAACTCTTGCAATAATTGCTCGTGGTTACAGAAGAAACAAAGCTAGATCTGAGTTTTTTTGCGCTCAAAGTTTTCCCCTGTTCCCTTCCACCCCCACGCCATTTGTCAAGAAGTGTGCAATTAGGTATTACAAATTGTTTTGGAACATAATCCCTGTCTTTACAGCTGGCTGCATTCCTTTGCTGCTCTTGGAACAGTGGGCTATTCTCACGGGATGGTTTCATTTCCTCAGGGTAACCCGTGGTAACCCTCCTGTCCTATCCCACAGCTCCCACGCCCTACCTCCATGTTTCTATGGCAGGCAACCAGCAGCAGTCAGTACACAGAGTAACTGAATGGTAGCCCTGATAGTGGTAGGATTCCCATATTGAACTAAGCCAGAACTAAGCAAAACTATCTTGTGACACGATATGATGACTGAAGTCCACTGAAGTTGGGCTAGGACAGTGGTGGCTAACCTTTTTTGGGCTCCTGTCCCAAAAATTGTGCAGGCACTTGCATTTGTGTGCTCATGTGCCAGCACCCAGAAGGCAATACGCTTGCGCCCCCCACACCCCCTGCACATGCGCATACAATCCCCCCACTCCCTGCACCCCACTTTACCTGCACTGTGCCTTCCAACTGATTTTCAGCCCATTTGAAGCCTTTTTCGGTCTCCCAGAGGCTTGACAAAAACTTCTGCAGCCTTCACAGACCAAAAAATGAGCTCGTTTCATCACTTCCGGTGTTTCCGGAAAGACAGAAAGTGACGAAACGGGCCTATTTTTCAGCCTACAAAGGCTTTCCACAAGTCTGGGAGGCAAAAAAAAGGCCTCAAAAATCATCTGTGCAGCGCGCGCATGCGCAGTGAAGTAATTTTGCCGACAGCTCGTGCGCCAGCACCAATAGCTCTGTGTGCCACCTGTGGCACGTGTGTCATAGGTTTGCTACCACAGGAGTAGGACAACTCGCCACTGCCAACTCACCATGGGACAAGAGTTATACGAATATTGAAGAAATGTTGGAACCGAATCATTAAAGAAAGGATGCCAAAGGGGGGAGAAAATTAAATGTGAATGATGAAAGTTAAAATATTTTAAAAATATTTGCTGGTGAATTATCCCACGGTGAACTGGCCATGGGAAGTTGGCCACACTGAGTTGGCCATGGCGAATTGGTAACAGTGAGTTATCCCAGTCCATCTTTTCAGAATGGATCCCTAGGAAGACTAGCTGTTGACAAGGCCTTTAACAAATCAGAGTGAGTTGTTGTAGCTTGTTCTAATATCTTTCAATCTTAGGAATAGAAAACCCCCTAAAGAACCAAGAAAAAGATGTAGAGATGAATGAGGTAAGGTTTGTGTTACTGCTACTGATTCTGATTGTTATGTTAATTGTTGAACAGAGTAATATGATCTTTCCAATACCAGAGAGAGTGGTATAAACATGATGCCCATTTCAGTTTGTTTCCAAGTGCAAGCCATAATAAATTAAAATCATTCTACAAGTTAATTTACATTTATTTGCATATTAGGCCAGTCTAGGCTCATCAAAATAGTCTTTGACTTACACCCATCTGTTTAGTCACCATTCCAAATTACAAACGGCACTGGAAAAAATGACTTACAATCATTTTTCACATGACTGTCGGAGAATCCCCATGGTCACGTGATCAAAATTTGGGCACTTGTCACCCGGCATGTATTTATAGCAGCTGAGGTGCCCCGAAGTGACCTTTAACCTTCCCAGGTGGTTACCAATGAGCAAAGTCAATGGGGGAAAACCAGATTTGCTTAAATGAACCACATGGAACACTTGTGATTTTGGGCTCCTTTGTGGTCGTAAATTAATTGTACTCCAAAGAGCCTGTGACAGACATTAGGGATGTTCCTTTGCTGCCCCCTGGTGGCTTTCTGGATCTTCTATGTCTCAGGAGAAAAGTTCGTCTTCCTTTCCAGGTCCTTACCACTTCCTATAGAGCAGGGCTGTCAAACTCTCAGCCCGTAGGCCAGATGCATCATGGGTTGGCCACGCCTGTGCCCGGTGTAGTGAGGGGGGGGGCGCGAAGTCACAATATGTCATGTGACGATGCTGTGACAATGCAAGTTTGACACCTCTGCTATAGAGGAACGATTGAGAGCATCCTGTTCAGTGGTGGGATTCAAAAAATTTTACTCCCAGTTTTGTGGGCATAGCTTTGTGGGTGTGGTGTGGCTTTGTGGGCATGGCAGAGGAAGGATACTACAAAATCTCCATTCCCTCCCCACTCCAGGGGAAAGGTTCCTGCAAAATCCTCAATCCCACCCCACCACACTAACCTGCTTTCCAGCTCCGTTCTCCTGTGCAGAGCAACCAAAGAAGACCCAGCCAATCAGCTGGGACTTGAGAGGCAGAGAATAGGTGGCAGGGCCAGTCAGAGTTGGTATTTGCCAGTTCTCCAAACTACTCAAAATTTCCGCGACCGGTTCTCCAGAATTGGTCAGAACTTGCTGAATACCACCTCTGTCCCCTGGCAAGAGAGCCTATACCATTTCTGACAGTACGGTCTCTTCTTGAAAGCTTTGTCTGGTCTTTATATGAGGTAAAATTCAGTAACTTTGATGGTGGCTGAACGAGTTTTCTATACATTGACCACAGGAATCTTTTGATCTTTCTCTCCCCCGTTCTGTCTTTTTAGGGGGCAGAAGGAATCCAATACTCAGTACTGCAATTCAAGGAGCCAGAGCAATGCCAGAGTCAGAAAAAGGAGGAGACACCTGCCATCATCTATGCAGAAATGCTCTCAAGCAATTGTCCAAAAAGCTGATCTGTCCCAAAGGTTGATATACGATCCTCCAGCGCAACGTTTCTCAACCATGGAAGCTTGAAGAGGGTTAGATGTCAATTCCCAGTATTTATAAAATCCTTTGGTTTAGTGCAGAGGTGTCAAACTCGATTTCATGGGGGCCACATTAAGGTTGTGCTTGACCTCGGGGGCGGGAGAGCGGGGTCTGTGTGTGGCCAGGGAGGAATGACCAGCTTGATGTCCCTCATGTTGGGGGACGCCTGTGGTGGCCCAAGCACTCTGCCAGTGAAAATGGCCTTGTGAGCTCCATTCCTTCTGCCAGCGAAAACAGCTTGACAGACCGCACGCAGCCCTCATGAGCTCCATGTTCAACTGAGACAGCATCCTCCAACCCTCTGCCAGTGAAAATGGAGCTCGAGATGGCCGTGTGCCAGCCCTTCACTGTTTCCAAGGCATTCCCACAGGCCAGATCTGAGCACCCTAAGCACCCTAAGGGCCTTGAGTTTGATACCTCTGGCATAGTCTGTCTCAACCTTGGTAGCTGAAGATGTGTGGAGTTCAATTCCTAGAATTCCTACAATCCTTTAGAGTGACATTTCTCAACCTCATTGAGGGGCTGGTGAATTCTGGGTGTTGAAGTCCACACATCTTCAGGCAAGCTGCCAAAGTTAAGAAATGCTGCTCTAGAGATCAAATCTAGAGATTCATTGCTAAGGTTGGCAAGAAACTCGGTTCTATAGCGATCCACAATATGAACCTATGGATTGGATTACAGGTAGTCCTTGACTTATGACCACAATTGAACTCAAAATTTCTGCTGTTAAATGAGACATTTGATAAGTGAGTTTTGACCCATTTTGCAATCTTTCTTGCCACGGTTGTTAAGTGAATCACTGCTGTTGTTAAACTGTCATGCCCCTATTGGAAGCCTGTCATGCCCCTATTGGAATCTGATTCTGAGGGGAAGATCGAGCAGCTGACAGGGAGTGGGAGTGTGGCTCCGGTGGCTGTGGAGGAAACTGGGAAAGGCCACAGGCTGGATCGGCATTCAGAGGAAGACCAAGGCCCATCCCCTGTTCATCCTAGGGCATGCAGGGAGGAGAGGATAAGGGACCAATGTGGATTATGGGGGAGAAAAGGGCTCTGATTCCCTTCATTAGCTGCAGCTGGGAAAACAGGATTTTTAAAGGGTGTTTGCACATACAACTTTGCTGGAAGCAAAGCGTGCATTATCATTGTTTGTCAAGTCTTATCTGGTTCTGGCGTCCTCCCAACTGTGTGTGTTTCATTATCTTGAAGTCTGCAATTCCTTATCCTGCCCTGTCTCGTTAATTGCTGTAGCGTGGTTTGTGTTGGTTTTTATTCATAATTAATATATATTTTGGGTTCGGAATTTCTTCCCTTTAAAAACTGTTCTTGGGAGAGTTTTTTTTTTCTCCAGCTGATGATAACTGGACACTGGGGGCCAAGTTAAAGATATTAAAGGGACTTTATCTACTTTTGGGACTTTGTTGCTTTTGTACGACGCTCCAGGTCATCACATAACCCCGTTGTAAAGCGAATTCAGCTTCACCATGGACTTTGCTTGTCTGAAGGTTGCAAAAAGTGATCACATGACCTTAGGTCACAGCAACAGTCTTCAGTATGACTCAGTTGCCAAGCATTTGAATTTTGATCACAGGGCGATGATGATGTTGCAGTTTGTAAGTGTGAAAAACGGTTATAAGTCACTTTTTTTTCAATGCTGTTATAACTTTGAATGATCACGGGATGAAATGTTGTAAGACAAGGACTACCTGTATAAGCAAGATGACATTATACCATGAGTAAACTTAATTGGGATTAGAGAAAGCAGACAAGGGCTTGGAGGCAGGGAGGATCAACTGTAGGAATGTAAAATACAAAGTGTATTTTGGGTCACCATTTATGGTATTTTTGTTTTGCACAGTTTTTGCTTTATGTCTAAATAAATGTTAGCGGGCTTGTCTTGCAAGTAGTCACTCTGTGCCAGTTCTCTCAAGAGTCATTTTGTTCTGGGCAACTTATATTCTATGGAAAGCATTGAGGATTGCAATCTCCCTTTGCAATATTACCTTGCTGTTATGATACAAACTTTCCTTTGTGTTTCTGTGCATCTTGTAGATTAACAACATATACAGGAAGGAAAGAAAGACCTCAGTTGCCAGGAATCCATGGCTGGTACTGAATATTTATTATATTTATAACACCATGTTAGATATGATTTCTATATTTCTACCGCCATCATAAATTTACATTAAATTTACAAGGTGATAAAAATACAGGACACCCTCCCCCCCCAAGTACATTTCAATCTATGTGGCTGTAGGAGAGTAGCAATAGCAATAGCACTTAGACTTACAAGCCACTTCACAGTGCTTTTAAACTCTGGTTTACCAGAGTTATCCTATTGCCCCCAAACAATGTGGGTCCTCTTTTTACCGACTTTGGAAGGATGGAAGACTGAATCAACCTTGAGCCTGGTGAAATTCGAACTGCCCAACTGCAGGCAACCAGCAGTCAGCAGAAGTAGCCTGCAGTACTGCACTCTAACCACTGCGCTGCCACGGTAAAAGCACCGGAATGCAAAAGGAGGGAACCAAGGAGAGAAATGTGGCAATGAAGATTCTCAGTCCTCCATGTAGAGTTGTCTGGAAGTTGAGTCATGGAAACTGTACTTCTTTTCCTGTTGATTTGAAACATTTCGCTGCTTATCTGAGTAGCTTTCTCAGTCTGAGTAAGTTCAGGAGTGGGATTCTACCGGTTCAGACCGGTTCAAGCGAACCAGTAGTTCCAACAATCATTTGACCCTGTCCACCTGCCTCTGCCCTAGTCTGTCCTTTATTTCCATGTTTTGCAGCTCAGCTGATTCACGCAGCACAGTGTTGTGCCATGCAGCTGTTTTACTCACCGGGGCAGCAGTAGAAGGTTAATATTAAAGCTGAAAAATGGGCAGTTTTCAAACGCTGCATGCTTTCTCACTGAACTGGTTGTTACACTAATTGAATACCCACCCCTGAGTAAGTTGGCTAAGGGGAACAGGTTGATTCAGGCTGAAGAAGCTACTTGGATAAGCAGGGAAACATTTCAAACAACAAAAAAAGAAAAGACCAGTTGCTGTGATTAACTCTGAGACAAGACGAGAAAGCCTTTTTCTCTGTTTTGTTTCAGATTTGGCAAAAATGCCTTTCTTGTCTAAGGAAATCACAAGGACTAGTTCTAGAGCTATTTTGGATATATTTTAGACACACATATATAAGGCTATTTCTATTAACAGGTCCCAAGAAAGAAGGGAGCGATGTTATCTCCTTGCACTTTGGTGTTGTTGCATGGGGACAAATTTTGTGG
The DNA here is from genome assembly GCA_015471245.1 of Laticauda colubrina. Classification (NCBI taxonomy): domain Eukaryota; kingdom Metazoa; phylum Chordata; class Lepidosauria; order Squamata; family Elapidae; genus Laticauda; species Laticauda colubrina. The sequence continues at coordinate 3,962,417 of BLBF01000066.1, forward strand.
GGCATGCTCACATGGATATTGTAGTTCTCAGACCTGCTGCAACCCACCCTTCCAAAGATAGTACTAGTAGTTTACTGTGTCTTATAACAATAGACTTAGATACAGTTTTATAGTGCTTTTCAGCCTTTCTAAGTGGTTTATAGAGTCAATCTATCGCCCTCAACAATCAGGGTCCTCATTTTACCAATCTTGGAAGGATGGAAGGCTGAGTCAACCTTGAGCCTGGTGAGATTCGAACTGCCGAACTGCAGGCAACCAGCAATCAGCAAAAGTAGCCTGCAGGACTGCACTCTAACCACTGCGCCACCATGGTTCAACTATGTCTTATCCCGCCCTTTTGAAAGGAAACATGTAGTCAAGGAAAACTTTCGTTCAATACTTAGAGCTGGGAAGACTTGCTCGGTCCTCTGCCTGATGGGCTCCATAACATGCTGTTAGAAGCAGAGCCCAGATGAAGCTTAACAGGTAACACAGTCAGGGATAAGATGCAGTCTTCAAGTGCATGTAGGAAGGGATGAAAGCTGATATCAAACAATCACAGCATATACTGTGGCATTGTCCGGAGTGTGAATGGGGGGAGATTTTCTTTGGAGATGTTGCAGCTGAGCATAATAAAGGGAAGCAGATCTCTGGAAAGGAAAGTAGCATTAGATAAATGGTTAGGATATTAATGATATTACCTAGTGGAGTAATGAAATGTCTGCAAGAAAGCAACCAACCTCAGGAACCACCAAGGGACCCCACAATTCAACTCTAGGCTACAAATGTCCTCTTTTATTGGTTAGAATACCAATACCTGTACCCTTAAACACAAACTTATCAGACTGCAGCCCCTGGACATAAGTCAAGGACGAACTGTACTGAAAAGTTAATATTTGTGGCGAGTTCAGTTATGTAAATATGGCATAATACCTTGAACTCACAATCTGCCCAGGTTTATTCCAACTCTACATGCTCCCAGGAACATCCAGCTTGCTATGCCCCTGGTGGAGACTGATTCTGAGGAAGAGGAGGAACAGCTAACAGGGAGTGAAAGTGTGGCTCCAAAGGTTGTGGAGGAGGCTGGGGAAGGGCAGAGGCCAGCTGAGCAGTCAGAAGAGGACCCAGGCCCATCCCCTCTCCATCCTAGGGCATGCAGGGAGGAGAGGATAAGGGAGAGACATGGTCTACTGGGGAGGAGGGGGCCTTGATCCTCTTCATGGGCTGCAGCTGTAACAACTGGATAAGATGACAGACATGCGTACTGGCAAGTGCTGGAAACAAAGCATGGAAATATCTCTAGTTTATTGTTCCTCTCTGAATTTGGTGTCTTTCTTAGTGTGTGTTCTGATATCTGTGGACATTTTGAAGCCCTTATCTTGCCTGCTTTGTGTTGTTTTTTTACTCTTAATAATTTAAACGGCATTTCCTCCTTCTTGTAACTGCTTGTGTGGGAGTTTTTCGTCCCCAGTCAAGGATATTTGGAGCTTGGAAGCAAAATGAAGGAATAAAAGGGGCGTCACCTGTTTTTTGTGATTGTGTTTATTTTGTATCCCACCCTGGGTCATCGCACAGCTGGTATTTACCTTATCCAAACTCCCCTGCTTGCCTATTTTCTCCTTTCTGATGGGATTTCGGGCAGAAGCAAAATCTTGAGGTTGTGCAGTCACATTGAGCACGAGAAGAAAAAAGAGAGAAATGGACATAATGGAATAAAATAACAGAATGGCAGTAGAGATTTGGTCTAGAAAACTTCCAAAACATCTACAGGTAGTCCTCAACTTACGACCACAATTGAGCCCAAAATTTATGTTGCTTAGTTTTGCCCCATTTTAAAACTTTTCTTGCCACCATTGTTGAGTGAAGCGCTGCAAGTTGTTAAGATAGTAACACAATTGTTAAGTGAATCTGGCTTCCCCATTGACTTCGCTTGTCAGAAAGCCACAAAAAAAAAGGAATCAGATGACACTGCAACCCTCATAAATATGAGTCAGTTGTCACATATCCGAATGTAAATTACATGACCATGGAGACACTACATAAGTGTGAAAAACAGCCATAAGTCTTTTTTTAGTGTCGTAACTTCAGGTGGTCACTAAGTGAACTGCTATAAATCGAGGACTACCTGTACTAACTCAACTACACTATGACTGTAGGAAGCAGCAACAGGTAAGTTGCAGGGTCATTTTGCAAATACTCAAAATGTTCCATTTAAAAGCAAAAATATTCTACAAGGAGGGGGCTAGTTCAGAAATATTACTTAAAAACAATCCGTGAGAACGACTTCTCCATTCACTCCCTACCTGTAGGCTCCATTCTTTCACCAGTAGTTCTAGAAAGAATTAAAAAGTGGCACTATATTATTATTATATAGCAAGACCAGCTAAAATAGCATTCTCTTCCTTATTAAACTCCTTTCTCAATAAGCAAGACTTGGCAATATTTCCTACCTTGGCAAGGACTTACTGAGAGAAGTAGATTTAAACTCTAGTTTTAGGGTCAGGTTGTAGGTTAATGTCATGTTCAAATGTTCTGTGCTTAGATTAGTTAATTAGTTTATTGTTATTGCACCTCATACAATGAAATCAAACACCATTTTCAGTGCACATCTTGACCATGGAAATAAACACAAACAAACACATCATTCACACTCCATACATTGAATTGAAAACCCTCACACAACACCAACACTGCACTACATAGTAGAATTCAAAAGAGCTACTGCCCTGGGATAGCTGTTTTTCAGCCTATTTGTCCTTGTTTTTATTATCCTGTGCCATCTGTCAGATGGCAATAGTTAAAAAAAAAAAGGGTTCCCAGGATGAAATGGATCTTTGAGATTGTTTTGAACTTTCTTAAGGCAGCGGGAGCTATAAAGCTCTTCCAAAGAGGGGAGAGGGCAGCCAATGATCTTCTGGGCAATGATGTTAACTTGCTGGAGTGCTTTTCTATCTGCCACTGTGCAACTGGCAAACCATACAGAGGTGCAGTAAGTTAAGTTACTCTCTATGGTGCAGCGGTAGAAGGTCACCAGCAGTTTTTCATTCAGTTGTTATTTTCTGAGAAGTCTCAGGTAGTATAATCTCTGCTGGGACCTTTTAGAATTGCATAATAGATGCAACCTCATATATTTTGTGGAGAAGTCACATCTATGAGGAAGAGACATTTTAAATTAGATCATGGAGCATGCTGGCTGGGGAATTCTGGAAATTGACGTCCACCCATCATAAAATTGCTGATGTTGAGAGATGCTGCTGTAGGGAGTTTAAATGCTTACGGTAGATTCTCTGCTCTAAGATCTGGGTGGATAATGCTGGGAATGGCTGCAACCTGATTCCCATTTGGCTGTATCTGCAACACTATAATCCTTGAAGATAACTGCAAGGCCAAGGATAATGTATCATTGGACTTAAAATATCACACACACACACACCCATGACATGAAGGTTATTTCATGATGAGTCAATCACAATGTCTTTGTTCAACTGACCTTGCAGCATTGTTAGGAGGATACTTGGAAGAAAGGAAGAGTATGAATACAACCAATGAAATCCTTTCTAAAAACAGGGGTGGTCTGCTGGGGGTTCGCAGGGGATTCAGGAGAGCTCCTAGTTAAGATTCTGCAGTTTGGAGAACCCCCAAATCCCACTCCTGGCTGGCCCCACCTACCCCAACCCTCCCTCCCCCAGAGTCCCCACGCAGCCCATTTTGGATGCAGGTAAGTGCAGGGCGCATGTGGAGACTTGAGGAAGGTGACAAATGGGCCTCTTGGAAGTTTGGAAAGGCTGGAAATGGGCCAGTTTCCAGCTTCCAGAGAGCCTCTGGAGGCCATTTTCGCTCTCCCAGAGCTCAAGGAAAACCTCCGGAGCCTGGGGAGGGCAAAACCACCCCCACCATGGTGCAGGAGGCTGGCTAGGCCATGCCCACCATGGCCACGCCCAGCCCACAACCGGGCAGAGAATCCTTTGCTAAAATTTTTGAAGCCCACCACTCCCTAAAAACAACGTATGTTTCCAAAGCCCATGAATTGCATAAGGTGTGAAAAGTGATTGGGAGAAAGTTTTTGGGATGTCCCACTAATAGCTTTTGAAGTTAACCCTCCCCACGGTCTACTAGAAAAGCTATGAGTTTGTCATGCCCCTGGTGGAGACTGACTCTGAGGAGGAACAACCGACAGGGAGTAGCAGTGTGGCTCTGGAGGTTGTGGAGGAAGCTGGGGAAGGGCAGAGGCCAGCTGGGCAGTCAGAGGACGACCCAGGCCATCCCCTCTTCATCCTAGGGCATGCAGGGAGGAGAGGATAAGGGAGAGACATGGTCTACTGGGGAGGAGGGGGCCTTGATCCTCTTCATGGGCTGCAGCTGTGACAACTGCATAAGAGGTTAGACCTGTGTACTGGCAAGTGCTGGAAACAAAGCATGGAAATATCTCTGGTTTATGGTTCCTCTCTGAGTTTGGTGTCCTTCTCTGTTATCTGTGGATGTTTTCAAGCCCTTATCTTGCCTGGTTTGGGTTGTTTTTTACTCTATAATTTAAACGGCATTTAATTTAATATTTTCATTTTAATGACCAATGGCAATTGGCTTAGCAGCAAATGGAAGACAAATGAAATTACAGATAGCTCTCAACTTTCAACAGTTGGGATCCAAATTTGTGTTGCTTAAGCAAGACTGTTCATAAGGGAGTAACCCCTGATTTTTTTTTTACAACCTTTTCTGCTTATGAATTTCAGTGAAACCCTGTTGTTGTTATGTAAATCATGTGGTCATGAAGAGAATCTAGCTTCCCCTTTGACACTGCTTGTCAGAAGCTGGCTGGGAAGATTGCAAATGGCAGCTACAGGCAAGACACTTCAATCATTGTAAATATGTGCCTGCAGCTAAGGACCCAATCTTTGATCACAGGACCATGGGAATACTGTGTGAGGACCAGTTGTAAATCACATTTTTTTCAGTGCCATTGTAACTTCAAGCAGTCACTAAATGGAGAGTGGAGTAATAGCTTGTTGAAAGTCAATGGCAGTGATGGCGAACCTATGGCACGTGTGCCATAGGTGGCACGCAGAGCCATTTATGCCGGCACGTGAGCCGCAGGCAAACTTACCTCACTGTGCATGCGCATGCCTCACAGCTAATTTTCGGCTGGCCAAATAGCCCCATTTCATCACAGGAAGTGATGAAACAGGCCTATTCGGCCTGCAGAGGCTTTTTCCAAGCCTCTAACAGGCTGAAAAAGGCCTCAAACCAACAAAAAATGAGCTGTGAGGCACAATGCAGGTAAGGGGTGGTGGTGGTGAGGGCATGGGGGGATTGCATGCGCATGCGCAGGGAGTGTGTGTGTGTGGGGGCGCATTGCCTTCTGGCTACTGGCACGTGAGTGTGCGAGCAACAGCATACGCACGATTTTTGGCACAGGAGGCCCAAAAGGTTAGCCACCACTGATCTATGGACATTCTCAGGCATCCAGGCCATGGTTGTCCCAAAGGTGCTTTTTCAAGAGGCAACTTGGCTTTCTGGTTTTTCCTTTGAAAAGTCCACCATCCAATCAGAGCTGAAGAAGCTTCTTGGATGAGAAGTAAAATGTCTTCAAAGAAATACCAGAAAGTCATTGCCTCTTGAAAAAAAGCACCTTTGGGAAATACCTGGTTGAAAACGTATCACTTCGCTCCCATCAATGTTCTTCCCACAAGCACCTTGACCCACCTGCCCGAAACATATTTTTTCCAAAAATACAAGGTCACGCTCAGGGCAGCTGTGATCAGAGCCAGACCAGCTAACAGCAGTATCCAAATCCAGGTAGCAATTCTATCCACAGCATGATGTCTCTGTGTAACTTCGGTCATCTGAATGATAGCAGGACTTGACCAAGCAGATAATGCTGACCAGGTGGGCTGAGTAGAATCGATATATTCAGGAACTGCTGCAAGAGCAACAATGGAATGAAAAATACATAATATATTGTCTATGGAGATTCTCAATCATCCAGGTTATGATTGTCCCAAAGGTGCTTTTTCAAGAGGCAGCTGGACTGTCAGATTTTTCTTTAAATATTTTTCGCTTCTCATCCAAGAAGCTTCTTCAGCTCTGACTGTCAACTCATAAAACATTTTGTATACATGTTTTATAGTTGTCAACAGAAAGAAGAGAGAGGGAGTTTCAAAGAGCAGGCAGCAGTGTGGAATCGAAAGAATATTCCATTCATATTTTCTTCAGAGACCGATTAGATGACTGAAGCTTCTGCGGGAAAAAAATCTAATTGGAGAGCATGATTGGTGACTCTTGGCTATGGACGTGTTTCATTGGATGATACACTCGGAGAGGTGGGGGGAAATGTAGGATCAAGGATGGCAATGAATTACATATCTCAGAGTCAGCTACGCCCAGGCAAATGCCAGCATGTTAACTTCTAATAAATCCTTTGAAGTTTTGGGAGTGTGGCTTAAGGCTCATGATTTAATTGGTGTAACTGCCAGAATCCTGACACTGACTATATGGTTGGGAATGGAAGATTTATACTCCTTGCAGACAGCTGGTCATTTGCATTCTTTTGGATAGTTGTTAAGGGCACTTGGAGGTTTATCTGTGTTGTCAGGGTCACCTGAGTAGTGTAAATAGGTGGTGGAGCCTTCTTGGAACTGTTGAAAGGACAGTTACATGATATATTACAGGACAGTTACATGATATATGTTGGACAGTTACATGATATATTGTACATGATATTTTTTTTTTCAAGCACTATGGCCTCTTTCCATCTTCTGACAGGGTTTCAGATCTTAAGGGGTTTTAATTACAGGTAGCCCTGAACCTACAACCACAATTGAGTTGAAACTTTATGTTGCTCAGTGAGAAATGTATTTAGTGAGTTTTGTGCCATTTCACGACCTTTCTTGCCACAGTTGTTAAGTGAATCACTGCAGTTGTTCCATTGCTAATATAGTTGTTAAGTGAATCTGGCTTCCCTATTGACTTTGCTTGTCAGAAGGTTGCAAAAGGGGTTCACATGACCCCCAGGACACTGCAACCGTCATAAATATGAGTCAGTTGCCAAGCGTTTCAATTTTGATCACATGACCATGGCCGTAAGTGTGAAAAACTATCATAAGTAACTTTTTCGGTGCCATTGTAACTTTGAATTTACTATACAAATGTAAGTCGAGGACTACCTGCATTAAAACCAGATAGAGAAATGGAAAGGGATGGTTCTCTAGAAGGAGTCTGAAGGACTAACTGTCTCTCTTCAATATCTGAAGGGGAAATCAAATAATTTTTGGACACCTGGCACATCTTGCTCTGTCGCTGATGGAAAGAAGCTGTATCCACTGAACATTTCCCCTCTTCGTGCAACTCTGTAATGCAAGGGCCTCCAACCTTGGCAACTTTTAGCCTGGAGGACTTCAACTCCCAGAATTCCCCAGCCAGCTTTGCTGGAGGACTTCAACACACAACACACAACAGATACAAACTCAATGTTAACCGCTCCAAACTTGATTGCAGAAAGTACAACTTCAGCAACAGAGTGGTCAATGCCTGGAATACATTGCCTGACTCTGTTGTTACATCCTCTAACTCCCACTCCTTTAACCTCAAACTATCCACTATTGACCTCACCCCGTTCCTAAGAGATCTGTAAGGGGCATGCATAAGTGCACCATCATGCCTACCACCCCTGTCCTATTGTCCCCATTTATTTGTACCTATTTCCTGTATTCTTACTCATGTTATATACCTCATTATCTTGTAAGTGATTGACAAATAAAATAAAATCAAATAAATAAATAAATAAATAAAAATTTCCCAGCAGCTTTGCTGGAGGACTTCAACTCCCAGAATTCTGGGAGTTGAAGTCTGCCAGGCTTAAAGTTGCCAAGGTTGGACAGTCCTGCTTTAATTCACGTAAGCCACCGTTGAAAGCAAACCATTTATCCCCAACTTACTTTCATCTGTCTCTCCAGCAGGTGGATTCAAGCAAATTTCAGAACTCCAATCAGGATTGAAAATTGACTGGCATTCCCACCGTCCCCATATCTTATCCTGGATGGGAAGTAATAATACTGAAGAGCCGATATCTCTCTTCTTAGCCCAACGGGGTTTGCCTAGTCGCTTGGAGTTCAGCAGCCAATGGAGACTGTCTGTATTCCAGTGATTGCAATATTGGCACGTGAGCTGCAAAGAGGAGACATTGAGCCACTGGGAGGAGATCAAGATATTGTTGTGGCAGCCTGAAGAAAAAGAATGAAATGAGGTAAATGGCAGGATTAAGGCTGGATTTGAAGGAATCCTTAAGGCATGCTAGGAAATCAGGAATGCTTTGTCTCCCACAACACTCCCAACATGTGTTGTGGTCCACTGGCAGCCTGTGGAAATGGCAGCAGAGTCGGACAGTGGGAAGGAACATGGGCTGATCCAGGAGTCTGGGGAGGACTCAGACGAGGGTCCTGCATCTGATACAGAGATGGGGCCGGAGCCATCTGGGAGTTATGTGCACTCCGGAGCTCCCAGAATCTGACAGCAGTGAGGCAGAGGAACAGGGGGAGCCCATTCCCAGTGCACATTTGCTGCCAGAAGGCAAGAACAGTTAAGACAAAAGGGGCGACTCAGGAGTAAGGCTTGGAGGCAATTGGCCCTCCCATAATAGAATAGAATAGAATAGAATAGAATAGAATAGAATAGAATACCTTTTTTGTCATTGCATTCTACAAATACAGTGAAATTTGAAACTCCAGCACAGTGTCTCAAATACCACATCACAATCACACTACAGAGTATTTAAAAATTAAAATAATTAAAATAATAATTAAAAACCTAGTCTAAAACCTATCTAAAACATATAGTAAATTAGATAATTTAAAAATGCCACCATATGCATAGGGCTAAATCACATATGCATTGTTTGATTCAGATAAGACAAAAAGAAAGAGCAAAGGGACAGGAACCTTTGCAGGAAGCAACTTTGTTCGTACTGGTCAGTTTGAAACCTGAAGCTCCGTGTTGAATTTGTGCTCCATTTGGCCTTGTATAACTAATTGGAAATTTAGTTGCTGGCAGCATTTCAAGAAAGATAAAGGTGCATGCTTATCAGATGTATCCCAAAGGACTTTGGCAGACTTCTGTGGAACTATTTACAAACTGTTTGAGACTCATTACAGGCTGTGAAGTCACAGCCATTGAAATAAAACAAAAGTTTTTTGGGACTAATGAGTGTTTGTTAATGTCTCAGGAAGCCTTGATCAGAACAACATAGAACTAGATCCTCTTTCTGGGCCAGGGAGCATGTTTGGTATTGTGGGAAGCTCCCCCCACCTTAGGGAATGAAATATTTTGAGGGTATATTAAAAGAGGGAGGATATCCAATTTCCCCAAAAGAAAAATGGAGAAAAATAGTAAGAAAGGCAGAAAGTAGCCCCAGTCTTCCTGCCATAGGAAAACAGCTTTAAAATAAGAAGATTGAAGAGGCTGGCCTTTAGGAATGCAGATTTTGTATCCATTCAGAAAGACTGGGCCAATCTGTTCATAAACAAAACACTTGCAGTCCCAGTTCCCACTGGGACTGATGGGATTAAGAATCTACCCCCCTACCCTCCAAATTCTAAGGACACGACTTTAAGGACAGCGGTAGAATTAACCCACCACAATTGGAATAGTAAAGAAGACACAAGTCTCACCACACTGCACAACGCCCCCCACCCACCCCCACCCCCGGAGCATTTCAAACACAAAAACCCAGAACCCTATAAAGATCCATCCAGTCACGCAGCCATTTTGCCAGCCACCCCAGAAACATTGCTGCTGTCATGGAAGTTTCTTGAAACCAAATAAACCTTCTTTCCCTTGCAATCAGCCTCTGTTTTATTTCCAGTGCCATTCTCCAGGCTTGGGAAATTAAATGGAGAAGGAAACCTGGAAGGCCTGCATGAGTGATCATCATCTTTTATGAATTTAGAATGTTTTCTAGCAAAGTATGAAAATCAGAAGCTGATTAAATTACTGAAAATAGAGACAGCATCATGTGAGCCATACATTTGTAAGATATTTTCAGCTTCTTAAAGAGATTAGATCTTTGATCAAAGGATCTGAAAAAGCAACATTCCATGAAAAATGAAGATAATTTACTGCACCATTTTTGCATCTTTTCATTTGGATCTAGAATGAAAAGGAGACTTCATCTTATCTGTAAGGGGACTTATGCCCATCTTCACGAAATTAACTGTCAGATAAACATTCCTGTAATTAGGGAATCTACTACTTTTTACGTTCTCCCACTTGCTGAAGTCTTTTCCTTCTGCTGATCCATCTGAGGAAAAGAAACTGTGAGACAAAGCTAGAAATACACAAATCTTCAGACAGCACTTGGTCAATGGACACAGAATCAATTTTCCCCAAATGAAAAAAAGGGAAGTTGTGGTAACAGTTGGGACGGGACATAAGAAGACGACTTCTGTGAAGTCCATATCAGGCAAGAGGGAAACTCCTGAGCTTGTGACCAAATTTGATGGCAAATCACCTTCCCTTTCCCTTCCCCTTCCCTTCAAATAGTTATTAAGATTCTGGTATGTTTAAGACTTTGCTTAAAAACAATTAAGATTCTGGTACCTTTTAATCTATTTTAACAAAAATAAAAGACTTCTTTCTAAAAAAAAAAAATTGACCTCAACTTTCAGATTCTCTTCAGTTGGTGATGTCATCATATCGTTTATATCTTCCCTATGGTTTTGGAGATCAAGCCTCAATCATTATGGAAAAAAGGTCTATGTGGTCCCTAGAAATAAAAAATGACGATGACATATAATCAACCAATTGCTCAAAAGTACAATTTTGACCATCTGCTTCTTCAGTCATCCCACTGCATTTTGGACCAATGGAGGCTTCTGAGTCACCTTCAAAGACAACACCATGCAAAGTGGGTTACAGTCATGGGTGGGTTTCAAAATGTTTTGCAAAGGGTTCTCTGCCAGTTGCTGGGTGGGCGTGGACATGATGGGTATGGCCTAGTCAGCTTTCTGCACCACGCCCGGGGGGGGGCATTTTTGCTCTCCCCGGGCTCCAGAGGCTTTCCTCAAGTCTCCGGGATAGCAAAAACTGTCTTCCCGGGCTCCGGAGGCTCTCTGGAAACTGGAAACAGGCCCATGGCCTTCCCGAACTTCTGGGAGGCCTGTTTTTCACCCTCTCCGAGCCTCTGCTCTTACTTGCATCTAAAACGGGCCGCGTGGGGATTCCTGGGAGGGGCGGGGTGGTGTGGGCTGGGCCAGCCCGGAGTGGGATTTGGGGGTTCTCCAAACTGCACAGAATCTTAGCTAGGGGCTCTCCCGAACCCCTGTGAACCCCCAGCAGGCCACCCCTGGTTACAGTAGTCCATTCATGAAGTGATGAGGGCTTGAGCGGTTGCTGCCAGTGGATTTTATGAAGGAAAATCTTTCTGAGGCCGTCAGCAGGCAAGTGTGGGATTCAGAAGTGGTATTCAGCAGGTTCTGACCGGTTCTGAAGAACCAGTAACAGAAATTTTGAGTAGTTTGGAGAACCAGCAAACACCACCTCCGACTGGAGATTTTACAGCACCCTTCCCCTGCCATGTCAACCAAACCATGCCCACAGAACCAGGAATAAAAAATATTGAATCCCACCACTGGTGGGACTGCTTTCTCTCACAACAAGACTGACAGCTTGCAAAGTGCATCTGTCAGTGAAACTATGTGGTCTATATTTCCCTACACATTTTCAAGAATCAAATATCCTTGACCCACCTTCCCATCCACCCAAGTTACATACTTGATTTTCTGCCTTGAAAAGCGCTAGTGATTCTCCATTCCTCCAAAGAAAGAGTATCCCAGAATTTGGAGATAAATTATGGGAAAGAAACACTGCTCCCATGATATTAAATCATAGCTATATCTTTCGCTCTTCTTTTATTGATTACAGGTCTAGGTAAGCAGGACATCTTAATTTTCTTAGAATTGCTCTGCTGGAAAGCCTTCCCCTACAGCCATGATCCATATAAAAATACCTGAAGCAGCTGTAAAATTTTAAAATTTCCCGTAGGCTCTGATGGAAACTTTATATATATAAATATATATATAAGACCCATATCCATACAGAAGCCTGATGATGGCAGATGAGATTCTGCTGAAACGTTGCTACAACTTTAACAGAACTACAATGACGTGGGATAATACCCGAAGGAAGCTGAACAGCACACACACACACACACACACACACACACACACACACACACACACACACACACACATATATATATATATATATATATATATATATATATATATATATATATATATAT
>BLBF01000066.1:3974694-4008458 GCA_015471245.1 Laticauda colubrina
TATATATATATATATATATATATATATATATATATATATATATATATGCCTGTTAGCAAAACATAGGGTTTTTTTTTTTTTTTTGGGGGGGGGGGGGAGTTTGGATCACAACTGGGGAGAGAAGGGATAAATCTACTTCCTGATATGTTAACAGTTAGAGAGGCACCAAAGATGCAGTTGCATCCTAAATGCTAAGTGTAATAAGTAGTTTGACTTGAGAATTCTTTTTTAAGTAATGTTACATGTAAGTCATTCAGCAGGTTCTGACCAGTTCTGGAGAACCGGTAGCAGAAATTTTTGAGTAGTTGAGAGAACCGACAAATCCCTCCTCTGACTGGCCCCGCCAACCCCATCTATTCTCTGCCTCCCGAGCCCCAGCTGATTGGCTGGGTCTTCTTTGGTTGCCCTGCCCAGGAGAACGGAGCTGGAAAACAGGTTAGTGGGATGGGGAGGGAATGGAGATTTGGCAGTATCCTTCCCCTACCCCGCTTCCCAAGCCATGCCCACCAAGCCATACACGCCACGCCACACCACGCCCACCAAGCCACGGCCACAGAACTGGTAGTAAAAAATTTTGAATCCCACCACTGATGTAAGTGCCTAGTAACTAGAGATTTTCAAGTAAAGATAGAACAGAAAATAGAATAGAAAGAATAGAATAGAATAGAATAGAATATAGAATAGAATAGAAAATAGAATAGAAAATAGAATATGAGCCAGCAGTGTGCAGCCGCCGCCAAAAAAGCTAATGCAATCCTAAATTGTATTAACAGAGGGATACAGTCAAGATCAAGGGAGGTGCTAATACCACTCTATAAAGCCTTAGTAAGACCATACCTAGAGTACTGTATCCAGTTTTGGTCACCCCATTATAAAAAAGATGTTGAGACTCTAGAAAAAAGTACAGAGAAAAGAAACCAGGATGATTAGGGGACTGGAGGCTAAAACATATGACGAACGGTTACAGGAACTGGGCTTGGCTAGTTTAGTGAAGAGAAGAACCAGGGGAGATATGATAGAGGTCTTCCAGTATTTGAGGGGCTGCCACAGGGAGGAAGGGGCTCAATCTATTTTCTAAAGTACCCAAAGGCCAGACAAGGAATAATGGATGGAAACTGAACAAGGAGAGATTCAACCTGGAAATAAGGAAAAACTTTCTGACAGTGAGAACAGTCAACCAATGGTGTAGGGTCTCCCACTTGGGTGGGGGCTTGGACTAGATGACCGACAAGGTCCCTTCCAACTCTGATTATCTGTATCTATCTATACAGAATAGAAAGAATAGAAAATAGAACAGAATAAAAAATAGAATAGAATAAAAAAGAAAATAGAATGGAATAGAAAATAGAATAGAATAGAACATAATAGAAAGTAGAATAGAAAATAAAATAGAATAAGTACAATAGGATAGGATAGGATAGGACAGGATAGGATAGGATAGGATAGAATTATTATGCATTCACTCAGACATACCTGTGGTTACCTGCAGGATGGTGTGAGTTTCTGAACCATTGGATAAGTGACAGATGTAAATCCCCGAATCACTCATGATGAGGTTCTTAAGGATTAGTAATTGTGGAGGCTGATAGATGAGACGCTTTTTGAACCGAAGAGGAATCACTTCATTCCTGGTGGGATTCCACTTTATTTCCACTCTCTCTGTGTTGGTGTTCGCACATTTTGGATTCAGAGGGAGCCAGAACAAATGTATTTGATAGCTCATAGCTTCACAGGGGAAGGAGGCTTCCTCCCCAGGTCCATGAGTGAGCTTTTTCACCAAGATGGCTGATGGAGAAGACAAATAGACATTAACCAAATAGATGTTAACCATCTCTTCGGCCAAATGCTACTTCCCATCCTAGCTTTCAAAAAAAAAAAAATCCCACTCGCAAGGAATCATTTTGATGCTGTTTTTAAGTGGCTTTTGATTAACCTCGTGGTGCCCAGATGTAGTGGGCCACACATTCCCCATCTTTCCCAATTAATTTGGGAGAATGGGCATTGAAATTTGTCTTGTGGAGAGGATGCTGAGGCACCTTTCGAGTTATAATTCTTGCTCTAACACCGTGATGGTGAACCTATGGCATGGTTGCCAGAGGTGGCACACAGAGCTTTCTCAGTAGGCACATGTGCCATCACCAGCTGGTCTTCAGGTTTCTAGCGTGCACAAAATGACTTGAAAAACTGCCAAAAACAGCCTGAGAATGACCCCAAAAATGCCCAAAAACCAGGCATGTACACACTTAGGTTTTCTGGTTTGCACATGCATGCGTGTTCGCCCTCACTGCTCTAACAGATAATCAGAGTTGAAAGGGACCTTGTAGGTCATCTAGTCCAACCCCTTGCCCAAGCTGGAGACCCTACACTATTTCTGACAAATGGCAGTTCAATCTCTTCTTGAAAGCCTCAAGTGATGGTGCTCCCACAACTTCCGAGGGCAAAGCTGTTCCGTTGGTTGACTGTTCTCACTGTCAGAAAGTTTCTCCTTATTTCCAGGTTAAATCTCTCCTTGTTCAGTTTCCATCCATTATTCCTTGTTTGGCCGACAGTTATTTTAGAGAATAAATAAAGAGTCAGATGCCTCTTTTTTTGAGATATCCAACACTCCTGCCCTTGAGCAAACAAGCCTAATCTTTAACCTAAGGAAATTCTACACAAAATTTGTTTTCCAATTTAGACCCACATGTGAAAGATGGGGCGTCACTAAAAATAAGACAAGTCTTTCACCTCATCCTATTCCTTCACCGCCCAGATCCAAGATGACCCCGTCAGTGGCTTTGTTACCTTGCCCTTTCCTCAGGAGAATTATTTCCACCAATACATTCAGGAGACAAAACTTCATACTTGCACCTCGTTTGGATGTTTGGCAACGCCTTTTACCATCATTAATTCCACTTGAGGAGGGAAGCATTTTTTGAACGGGAGGCCAAAATTAGCCCTCTGAAAAGATTATCGCTTCTTTGGTGGCAATTTGGTTTTCCTCTTGTGAGTCAAAGGAAGAAAACTCAATTTTTTATCATCTTCAGCCAGCCATGGTGTGGTTTCAGCCTTGTGGGTAGGAAAGGCCAGGCTGTTTCATGTGGGTAGGAAAGACCAGGCTGTTTCATGTTTTTGTTCATGTTCATCTCACACCCATAACTTACCAATTGCCTTAAAATATGACTATTTCTTCTTTTTTAAAAAATAAATTTTATTAAGTACACACATTAAAAACATTGAACATAGTCTTCTTTGACATACATTTCTGTCAATACATTTTGCATTTAGAAAGATATAGAAGTTATATGTACATTTATATACATCTATATAAATTTATACATTTAATCTTTGTAATTTTTAGATCTTTCTCATTGTTCCTCAAATATCAAATATCTTATTGTTCCCTCATCACTTCCCTATTTCACCTAAAGTACTTATTTCAATTTTATGAATTCCCTTTCATGTTCCTCCAGAAATAAAATTTATTCCATATTTTATGGTATTCTGATTCATTTTGATCCTTCAATTCTAATGTCAACCTATCCATTTCGGCACATTGAAATATCAATCGTAACATCCTCACTAGAGATGCCACTATTTCTGAAAACAACACAAAACAAAGCAACAACAGAAACAGAAGAAACAGGCCTCAGCTCAGGGAATCAGCAATACTCATTCCATGATTGTTGATTTTAACTAAAACGTTTCTTAGAATCATGGAACCATGAAGGCATCTTGAAAGTCTTCTCATCCAACCCACTACCCAAGGCAGGAAGCCTTAAATCATATTTTGCTGGAAAAAACTTCCAAGGATGACCCCACAATTCCAGAAGGAAGGCACCTTGGTTTATTTATTTATTTAGAAAAATTATATGGCTACCCACTCCCTCTCAGTGACTCTTAGGTGGTTTACAAAAAATTACAATTAAATTCCAAACAATTGGGACATATTAGGAATAAGCCTTTATATGAAGCCCAACAAATGAGAGCAGTGAAACTTTGTTCAGAATGGGGGACCTGAGAGTACACGGCCATATAGGTAGTCCAGATGTGGAATTCAGCAGGTTCTGACCAGTTCTGGAGAACTGGCAGCAGAAATCTTGAGTAGTTCAGAGAACCAGTCGCGGAAATTTGGAGAAGTTCGTAATATTACCTCTGACTGGCCCCGCCCCCATCTATTCTCTGCCTCCCGAGTCTCAGCTGATTGGTTGGGTCTTCTTTTGTTGCCCTGTACAGGAGAATGGAGCTGGAAAGCAGGTTAGTGCGGTGGGGAGGGAATGGGGATTTTGTAGTAGCCTTCCCCTGGAGTAGGGTAGAAATGAAGATTTTATAGTATCCTTCCCCTGTCATGCCCACTAAGCCATGACACGTCCACCAAGCCACGCCCACAGAATCGGTAATAAATTTTTTTGAATCCCACCACTGATGTAGTCCTTGAATTATGACCATTTGTTTAATGACTTTGAAATTAGGACAGTGCTGAGAAAAGTAATTTACGAATGGTCCTGGTGCTAAAGCAGTCAAGCATCCTTGTACTTAGCTTTGTGACTTCAGGCACTTAGCAACTGTGAAGCATATATTTTACAATCATTGCAGTGTTTTTATTATTTATTTATTTATGTTTGTCAATTGCTTACAAAATAGCAGGTATAAGTAAAAACATAGTTATGAATATATGGATACATATAAGAAAAATAAAAAAAATAAAAGAAACAATAGGACAGGGACGGTAGGCACATTGGTGCGCTTATGCACGCCCCCCCCCCCACAGACCTCTTAGGAAAGGGGTGAGGTCAATAGTAGACAGTCTAAGGTTAAAAGTTTTTGGAGTTTGGGGAAGAAACCACAGAGTCAGGTAGAGTATTCCAAACATTGACCACTTTATTACGGAAGTCGTATTTCCTGCAATTAAGTTTGGTGCGGTTAACCTTGAGTTTGTATCTATTGTGTGCTCTTGTGTTGTTATGGCTGAAGCTGAAGTATTCATTGACAGGCAGGACATTGCAATGTATGATTTTATATATTATACCAAAGTTTTTTTTGGCAGGGATGTGTCATGTGAACACCATTTGCGACTTTCCCACCTGACCTCTGACAAGCAAAGTCAATGGGGAAACTGGGTTTGCTTAACAACCTATTGGAAGAAATGTCCTTCTGGGTTCAGTTCCAAGTGGGGAAGAAAGACACTGGAAACATGGGGGCTGCTTGGAAAGATGGTTTAATGGTGGACAGGACCATATGGCTTGGGGCACCAAAGAGAAAAAGATGATCACATACTTCAAGATGTTGGGTGAAGGAAAAGAAAAAAGGGGCAAGATGCTGAGAGTCCCTGGGTTTTATGCCCTCTCTTGGGATTTGAATTGGAGCTTGTGTTCTGATTGGTTGTCAGACTCCCATGGGGCCATGCAGGGGCAACTCTGTAGGTTGTCCTGAGTCCCAGGCTTGGATGAGCCTTGCTGGATGATGATGTAATGAAAGGGCTTTGGGCAATTCCTATTATGCGTCTGCCTGGAAGAGGTAGATCTTTGTAATGTAGAATAGACTGGCCTCGGCCAGAGCAATGGTCCATTAGCAAAGGTGGAGAGGCTGAGTTTCTGCCTCTCTGAGTTTCTACTTTTCTTTTTAGGGGAAATATTCTGCCTTTTTAGTATATCCTAAAATATTTCATTTTCCTAGGAGAGGGGTGGGTTTTAACTTCCAACAGACCTCATGATTTACTTAATGTCCATGGCCAAAAAAATGAAAGATCTTAAAATCAGACATGGTCATGTGATGACTTACTTAATGAATGCATTGCTTAGCAAGGAAAGTTTCCAATCATGGTTGTAAGTTGAGGCCTATCTGCAAAGCATGCCTAAGGTAACTTATGGCTTTCCCCAACTCCCAAGTTTCTTTTGCTTATCTTAAGTTGAAATTTCCCAGGCCTTTTCCCTATGTTCAGTCCAGAAAAAGAGGGAAAACTCTAAATGAAAATAAACCCTAACAACAAATCAGGAAAAGAAAGAGAGGGGGCTGGAAGGAAAACAAAGAAAGCTCCAGTATAAATGCTGCAAAGTTATTAACTCCTTGACCACCAAAGGCCTGTACTCTTAGCAATGAGATGCATTTAACTGTTGTTTAATCATTAGCAGGTCTTTATACAGGTAGTCCTCGACTTACAAGCGTTTGTTCAGTGAACGTTCAAAGTTACAACAGGATTGAAAAGTGACTTATGACCTTTTTCACATTGCAGTGATCAAAATTTGGATGCTTAGCAACTGGAGTGTATTTATGACAGGGGTCCCCAAATTTGGAAACTTTTAAGACTTGTGTACTTCAACTCCCAGAATTCTTAAAATTGCCAAGTTTGGAGACCTCTGATTTATGTTAGCAGGGTCCTGGGGTCATGTCAGTGGGGCAGCCAGATTTACTTTGCAAGCGTGTTACTAACTTAACAACTGCAGTGATTCACTTAACAACCGTGCCAAGTAAAGTTGTAAAATGGGGCAAAACTCACTTAACAACAATTCACCTTCAGAAACATGTGAGATGTTGTTGGAAGATTGCATCAAGAGTTATTTCTTCTTGTTTACAGAGATTCTCAATCATCCAGGTACTCTTTGTCCCATGGTGGCCTTTTCCAAAAGGCAAATGGACTTCGTTTTTCCTTGAAGACGTTCCTTATGTGAGCTATAAATATTATCCTTTATTAGGGCTTCTCAGCCTTGGTAACTTTAAAGATGTGTGGACTTCAATTCCCAGAATTCCCCAGCCAGCAATGCTACAGGAGGGATTGGGGAGCTGAAGTCCACAGATCTTAAACATATCAAGGTTGAGCCGCCTTAATAAAGGATATTTGTAGCTCAGTTGAGATGAGGGGTCCTTGATGCACTCCGAGCTTGGTTTTCTTACAGACATTTCATTACCAAACTACGCAACATCATCAGTGCTTAGGAGTGGGATTTGCTCAGTTTATATTCCATTGGATTGCCCCGTCATTGTTGGTAGTAGTTCTCTGGTTGGGCTGTTTACTGTTGGGTTGTTTGGCAGTTCCTTGACTAGGGTATTATTTACTTGATTGTTGGTTTGATGTTAATCTTGGAGTTCACCTATGCTCATCTGGATGCTGATTGGTGGCGGGGAGGCATTTCGGTCTTCTAGTCCCCCCCCCTTTGGCTTATTGATGGTCTCTTGTGCCTAGTCTGTAGATATTGTTTACATCTGTGTCTATCGATGGCTGATTTTGTTAAGAGTGCCTGGCTTCTAGAAATTCCCTAGTGTTTTTCAACTTGGCTAGGCCTAGGAGGGTCAGTTTCTCAATTGAAACTATTGAGAAGCCCTAAGAATTTAAGAAAAAAAAAAAACAGCAATAAAATCCTCAACTCTATTGGACAAGGTCAATATTTTGTATTGCCTGTTCAGAACCTCAAGTGGTTAAAGGGCAGTACTGCAGGCCACTTCTGTTGATTACCGGCTGCTTGCAATTTGGCAGTTCAAATCCCACCAGGTTCAAGCCTTCCACCCTTCCGTGGTGGGTAAAATGATGACCCAGATTGTTGGGGGCAATAGGCTAATTCTGTAAACCGCTCAGAGAGAAGAGGGCTGTAAAGCACTATAAAACAGTATATAAGTCGAAGTGCTGTTGCTATACTTTCCCCCTTATTTAG
Source organism: Laticauda colubrina (assembly GCA_015471245.1). Classification (NCBI taxonomy): domain Eukaryota; kingdom Metazoa; phylum Chordata; class Lepidosauria; order Squamata; family Elapidae; genus Laticauda; species Laticauda colubrina. The sequence goes on from BLBF01000066.1 coordinate 3,982,320, forward strand.
TTTTTGAGGATTAGAGTTAGGGTCAAAATTCATGAGGACATTTCTTCAATATTTATCGGTATACTTCCTGCTTACTCTGTCCTTGCTTCCAGCACAAACTCTGTTTTTTCAGCTACTCAAATGCTCTCTTGCCCTTTCTATTTCTAAGCATTCTTCAGAATAGTTAAAAGCGACTGGTATTTGTGTCCTGAAATATTCCACACAGGGCAAACAGCTCACCCAGTGACAGGAGAACCATGCAGCATGGAAGTCCATTTTATTAGGCTCCTATCAATCTGAAGGTTATTGCTTTTCCAATATACAGGATATCTGTGAAGAGGTAGTGAAGGCGTCCTGTGGCTGACTGGATTCTTAGAGAAGATGGGATACTTGCATGCTGTCTCCTTGGAAACATCAAGGAAGTGGTATCCCATTGCCCCCACACTTTTTCCCCAGCCTAAGTCCCAGCCCTGAAATATCTTGCTGTTCTCCCATCCAGTTTCCAACCCAGACCAAATCCGCTTCGCTCCCAACACCAAACAAGGCCAGCAGCTCCTGAGACCAGAGAGTCAGGAAATATAAAAAATACCATCTTTATTATGAACCCTTACGACAAGATGTGAGGGTTGGTGGTCAGAGGATCAATATTACACGGGGGAAGAAGCAGATTTACAGCATGGTGGGTGGGTGGGAGTGATGGCCGTTCACGCATATGCGCACGGGCAAGAAAGGTGGAGGTAGGAGGCGATCAGAAGACGTGACTGCAGGCGGAGAATGGGAGACGGTGACGGTGGTGGAGGATGCTATAAGCTCCATGGGAGATGAAACTCTTGGGGTGGAAGTGGAGTGCAGTGTGTCGCTTCAAAATTTTGCAGGTGCTTCCGTGCCTGTGGAATGAAAAAAAAAAAAAGTTACCTTGGGGGAGACCTGGCTGGAAGCTTCTGGGCCACCTCTGCTTTCCAAGGCCTGAAGGGTGGCCATCTAATTGCCTTACTTTAAGAGGACCATATCATAAAAGCATTAGGAGTGGTGTCAGGGGTGGGATTCTACAGGTTTGCATCTATTCACTAGAACCAGTTAACATTCTGAGCAGTTCGGGGAACCGGTTGTTAGAAGAAATTACTGGCCTAATCCTGTAAGGAAGGCAGGAAGGAAACATTCTGGTGTTGTTTACAGAAACTGCCTCTCCGTTAACCCTGATTACATTCTTGGCAGGACTAGACTTCCTGTCTCAGGAATGTCTCTGGAGTTTTTTTTCCCCTCCTTTGCTGGTACTTTGCTTGTGTGGAGTGACCATTCAAAGTTATAATGGCACTGAAAAAAGTGACTTATGACCATTTTTCACACTTACAACTGTTGCAGCATCCCCACAGTCACGAGAGGTCAGGCGAGGAGATACGTGCCTCGATGTGAGTGATGTTGAGTTGGCCACACCCAGCCAATAGCATAACCACCAAGCCATGTCCATCCAGTCACATGACCACCAAGCCATGCCCACCACCTAAGCCACGCCCACAGCACCGGTTGTTAAAAATTTTGAACCCCACCCGAGCGTTGTGGTGGCTTAGAGATGGAGCTCTCGCCTCACAATCAGGAGGCTGTGAGTTAGATCCTAGGTCGAGGCTGCTATTTCTCTCTCTCTGGGCACAATGAGAATATACCTGCTGAACCAAACTCTGCATTGGAGACAGGAAGGGCATCCAGCCAATAAAACACTCTGCTAGCTCCATTCAGTTGCCCAGGCTCCATCCCGCAAGGGATTATGGGGTTGTTGAAAGATGATGATAAAATAAAAGCCATTAAATACACTGGAAAAGTAGCAACAATTGCCACTGGTCTGATGGGCCCAGGAAGTTTTCAGCCAGGTCTTGGGCATAATGCTGTCAGGATGAGAATGGGTTGAGCAAACTAGGGGGTCAACATACTGGATTTGAAGAAACACTGTCGGAATTGGGGGAGAATACAGCCAATCCATGACTTACAACAGTTCATTTAGTAGTGACTTGTTACAATGGCACTGAAAAAAAAAGTGACTTAGGATTGTTTTTCACACTTATGACGATTGCATGATCACATGATCAGAACTCAGATGCTTGACAACCGGTTCATATTTATGAAGGTTGCAGTCTCCCAGAGTCACGTGATCACCTCTTGACGAGCAGTCAATGGGAGAGCCAGATTCACTTAACCATGTGACTAACTTTTACCAAGTGCAGTGATTCACTTAACAACGGTGGCCCCAAAAAGTCATAAAATGGGGCGAGGTTTACTTAACAATTGTCTCGCTCAGCTACAGAGATTTTGGGTTCAATTGCGATTTTTAAGTCCAGGGCTACCTGTGTTCCCTTTTCCTTAGTATAATTCTGGTGTTTCTTGATGGGAGTGCCTCCGAACACTTCGCTTAAGTTGTTGTCGGGCGTGTGCATGCACTACATGGGAGTTAATCTTCAGGGCATTGCAACACCCTTGTGAAACCTACCTGGCTGTGCAGGGAAATGGTGGATGAAAGAAAGGTGGATGTGCTAGAGCAACAGAAAGGCGGATGTGCTAGAGTGTGGGGAGCAGAATATATGGGTGCAGGCTAGGAGAACTCACCAGGAATAGTGCAAGTTGCCGTCTCCCATCTAGGGTCATGTCTTCACCTGGTTTGAAAACAGTAATGAAGTGGGTTGAAAAGGTGCTTACAGGGAGGCAAGATGCAAAATTGACTGTTCAGTCAATTTGGGTTTGAAAAATGCTGATTAAAGCTCACTTCCTTCCGGTCAAAAGAGTCAAGTTGGTGGCCGATGCACAAAAGTGGAAGGACACATCGATCCAGAGGTGATATTCAGCAGGTTCTAACCAGTTCTGGAGAACTGGCAGCAGAAATTTTGAATAGTTCAGAGAACCAGCAAATCCCACCTCTGACTGGCCCCGCTGCCATCTTTTCTCGGCCTCCCAAGTCTCAGCTGATTAGCTGGGTCTTCTTTGGTTGCCCTGGACAGGAGAATGGAGCTGGAAAGCAGGTTAGTGGGGTGGGGAGGTATTGGGGATTTTGCAATAACCTTCCCCTGCCATGCCCACCACCCCACGCCCACAGAACTGGTTGTAAAAATTTTTTGAATCCCACCATTGCTTCGATCTCCGCTATGGACACGAGCGAATGGCAGCAAAAGCTGATGGGAGTTAGCAGAGATGGCTATATTGATCGCTTTGATCAAACAAAAAGGAAAAAAACCACAAGTACTTTTGTTTCTACTTGGAAACTGCTTCTGGGCTTTGTGCTTCAGGTGGAAAACAAAAGGAAACTTTGGTTTTGGGTTTTACCAATTAGATAAGATTTTGTTGTTATAGAAATGGCTAGTTTATACTATTATGGAAAAGGAAAGAGTTGAGGTTTGATGGCACTGTCTTTATTCTACTGCGCCAGAGGGAGTTGGAAGTCAATGCCTTTTCCCCTTCTTCTTTTTCACACTTCTCCCTTCCCCTCCCTTATTTTTCCTACTATTTGCTTTTGTAATTTACATTATAAATTATTAAAAAATTAAACATAAAGAAAGTAAAATTGGTGGCCATCAATGCTCAGAAAAATGGTAGAACTTTGATCACAACATCATAGCCACCAAATATGACTTTGATCATAGCTATATCCAAGCTACCAACTTGACTCTTTTGATCACTTCTACGGATATCCTGTCTTCCTACTCAGTTGGCCAAACTGCTTTTATTGCCACCTCTTCTGTGTTTCTAAGAAATCCAATGACAACTGAGGAATGCAAAGCCATGGGGGTCATTTCTAAGACACAATATGGTACAGTCAAAGCTTTCCCTCTTCTTGCTGATAAGAAATATCCCACCAATCAGATGATCGTCCCACCTCTTCCGCTTTTGCCATTGGCTGGTCTGGTTTGAAATGTGGTCATCATTATTGGTCTACTCACTTAAAAATAGTTGTGGGAGGGCAACATTATTACTAGCTAATTCCCATAAGCCGGGCCAACATTATTGGTCAATATTTCCTATTCTCAAATTTCAAACGGCCAACCTGGATAAGCACACTCTTAAGATTTTCTCCAACCAAAAACAAGACTGAATTGTGGCAATTCAATGAGCCGATTTCCTGCCACGCCTAGTTTTCATGCTTCTTGCACTGGACTCACCAACAGACCAGGGAAATTCATCACCCTCTTCAGCTTGGTACGACTTCAGTACAGACAGACACCATTCATCTTCTACTTCATAGTGGCTATACATAGAGGCTGCAATGACAAGGAGCTGGTGTGAGTAGAGCCGTCTGGCTTGATTGGCAGGGAGATGCAAAGATGGGGCATTGCCCTGATTGCAAGGGCTTTCTCTCTTTCTTCTTTTCCTCTTTCCTTTCTTCCCCATTCCCTTTCTTTTCCTTTCCTTCTTCCTTTCTCTCCCTTCTCCTTTCTTCTTCCTTCCTTTTTCCCTCCCTCCCTCCCCTCCCCTTCTCCCTTTCCTTTCCTTTTCCTTCCCTCCCTCCCTCCCTCATCCACCCACCCACCCACCTATCCCACACAAAGTGACTCTGGTCAGCATACAATAAAACCACCCATTAAAACATTTCTCTGGAACTGCATCTGGATCTATTTTGGAAAGAACTCTTGTAGTTCTCGCATGTGCCTTGCAGGCTTTATATGGGTAGCATCACAGCAACGTTCCAGTTTTAATTCCACCATTCATCTGTGGAATAGATCTTTAAATGCGTCTTGACATTTCTGAGCCTTTCTGTTGAGTAATCAATGCCTGTTCTCGAAACTGTCTTGTGCTGGGATCAAGAATATCCTTCACAGGCTGGTTGATATGAATCATCCAAACCTACAGCAGCTCTGCTATGTGTCAAGACAGGCCTCATCATGTCACCTCACCTATCAGGGATTTGGGTTTTGACCAGATTACCTTCTTCCATGGGTGTAGAAGCTTCCAGCCATTCTCGGACGATTCTGAGGCCTTCTTCAGTCATGATTTTGGGATACCTAGGGCAGGTAGCACTTGTTATAGATAGAATCCCATCAGTTTCCACCACCCCAGACAAAATATCTATTTTATAAACCTTTCCTCAAAGCGGTCAGCCAGTATGTTCAGTTCTACAAAAACCTATTTTTGTGGCTTCTGGATTTCTCTGCCCTCAAAGGCTGAATTTTAGCAGCATTCCTGCTGAAAACAGTGGGTTTTCCTGACATATTGAGGTGGAAAACCCACAAAAATGTAGTCTGTACCTAAAAACTGATTTTGCTAGGAAAAATCTGGCAGATGAAACCCAACGTAACCAGAGTTATAATTGGGAAGGTTCTACTCTCTATCTCAGGGGTTGCCAACCTTTTGGATCTCAAGGGCCACCAAACTCATAATTTAAATCCTGTGGGCCAGAGACCCTGGGAAAATCCCCAAAAAAGTCTGCAGGAAAATTCCCCACCCCATTTTCCTACTGATCGATCAGTCTTTATTTGGGATTGCAGGATACAGTCTCTAGCTCTGTTTTCAGGGGGAGAGAGATAGAGAGAGACTTTTGGCTTCATGCAAGGAAAGCAGCAGAAGTCTTTCTTTCTCTCTCCCAAACTCCCCCAGAATGATGCAGCCTTGGGGCAGAGGAGAGAAGGGAGAGAAAGAAAGACTTTTGCTGCTTTCCTTGCGTATAGCCAAAAGCAGAAGAAAGAAATGGAAAGAAGCAGCCCGGTGGCCAGGCAAGGTGCGTGGGGTGATGGGGCAAGTTCCTGTCCTCTGCCCTTTCCCCCCTCCCCTCACTACCTCGTGTTGTTCACAATGCAAGCAATGCAAGCTTTGTGTTCTCGTGGACCACGTGGGCGGCAACCACTGCTCTATCTAACCTCAGCTATATTAATTTACCTGTGCTGTAATAACTTCAGCAGTAAGTCATTCCCTCTGTTGGACATTATATCTTCAGGAACCCTAGGAGATCAGAAAAAAAGAAGAATTAATGCCATTGCAAATGAAAGACACATGGTGTCAACCCTGAAGCTGACCTAACAAAAGCCATTTTTGACTGCTTCAGTTTTGTCACACTGAAGCTGAGGGAGGTGAGATTTGAGATAAGAGGTGATTCTGTCGCCAAAACAAAACATTTTCTCTTAAGAACAAAGGACATTCTCACACCTGGTTGGAGGAAGGCAGTGATGCTACCTGGTTGCCAGACCATGTGATTGGACCGTGTGACTGATTGTTTTGAGAAAGTAGAAAAACGTTTACTTTTAATTAGGTGAAAACCACGGGGTCTTTTTTAAGCTCTTGGGATTTAAGAGCTGATCAGCAGTGAAGCTGATGCAATATAGGCTAATGCAATAACAATGAATCAGCATAGCATGGGTATTTCCCTTTAAGATTGGGGATGGGTTCTATCCCTTTAAGAGGTGTCTATATAAAGGCAGCCATTAGAAGGCTGATCCTCTCTCCTTGTGTCTGGTATTTATTGCAGAGTTCTCGGTGTAGAGTTAAGAAGAAAGATTGCTTGTAAGGTATTTGCCTACCATGTATATGTCTCTATATAACTGTTGTAGATAAACCACTGTTAAATGTCTAAGTATCTATGTGCTGTGTTTTGCTCTGGGGTTGTCTCATAATAGCAGTCATGCTGCAAACACCTTGACAGTCTTCAGAGTCGGTTTTCACCAGATCTGTGCCAATGTGACATTTCCAGTAAAGCTATTCTTTGAGGAATCTGCTGGCCTTGGAGTTTAACTTGATTTATTACTTGAAACCTGACGCATGAGTCTTCCCTACTCTGAAGGACAAATGTTGTATGAAAGCTACATTTATTTACTGCCTGAACCATCTTGGCAAGGCTGGGTGGACATCTGGGCAATTTTGCTTGGTTGCTACTTTACTCACGTGGTGGTGATGATCTCATCTTTGGTTCTGCGGACCAGTAACACGGGACCCTGATACCTGAAGAGGACATCACAGGGAGACTCGGGTCAGTATGGAGGTAAGCCAGGATGTTTCTGGCTAAATTTGCTATAAACACTGTTCTAGTACTACGTTCACGTCAGAAGCAGCTACCAAGCTACTTCTGGGTTGAAAGGATTAGCTGGAGACATTACTGTTTCCCAGGGGATACCAGAGGGGATTCTTTTCCTGTCCCTTTTATTGTTGCAGCATATCACACTGTTCTAAGCAAGAAGCTTTAATTTCTGACTAGCCTGCTTGAAAACTGATAGTTCTATGCTTCAGACAAAATGGAGAATTATCTCTTTCATTTTAGCATATACTTGAAAGGGAAGGATTATATTAAGAGCTGTAATGGTGCAGTAGCTAGAATGCAGTATTGCAGGCTGACTGCCAACTGCTAGCAGTTTGATCCTGACTGGCTTAAAGTTGACTCAAACTTCCATCCTTCTGAGGTTGGTTAAATGGGGACTCTGATTGTTGGGGGCAATATGCTAACTCTGTAAACTGCTCAGAAAAGGCTGTAAAGCACTATGAAATGGTATATAAGTACTATTGCTATATAGCGGGTTCTGCAAAATACAATAGTCCTTGACTTACAACCACAATTGAGCCCAAAATTTCTGTTGCTAAGTGAGACAATTGTTAAGTGAGCTTTGCCCCATTTTTATGAACTTTCTTGGTGCAGTTGGTAAGCGAATAACTGAAATCAGTAAGTTAGTAATCCAGCTAGTAAGTGAATTTGGCTCCTCCATTGATTTCGCTTGTCAGGAGGTTGCAAAAGGTGACCACATGACCTTGGGGCACAGAAAGGGTCCTAAATACAAACAAGTTGCCAAGCATTTTAATTTTGATCACATAAACATGGGGATGCAGCAAAGGTCATAAGTGTGAAAAACGGCCAGAAGTCACAAGTCTCTCTGTGCCTGGCATCTTCTAGATTGGGGTGGAGAACCATGGCCCTTTTATGACTTGTGGTGTCAACTTTTAACCAAACCTGGCAGAAGCCATTTTTCTATTCCTCAGCTGCCACACAGAGTGGGGAGGATGAAAGACATTGCTAGACAAAACACAGAATTTCCTGGTGGGAACCAAGGTCATCTCTATAGATGGAGGATAGAGATGGAGAGGAGTGCCTGGAGATCCCACCAATTAACCTAATTGGCCAACGTGACCTGTGACTTTTGGGAAGGGAGTTATTTCCTATTATACAGTAATTACACTGAAACTGCGGGAAACATTTAGAGTTGGTTTTGCATTTGATTGTGCCGATATGATGTATCCAATAAAGAAGTCCTTTGAGGAAGACATTAGCCTTAGAGTTCTGATTTGCTTGGGTTCGTTAGTCAGAATCTTGACATGTGGACTGCAACTCCCAGAATTCCTGAGCCAGCCATGGAATGGCACACAAATTCTGGGAGTTGAAGTCCACAAGTCATAAAAGGGCCATGGTTCCCTACTCCTGTTCTAAGATGTAGATACCAGAACTGAATCTTTGCGATTATGAAATTAATGGACAACTTCTTGGTAAATTTTCACTTCCACTTGCTGCTGATAAGCAACAAAATCAATGCCCCAATGGAGGGAAACCTGCTTCTGGCAAGATCCTTTGTGCTTTCTGGCCACTAGTCATGGGTTGGAGTGGTAGTCCAAAAGGACCAAGACACCTTCATTTTAAAAGTTAGCTGGAAAAGGGTTGGCATCATCCAATATTCTTTTGGCAATGGCTTTGCTCTATGGTGTTTTGTTCTCTGAGTTACCTACTTGCAGAGTTGCTCCGCGTTGTTCAAGTTTAGGTACTGTCTTACTGTCCGGGTGACCAAGCTTCCTGTGGAACAAAGAGAAGAACATTACATCATTTTTCTGCCCAGCAAGTAAGTCTTTAACCCAAACCAACTTCACATCATCATCTCCTTTTAATGATCCCATAATCCCTTGTGGGGTGGAGTCTGGGCAACTGAACAGAGCTGAGTACTTAGTGGCCGGATGCCCTTCCTGTCACCAATGTGGAGTTCTCTTCAGCAGATATATGCTCAATGGTGCCCAGAGAGAGAAATATCTGCCTTTACCTAGGATCAAACTCACAGCCTCCTGATTGTGAGGCGAGAGCTTGACCTCTAGGCCACCTCACCACTCAAACCTAAACCAACTTCACATGGTTTTTCAAAATATATTGTGCTATCCACGGCCTCCAACTAATCAGTGCAACCATTGTCAAATAACGGGTTTTGTAAAAATCTCACAGGCAAACGATAAAGCTTCTACACAATGCTTTTCACAATGAATCCAACAAACAGCCTGTACATAGCCCACTAGTATACTAACTTACAACAGTTCATTTCGCGACCATTCAAAGGTACAACAGAACTGGAAAATGTGACTTATGACCGTTTTTCACACTTACAACCTTTGCAGCCTCCCCATGATCATGTGATCATAATTCAAAATGCTTGGCAACTGGTTCGTATTTATGACCGTTGCTGTGCCCCAAGGTCATGTGATCATCTTTTGCGACCTCCTGAAAAGCAAAGTCAATGGGAAAGCCAAGTCACTTAATAACTGGATTACTAACTTACTGATTGCAGCGATTCACTTACCAAATGAGGCAACAAAGGTCATAAAATGGGGCAAAACTCACTTAACCAATGTCTCACTTAGCGACAGAAATTTTGGGCTCAATTGTGGTTATAAGTTGAGAACTATCTGTATTTTGCAGAACCCCCTATATAGCAATAGTACTTATATACAGTGCTTTATAGCCCTCTCTAAATGGTTTACAAAGAGAACAATTTGTGGAAAATAACAGGTGTTGTCTGTCTTCCAGCAAATTCTTTTTAATTCAGTGGGCCTTATCCCTAAGATGAACATGCTGTCAACCCTGAAGCTGACCTGACTGAAGCCATCTTGGAACTGTAATGATGCTACACTGGAGCTGACGGATAGGGAGGGGAGATCTGAGACAGTTAGAACTTTGTAGCCAAAGCAAAATACTTTCTCTTGGGAACCAAGGACATTCTCACATCTGGTCAGAGGAAGGAGGAGCAATGTCACCAGGCAACCAGACAGAGCATGTGACCGATTGTTTTGAAAAAGTGACAAGCTTTTACTTTTAATGAGGTGAAAACCACGGCACCTTCAGAGTCGGTTTTCATCAGATCTGTGCCAATATGATAAATCAAGTAAAGCTGTTCTTCGAGGAATTCATTTGGCTCGGAGTTTTACTTGCTATGGGTCTATCACTTGCAACATGCAAAAGTCTGCAGCCTGAACTTGACACTTCATTATTCTGGGCTGAACACTCCCTGGCTGAATGCTTATCTGTTCAACCTGTACATTTGCGATGTAATATTCGCAAGTGAATTTTATAGAACACTGAGTCTCTCAGGGGCCCTCTCTACCAAAGGGAAAAATCCTTTTGAGAATCTAACCACCACCAGTTGCGAAACACACAAACGAGAAACAAAACTGTGTGGTGAAGATCACGCATCCACCGACCTCTATCGTGGTTAAAGCAGAAGACAGAAAATAAAACAAAATGAAGGAATTCCAACCTGAACCATTTCCAAACACAGAAGCTAAACAAGACTGGGGATTTTATAACTCCGTGATGCCTAATTGATAGCTACGTTGTAAAACTGGAATGTCAACCTACAAGCTGAAATCAAAGGGACAGGATCATAAAACACTCCCAAGATGACAAGGGAAAGAACACAGGCCACCAGAGGACAAGAGAACTAACTCAGTGGTTAAAAGTTCAGCTCTTACTGACCAAGTTTTAACTGCCTCACGGACTGAACCATTTAGAAGTCTGGGAAACAGATTCAAAAGAGGTGAAACCATTGGACCATAAAGAATGGTCCGTTTCTTGCTCTTCCCCTTACTCCAGCTTTCCGGCATGACCTTGAGAGCGAGAGGCACGAGGTCATCGAAGGAGGCATCCAGGATGACGGCGCTGACATCGGAGTAAGACATGGCTGCCCAAGTGGCTGTTGGGTGCAAGGAGAAAGAGAAATCTATAGTTAGGGAGAGACAGAAACTCAAGCAGGGACATCACGAAATAATAAACAAGTAGGACATCTGTGCCTCCTCCATCTGAATTTCTCACCACTGAGTATGTTTCCAAGAGATACTCAGATACTGTCGTCCATAATCTTCTGGATTGTGAAATATATTGCCTCCCGTGGCTTTAAAATCACCCAGTGTCCGCTTTCCCTCCAAATACTTAGAATAGAACAACAGAGTCCGAAGGAACCTTGGAGGTCTTTTAGTCCAACCCGCTTCCTAGGCAGGAAACCCTACACTACTTCAGACAAATGGTTTCCCAATATCTTCTTAAAAACTTCCAGTGTTGGAGCATCCACAACTTCTGGAGGCAAATTGTTCCACTGATTAATTGTTCCAACTGTCAGGAAATGTCTCCTTAGTTCATAGTTGCTTCTCTCCTTGATTAGTTTCCCCCCATTGCTTCTTGTCCTGCCCTCAGGTGCTTTGGAGAAGAGCTTGACTCCCTCTTCTTTGTGGCAGCCCCTGAGATATTGGAACACTGCTATCATGTCTCCCCTAATCTTTCTTTTCATTAGACTAGATATACCCAGGTCCAGCAACCGTTCTTTACAACTTCAATTGTTCTGTCTTGAATTGAACTCATGTACCTTCAAAACTGCATCATTCCAAACTTTAACTTCTTTATGTCCACTACGAGCCCGCCCAGTATGGCGAACCTTGTTTCCATTAATACATAATTTGGGGCGATCAGTGGATTGAGCACAATTACTATAGGAAAGGATTGTATTTGGATATTTCATCTAGGGCACCAAACCCTTGAATGGACCTTCTTTCTCGAAACATGAATTTGGCAATGCAAACTCTGTATCCCTCAAGATGGGTACCTCCTAAAATTTGAGGTGTCATAACTTTAGTTCAGGCTGGAAGCTACATTTGGCCTTGGGAGTTTCAGGCCAAGGATTGCAGTGAAGATCCAAAGATATACGAGATGGCCTCAATGGAGAGGGAAGATCTGTTGTCGAGGCAACAATCACATAAACATCTTAGTCCACTTCTTAGTCTAGTCTACCCTTGGAGGGATCACATCAACAAATAAAGGGAGGCCAAGACTGAGGGAGGGATTGAGATAGAATGAAACAGCCAATTAAATTCAAAATACAGGTTACCACAATTGAGCCCAAAATTTATGTTGTTAAGTGAGACATTTGTTAAGTGAGTTTTGTCCCATTTTATGACTTTTCTTGTCACATTTTTAAAGTTAATCACCGTAATTCTTAAATTAGTAACATGGTTGTTAAGTGAAATCTAGTTTCCCCCATTGACTTGGCCTGTCAGAAAGTCGCAAAAGGGGGATCACGTGACTCCAGGACAGTGCAACGGTCATAAATATGAGTCAGTTGCCAAGCATCTGAATTTTGATCACGTGACCATGGCCATAAATGTGAAAAACAATTGTAAGTCCCTTCTTTCAGTGCCGTTGTAACTTCGAACGGTCACAAAATGAATGAAGGACTACCTGTACAAAGTTGAATGAAATCTGTATTAAATTAATCACCATTAACATTACTCCCCACACCTATTATTTTTCTCCTTCTCACTTACTAAAAATGGACAATATAGCAGAAATGTCTGAGGGGATTGGGGCTGCACCTAAGGCTTACAGGATCCACAAGGTAGTTTGTCCAAGAGAGATACAACTTGTCCCACCTAATTGCAACTTTTGACAATTCTCTACATCTATCCCACTCTGGTCTGCCAAGACCCCCACTCTGGTTGTTTCTCAACCCTGGCATCTTTAAAACGTGGACTGCAACTCCCAGAATTCCCCAGCCAGCATGCTAGCTGGGGAATTCTGGGAGTTGAAGTCCACACATCTTAAATTTACCAAGATTGAGAAACACAGCCTCCCGCTCTCCAGCTTCTCCCTTCTGCTAGGAATTTCCTAGTTTCCTTTTAGGCCTTGTTATTTGATACCTGTGAAGCCCCCAATGGACCAGGCATAGAGGATGATGTCTTCAGGAAGGAAGCCCAGGCGGTGGATGGCATATTGCATCACCACGTCCATGGCATTGGCTTCATTCTGTGGTAGGGGCACTCCCTAGAGACAAGTGGGGAAAACAGTTAACGCAAAGTTGCTGAGAGCCAGGGAAAACAAGTTATGCCTGAGGGAAAAGACTAGGGTTCCTCCCTTCTCCCTTCTCTTTTTCTTTCCTACCATGTTTCTCACGTTATAAGGCCGGGCCTTATATTTTTTTGACCCCCGAAAGGCCGTGTTTTCAGGGGTGACTTAATTCCCCGCCTTGCATGGGCGAGCGGCGACATCTTGGGGTTCAGGAGACCTTTTCCTTCTCCCTTGCTGCCACGGCGTTAGAAGAACGCCGCAGCATTTGGCGCAGCCACGTGCGGCCAGTCAGGGCTCCTCCCTGCAACCGGAGCCCTGAGGAGACACTTGGCTTCAGGAGCTCCCGTCGTCGCGTTCCGAGGGAAGGCGCTCGCCAGAGATGATCGCTCCCTCTCCCTCTCTCTCCGCAAGGTCTGCGCTGCAGCTGAGGAGGCTGCAGCCAGTTCCTTCTGCTTGCTGAGAGGTGAAGAAGCCGCGGCTTTGTACAGCAAGCGAAGCACTGCTTGCCTGGGCGAGATTTGGGAACGAGGGGCAGGAGGAGGCATGCACGTACCCACAGCTCGCCTCCCCGCCGGACCCCCCGCTCATCCCACCAGGGCCGCACCAGAGCCATGCGGGCTGGGAAGAGCCGGGAAAGTGAACCGCGGGTGCGTGCATGCCTCCTCCTGCCCCTCGTTCCCAAATCTCGCCTAGGCGAGCAGTGCTTCGCTTGCTGTGTAAAGCCGTAGCTTCTTCACCTCTCAGCAAGCAGAAGGAACTGGCTGCGACGAAACGGGTCTATTTTTCAGGCTGCAGAGGCTTTCTTCAAGACTTGGGGAGGCCAAAAAAGACCTCAAACAGGCCGAAAATCAGCTGGGAGGCGCAGTGCAGGTAAGGGGGCGGGGAGGATTGCGTGCGCATACACAGGGGGTGCTAGGGAGCACACATTGCCTTCTGGGTGCTGGCACATAAGCGCGCGCATTCAAAATTTTTGGCACGGTAGCCCAAAAAGATTAGCCACCACTGTTATATAGTGTAGGTTTCTAGATTTCTCACATAAAAATGCTTAAACTGATTTCCCATTTGTGTACTTAAGGGCTCTCAACCTTTCTTTCTTCTCTTCTATAAGCCCAAGTGAATCTCTTCAAAGATAAATATCCTTGGGTTTTCCAAATAGAGACGAACCATTACTATTGTTAAACTTCATCAAAGAGGTAGCAAAAGATATTCAGGGCAGAACAGACAGCAATGGGAAATTAAATGACTCATATTTACTTCATGAAAATAGCAGGAATCTACCTTCTTCCTTATTTTAAAGGCTTTCAAAAAAGACCATTTTTTCAACCTAGCAAATACGATAATTCTTTTATATGGTTTTGATCCAAATATTAATTGGTTGATTAGTTCATTGGTCTGCAATACAGCAAATATGTTATTGAATGGCCAGCTCTACATCACATTTCCTAAGAGAGTAGTTACTGGAGAACTCAAAAATAATCTGAAATAAATCTTAGAATAACTCACCGTGCTGCCTGCAAACCCAGGATGATTCCATCCCAGCACAGAATATCCAGCTATAAGACAGAAGGAGAAAAATCAGTTGGAAAGGAAAGATCAGCGATAACTAGAATCCCAACACAACAAAAAAAGAACCATCAATCAATCAGGATAGCACTGGAAGGGACTTTGGAGGTCTTCTAATCCAACCCCCTGCTCAAGCAGGAGATGAAGAAGAGGATGAAGAAGGAGCCATCTAGGGCAAAAAAAAAAAAAAAAGCAGGATCCCTACACAACATCAACTCTATCTGATCCTAAATCAGCTGTAATGATTTTGCAACTGTACAGGTCATCCTTGACTTATGACCATAATTGAGTCTGGAATTAGGATCACAAATTGTGGCAGTCATTAAGCGGATTACCATGCAACCCTGTCTGATTTTTTACAGGTTTCGTTGCTGTGGTTGTTAAGCAAGAACTGCAGTTGTGAAACAAGCCTCTTTTCTTCAATGGGCCTCTTTTTTTGCCAGAAATGGGAAGTACATGGTGAAAAATCAGTCACAGGATGCTGCAAACAGCCATTAATGTGAGCTGGTTCCCAAGTGCACAAAATGCAATCTTTGGAATTCCGCAACCGGGTGGTAAGTAACTCTAGGGAGGCCTGTCGTAATGTTAAATGATTTCTAAGCAATGGACTATTTGTAGCTTCCAAAGTAGTGTGCCAAAATATGCCCTGAACATGCTGTGGGATCTAAATTAGAATAGAATAACAGAGTTGGAAGGGACCTTGGAGGTCTTCTAGTCCAACCCCTGCCTAGGCAGGAAACCCTATACTACTCCAGACAAATGATTGTCCAATCTCTTCTTAATAACTTCCAGTGTTGGAGCCTTCACAACTTCTGGAGGCAAGTTGTTCCACTGATTAATTTTTCTGTCAGGAAATTTTTCCTTCATTCTAAGTTGCTTCTCTCCTTGATTAGTTTCCACCCATTGCTACTTGTTCTGCCCTCAGGGTTTTGGAGAATTAGTTGACCTCCTCTTCTTTGTGGCAGCCGTTCAAATATGACTTGTCCCTTAGTAAGTCGGTTAATCTGTTATCAGTAGCAAATTAATTGATCTAAAAGTTCTTTCCCTTGAAAACAATGCCAGAGAGGGGAGATGGATCATACCATCCAAAGGAGTAGAGATACAGCCTACTTCATAGAAGCCTGCATTTCCTTCACAGCAAATCACCTGAAAAGAACAAAAAAAGCAACGTTTATTACGCCAGCAATGCAAACAACCAGCCAATGCTCAGGAAGTTCCCATCTACTTCCTGCCTATGAATATCTTGTATGTAATAAGTAGCTGGATCTATCTAAACAGTGCTAAATGCTGGGATAATGCTGGAAGTCATCCTCAGAGAAACAGTACTGCAGGACCTGGGAATGAGATCGACCAATCTCCCCAGTAAAGATACACACAGCAACCATTATTCGTCCCGACTTTTCTGTGGCATCTCTATGGACCAGCAGATGCTGCAATCTCCAAATCGGTTTATTTTTGGTTGAGTTATCTACAAAACCATGAATGCTTTTGTTTGGCAACAAAGAATTACTTAAGAAAATAAAATAAAACCATTGTGTGCCTTTCATTTGGTCTCTTACTTCTTGCACCATTCAAGGGTCCTAGATCTTGAGCTGAAAACTTAGCTCCTCTGCAGGGGAAGGTTTTTCTTATTCAAAGGGAGACGAGTTGAATAGCAATAGCACTTAAGACTTATATGCCGCTTCACAGTGCTTTACAGCTCTCTCTAAGCCAGGGGTTGGCAACCTTAAATACTCAAAGAGCCACAAAGGTCCTAACTGGAAGGGTCTCCCCCCCCCCCCCAATTCAATTCTGGAGCCGACTGGAAATCCGGTTCTCTCACCACAGAGTCTCTGACAGCAGCGTCCTTTTTCCTCTGCTGACCGGAAGTCCAGTTCTTCCACCACAAAGTCTCCTACCATAGCGTCCTTTTTCCTCTGCCTGTCCTTACTGAAAGCCCTATCAATTGTGGAGCTGACTGATGATAGAGAGCCACAGCAGATGGATGAAAGAGCCACACGCGGCTCCAGAGCCACACGCGGCTCCAAAGCCGCGGGTTGTCAACCGCTGCTATAAGCGGTTTACAGAGTCAGTATAATGCCCCCAACAATCTTGGTCCTCATTTTACCGACCTCGGAAGGATGGAAGGTTGAGTCAACCATGAGCTGTTCAGAATTGAACTCCTGGCAGTGGGCAGTGACTTAGCCTGCAATACTATATTCTAACCACTGCACCATCACAGCTCTGAATAAAAGGATGCATGTACATCCTACACCGTGCCCCAAATGTGGAACACTTGCTTGGCTTCTACTCTGTGAAGCTTCAGCAGAGAATAAGAGGTAATGAAGAATAATAGAACTAGAGTTGAAAGGGGCCTTGGAGGTCTTCTAGTTCAACCCCCTGCTCAAGATTCCCGCACTTAGGAAACTTGAACGTTTCTTTGAGAGACAGTGCAGTTTTTTGGTGCAAGTAGTTCTTGATTTATGACCACAATTAAGCCCAAAATTTCTGTTGCTAAGTGAGACACTTATAAAATAAAGTTTGCTCCATTTCTTGCCACGGATGTTAAGTGAATCTGTTTAGCGACACGGTTGCTATGTGAATCTGGCTTCCCCATTGACTTTGCTTGTCAGAAGGTCACAAAAGGGAATTACATGATTCCAGGATACTACAACCATCATAAATATGAACCAGTTGCCAAGCATCCAAACTTTGATCCTGTGACCATAGGGGATGCTGCCACAGTTAAAAGTGTGAAAAAATGGTCGTAAGTCCCTTTTTTCCAGTGCTGTTGTAACTTTCTGTATTGTTCCAATTTTAATATATGTGCTGCCGAAGTGAGCACTCTTTCGCAGGGGCCATGCTAATCTTCTTTCTATTGTGCTGTTGTAACTTTCAAACGGTCAGGAAATGAACTGCTGTAAGTCAAAGATGATCTGTATTTTAAATATCTTCCCTGCCATCCGGATACCACCAACATTGGCCATATTGCCTGGGACTGATGAGAGGCTCCTGCTTTGGGAAAAAGATCGCCTTGTCTTCACTACAACAGGATAATTTTTTCCTGGAGCACAAATTATCCTGCTAGGAAAATCAACTCACTTATCCAGCTCCCTACACTTGCAACTTGATTAGATTTGCATGCTACCCTGATTTCCCAAGAATGTTGAGCAACTGAGCAGCCCTACGCAACACTCTGTCCGCTGAAGTGGGGCCAGGCCTCTATGCTCCTAGCTTTCTGTAAAGCTTTCAAGACTTTGGCTTTTCCTCCCAAGCACAGAGAGGAGAACAGATAACTGCATATTAGGAGTTTGCCTTGGCACCAGGTTTGTGTTGTTTTCAATGTTTGAATCTGTTCAGGATTTGCTGCCTGCTCAGGGGATTGGACTAGCAAAATTCCAAGTCCATTCCAACATAGCATGGGGTTCGACTAGAACAGAAGTCTCCAATCTCGGCCACTTTAAAGACTTGTGGACTTCAACTCCCAGAATTCCTCAGTCAGATGAATTCTGGAAGTCTACAAATCTTAAAGTGGCCAAGGTTGGAGACTCCTGGGCTAGAAGACCTCTATGGTTCCTTCCAACTCTTGTTAATTCTGTTTAGTTTTACCGTTCTCATATGATTTTATACATTGTTTTAACTTCTTATTGGGAGCCTCCCAGAGTTGGTTGGAAGATGAGCTTTAAGCAACTTTGCAAGGGCACATTTCGATTTAATCCCCAGGGTAACTCTACGGGGTGCCTTAGACAGGGTGAAGCGTAGCTCATTGGTATGCAGATAGAACAAGGGTCTTCAAACTTGGCAAGTTTAAGACTTGTGATCTTCAACTCCCAGAATTCCTGAGCTGACATGACTGGAGGAAGTCCACAAGTCTTAAAGCTGTCAAGTGTCAGGATTCTGGCAGTTACTCCAAATAAATAATGAGCCTCGAGCCACACTCCCAAAACTTCAAAGGATTTATTAGAAGTTAATATGCTGACATTTGCCTGGGCATAGTTGACTCTGAGATACGTAATTCACTATCACCCTTGATCCTGCTTTCCCCCCCAGTCCTCTAGCTGTATCATCCAACTAAATACGTCCATAGCCAGTATTTATGAGATAGCATTATTGCCCCAGTTGCTGAGGAAAATTTCAGAGTGGAAGCATAAGGCACCTCAGGCAAATCAAGTGATGAGAAGACTTTCCCACAGAATTACAGAGCAGATCAACTTCTCTGAGGAGCAATCACACTAAGTAAAATTTATGAATACGGGCAACCAAGGCATTTTCCCACAGGTGAGCCAATAGAATGATAAAAGATAGGTGGAATAATATTTTCTGCTTTGAAGGAACATTTGATTGTGGTGTCAGTGATGTGGAAATAGGAGTCTACTCTTCCCTTAGCAGCTTCGTAATGTTGGCACATTCTTGTGGTAAAGGATGAGTGGGAGAGGAAAAACCAAGGCAAATTTATCAATAAAAGTCTTTGTGAATTTAACCATGACTTGATGTCAACTCACTAGTTTCCTGCCTTGTGGCTCCAAAGTGTCCCTTCGATCGACAAATATGGTGTCGATATCGTTTCCATCACAAGCTGCCAACTTTGCTCGCCTTCCTTTGTACTGCAAAAGAAAAAAGAACCACCACCTTTATTTGCAGGGAACATCTGCTTTTCTTTTTAAGCTTCCCAAATGCCAGGCTCCCAGGATGGGAGGATGGGACAGGTAGGGGATAACAGATCAGGGAAACTTAATTTTCTAATTTTTGTACAGGAAGCCCTCGACTTATGACCACAATTGAGTCCAACATTTTCTCTTGCCAGGCAGCTGTTGAGTGAGTTTTGCCCCACTCTGAGGCCTTTCTTGCCACAGCCGTTTAAGGGAATCGCTGCAGGTTGTTGAGTACCACGGTTGTGAAAATGGCTTCCCCATTGGCTTTGCTTGTCAGGAGGTCGTAAAGGGTGATCATGAGACCTTGAGACACTGCAACCGTCGTAGATATGGTCAGTTGCCAAGCCCCTGAATTTTGACCAGGTGGCCACGGGGACACTGCAATGGCCGCAAGTGTGAGAAATTGGCGTAAGTCACTTCTTTCCGCGCCACTGTAACTTTGAAAGGTCAATAAAGAAATGGTTGTTAAGTCAAGGACTACCTGTATCGGGATGAGAAATAGCCTGGAAAAGAAACAGCCTGGGAATTAGGATTCCTAAATTCCTGGTTGGTATTTTACTTACTTCTTCCGCCAGCCGGGCCTGTCCTTGAAGTAACATGGGCATCAGAGCCTTCTGCAGCAGGTAAACAGAGCCTGGGTAAAGCATACGTCGTCCGAAGGTGTGTGCCACTATAAAGCTATCAACAAAGAGATGGGGAAATGAAGGACAGGAGTCTCAGCACTTGTGCAATCTCCTTTCTGAAGTTTACTCTAGGACAGTGACAGCTAACCTGTTCGGCACCGAATGCCCAAACCAGAACATGCGTGCAGGTGCACTTGCTGGGGAGCTGGAAACCCAAAGACTAGCTGGCCGGTGCATGCATGCCTGTGTTTTGGGCATTTCTGGCAGTTTTCCGGGCCATTTTCAAGCCATTTTTCAGGCCAAAAACAGCCCAAAAAATGGCCAGAAAACGACCTGAAAACAGTCCGAAAATGGACTGTTTTTCACACCATTTTCCCACACTCCAGCGCCCATGAAGATCAGCTGGCCAGAAACCAGAAGATCAGCTGGCAACAACTCATTGCCACAGGTTCACCATCACGGCTCTAGGAGCTCTGCAACCTTGGACAGAAAACCTCAATCATTTAACCTTCACATTCTGGTCATAAAACTGTTTAAATTTCTTCCTTCAAAATGAACACTATTAAGGGCACTGCAAGCCAAAATAACCAGATACAGGGACAGTTGTTTCCCTCATGCCATCACTCTGTGAAACAACTAATCACAATACTATGATTATGATTTATCACTTATTGCTTGTACGTATGTACACTGAGAGTTGTGCACCAGAGACAAAATCCTTGTGTGTCTAAGTCATACTCAGCCAATTAAGAATTCTAATTTTATTCTAATGCTATTCCTATTCTATTCCATTCTATTCTGCCAGCAGTTCAATTCTTACTGGCTCAAGGTTGACTCGGCCTTCCATCCTTCTGAGGTTGGTAAAATGAGAACCCAGATTGCAATATGCTGACTCTGTAAACAGCTTAGAGAGAGCTGTTAAAGCACTGTGAAGCAGTATATAAGTCTAAGTGCAATTGTTATTCTGTTCTATTTTCGTTTCCAGCCACCAGCTCGCAATAATTTTTCAAAGAGGTCAATTTAACAGGATTTTGCAGCAAACCCCAACCTGCCTCATTTTTGAACAAAGTGTGCTTGTTTTTGAAAGAAGGAGGCAACAATTCATGTGCGTACATATCGTGTTACAATGGTGGTTATCTTGGACATCTCTGAATATCACAACAATCCCTTGTTTGTATGTTTGCTATGTTCAATTATTTGTACGATTTAAATGAAACTGGACAGCTTCTTTTGCAATTCAGTTTGAATCAGCTCACAATTTTCGGAGCTTCCCTGGAGAAATCAAGCTTCGAAGGAAGTCCTAAGGAAGTCAATGAATAATGCAGAGCAGTAATTTTTTTTCAAAGGATCCCATCATCTCCTCTCTATATACGAAAGGAATTCCTTTCCAAGTTCTATACCTTTTTTCAGGCATAATGGACACACCTCAACTGCCATTATTCCTTGCCACTGGTTATTTGGATTAGACTGTGCTGGGAAGTTAAACACTGAAGCACCTGGAGGTCAGTAGGCATTGTCTATCCCTAGTTTGGACCAGCTATCTTGTCCTTCTCAATTTTTGTTTCTAGAATTTCTGATGGGTATGCTGAAGCTCCAAATAAGTGTCTCTACTGCAATATTTCTCAAGATTTCTGGTCAATGGTCGATATCAGGGGTCTTCAAACTTGGGAAGTTTAAGATTTGTGGACTTCAACTCCCAGAATTCCTCCTCCAGTCATGTTAGCTCAGGAATTCTAGGAGTTGAAGTCCACAAATCTTAAACTTGCCAAGTTTGAAGACCCTTTGCTCTATATAATAATCATCCTTCTAATAAATCATGCTCTAACTAATAATCATTTTTTATTCCCGTTTTATTGACTTATGATCATAATTGAGCCCAGCTGTAAATCATGGAATTGTTAAACAAATAGCAACAGCATTTAGACTTGTATACTGCTTCACAGTGCTTTCCAGCCTTCTCGAAGCCGTCTAGAGTCAGCACATTGCCCCCCAACAATCTGGGTCCCCATTTTACCCACCTCGGAAGGATGGAAGACTGAGTCAAGCTTGAGCCTGATGAGATTCGAACTGCCAAATTGCAGTCAGCAGAAGTAGCCTGCAGTACTGCGTTCTAACCACTGCGTCATCGCAGCTCTTCATGTTACTCATCATGTCACCATGCCCAATTTTATGACCTATTTTGTTACAGTTGTTAAATGAATACTAGGATAGTTAAATGAATGCCACTGTGGTTAAGCCAACCTGTTGTCAACCCTGAAGCTAGCCTGTTTTCCTTGATGGATATTTTTTTTTTTTTTGCCAGAAATCAGAAGTAAATGCTGGAAACCCTGCAAAAAAACCCAAAAGAAAATCAAAATGACATGATTGTGGGATGCTGCAAATGGCCATAAAAGTGAGCCAGTTGCCAAGCACTCAAAATGCGATCAATGTGATTGTGTGGTATATGTGTGACTGCTAGAACTTTGAAAACAGATTCTAAGTAGTTCTGGGATGATTTGTTATAACTTTGAATGACTGCTAAGTGACTGGACATTAAGCGAGAATTACACGTATTCATTAAGTTCCAATTAATCCAAACATTTTGTTATCCCAACATTAGACATTTTTTTTCTTGGGTCAGCCAACAAGCTTCCTACTTCCTTCTCTTTCTATACTTCTCCATATTTATATCTCAGCTGATTTCACAACGAAGTATGCAAGATTGAACCCGGCTAGAATTTAATGGGGCAACCACAAAAATATAATAAACTAGCTGATAACCCGGCATTGCCCTGGTATTTATTTATCCCAATCCAGTATTAGACAGGAAAATCCTGTAGTTGGGACTCACACTGTTGTACTGTCTTGAAACTCTAGATGTAGTAGCTCTATCTCTCTTATCCTTTAGTTGAACCTCACGCTGTTGTACTGTCTCTCACACAGCATTGCAAGACTTCTATTCCTCTCCTCAGGTGTTTCTTCTCTATGCTGGTCTTTCATTTTTGTAGTGTTTGATTGCACTTGGCCAATCGCCTGATATTTCCTTGGAGGGCTGAGAGAAAGCCCCCTTGTGGAGTACTGTGAAGCTGTTACCATGGCAAGTCCACTGTGCTGTACAGTAGAAGCCATTTTAAGGCATACACCCCTGAGAGGTGTTAGGGGTGTCTTACCCCCACAGTATTTTTTTCCAGAGGGTAAGTCATCTCTCTACCATGTTATACATATAGAAGAAGATTTAGGAAAAAAAAAGGTATTGGCAACCATTGGAAGGAAATTTCTACCTTTCTCTAATGTGTCACTGGAGAAACATATTCAGTCTTTGGGATGTATGGGACAGGTGAATGTCTGTGGAGCTTCTCAGTCATCCCAAAGGTGCTTTTTTCCACAACTGGACTTTCTTGTTTTTTTCCTTTGAAAACATTTCACTTTTCATCCAAGAAACTTTTTCAGTTATAAGGTTGACCAGGAATCTGATATTTCCAAAGACAGTCTTGAGGCAACCTATGTGCTGATGTCGTCATTGCCTCTCCAGGCCTTCAACATCCTGGAAAGTTACTCAGGAAACACTAAAAAGTCCCTGAAGTGATACCCAATGTCCTTCAAAGATTTCAAAGATAGGCGGATGGCTATTTCTGTACTTCCTTATTTTATCTGGAGTGTGCCAGCTGCCAGTGTTTCTGGGTGGAGGAGCGGACAATATAGCAAACTTATGAGTGTTAAAAGTCTGTTCAGGGTTCACCCTTGCTAAGGAGGGATGCATCTTTATTCAGCTTTATTCAGCTAAATACCAGGACTCTGTTGTCTCTCTTTATATCAAGCCATACATGAAACTGGCAAAACAATAAGGCTGTAAGTCTTCTTCGTAAATCCTTCCATTCCCCACCAGGCAGTTAGAACTGCAGAAACTTCATGGATGACGAGCGTAACTTTTTCAAAGGGAAAAAATAAACAAATGAAGTCAAGTTGCCTTTTGGAAAAAACACCTTGGCGGCGACTGGATAGGCATGCAGGTGATCCTCAGTTCAACAAGTCTTTGATATCTGACTTAATTGGCATAGTTTTCTGGTGCCTCAGCCATTTTTCCCTGCTTCACAAAGGTTAAAACCGGAACAAGACGAGACCTATACCTGGCAATTTGGCAGGGCAGCTTCTTGACCGCATGGAGAAAACCGTTGATTGCACTTCGATGCTTTGGTTCTGACCGCAATATGGGCACGTTTCCTGAATCTGACCTGCAAGTATTATCAAACTGTTTTAATTTATCTCCCAGGGGAAAGATTGTGACTTCTTCAAAGACCAATAGAGAAAGCACATAAAAGCCAGATCACTGAGTGCATTGTCCAGGGATTGCCGAGAATACTGGGGCAATAAAGAATGGAATACATCATCCAGAGGGAGGACATGACTGTTTCAAGAAGTTAATTCAAAATGCAGTTAAAAGTCATAAACCATCTCATAAACCATCATTGGGAATATATATATATGTGCTGTTCAGCTTCCTTTGGGTATTATCCCGAAGGAATACAGCACACATGTAAGTACCCGCGAAAATTTTAAAAAACAAACATACATACATACATACATACATACATACATACATACATACATATATATATATATATATATACACACACACACACACACACACACATACATACATACATACATACATACATATGTTTTCTTAGGCTTTCGCGGGTACTTACATGTGTGCTGTTTAGCTTCCTTCGGGTATTATCCCATGTCATTATCCCACGTGGGATAATACACGAAGGAAGCTAAACAGCACACACACACACACACACACACACACACACACATATATATATATATATGCTGTTCAGCTTCCTTCGGGTATTATCCCACGTCATTGTAGTTCTGTTAAAGTTGTAGCAACGTTTCAGCAGAATCTCATCTGCCATCATCAGGCTTCTGTGTGGATGTAGGTCTTACAGCTCCTGGTTTTTAAATTTGAGGCTGGTTCATTCTGATTGGCTGGGAGCCTGGACCTGTTTCATTGGACTTGGAGTTTGATTGATTGGTGTTCCTGGTTTCTTCTGTCTGTTTTGTGGCTTTGATTGGCTGGCAACAGTCTGTTCTTGTGTTGGAGGCTTTCAGTGCAGCTTGGCTCCGTGTGAAGGGACGGCTGCTCTTCATTAGCAAGCTGCTATTCATTAGCAAGCTGGGTTTCACCTGGGTGCCTGGTGGGGGGGTTAGGTTGGAGCTATCAGAGGGAGTCTGTTTTTGCCCAGGTGTTTGCCTGGCTTGTGGCATGGAGATCTTTCTATTTGAGAGTGCAGGCTTCCAAATGATTGACAGTCTGGTGGAATCATCTCTTCTATTCATGCTGTCAGGTCTTTTTTCAATCTCTATGGCTTCTCTGATGATTCTGTGGCTGGGGTTTTCTATAGTGGCCAGGGTTTTAGTGCCATTGAAGTTGATGTTGTGACCTGTGGTTTTCATGTGTTGGACTAGTGAGGAGGTGTGTTCCAGCTTTTTTACTGCATTTTTGTGTTCCTCTAGGCGGGTACTTATTCTTCTATTGGTCTGTCCAATGTATGTGGCCGGGCATGATGTACAGGGAATTTCGTATATGCCTTGGTTTTCCAGGTCAATTTTGTCTTTGGGGTTCCTCAGGATGGCTGCTATTTTTTTGTCTGTTTTGAAGGCAGTCTTGATGTGATGCCTGTGTAGTATCTTACTGATTTTATCTGTGGTACCTCTTATGTAGGGCAAGACAGCTGTTCCATAGATCTGTTGGTCTTCTAGGTCTCTGTTATGTCTTGGTGTGTTTTTGTGGATCAAGTTGGTGATTTTGTTTTTGTGGAAGCCATTGGCTGTCAATACTTCAGTCAGGGTGCATAGTTCAGTCTTTATATGTGTCTTGTCTGCCAGGCATTTGGTTCTGGTAATTAGTGTTTTCGCTACGGAATTTATCTGTGTTGGGTGGTGGTGGGATTGGGCGTTGAGGTAGCGGTTGGTGTGTGTTTTCTTTTGGTATATGGTGTGTCTCAGTGTGCCATCTGTTCTTTTGTAGATTAGTACATCTAGGAATGGTAGTTGTTTGTTTATTTCCGTTTCCATGGTGAACTTGATTTTGGGGTGTGTGTTGTTTAGGTGTGTTAGGAAATTGTTTAGGTTTTCTTTTCCATGGGGCCAAATCACAAATGTGTCATCGATGTATCTTAGCCATAGTTTGGGTTTGTGGGTGGCATTAGCCAGGGCTCTGGCTAACAGAACTACAATGACGTGGGATAATACCCGAAGGAAGCTGAACAGCACACATATAAGTACCCGCGATAACTTAAAAAAACATATATATATATATATA
>BLBF01000066.1:4008558-4026662 GCA_015471245.1 Laticauda colubrina
ACATACATACATACATACATACATATATATATATATATGAATGCAGTTCAGCTTCCTTTGGGTATTATCCCACGTCATTGTAGTGCTTTTAAAGCTAAACACTTAGCAAAACAACTACAGCCCCTTGCTGAAACCGCAGCTTCATATGTACAAAACTCATACCATTTCTTAGAAATGATCAAAGATCTACACGTGGAACAAGAAGATCTGCTTGTAAGTTTTGACGTGGTTTCACTATTCACTCGAGTCCCGATAAAAGAAACTCTCGAAATCATCAAAAGTAATACCAACCAGCTAACACCTCATGGAACTAACAGAACACTGCTTAACCAAGACATATTTCAAATACAAAGGACAAAGATACAAGCAAATTGAAGGAGCCCCTATGGGATCACCACTGTCACCCATCATTGCAAACCTGTTCATGGAAGAATTCAAATCCAGAGCCCTGGCTAATGCCACCCACAAACCCAAACTATGGCTAAGATACATCGATGACACATTTGTGATTTGGCCCCATGGAAAAGAAAACCTAAACAATTTCCTAACACACCTTAACAGCACACATCCCAAATCAAGTTCACCATGGAAACAGAAATAAACAAACAACTACCATTCCTAGATGTACTAATCTACAAAAGAACAGATGGCACACTGGGACACACCGTATACCAGAAGAAAACACACACCAACCGCTACCTCAACGCCCAATCCCACCACCACCCAGCACAGATAAATTCCGTGGCCAAAACACTAATTACCAGAACCAAACGCCTGGCAGACAAGACACATATAAAGACTGAACTATGCACCCGGACTAAAGTACTGACAGCCAACGGCTTCCACAAAAACAAAATCACTAACTTGATCCACAAAAACACACTAAGACATAATAGAGACATAGAAGATCAACAGACCTATGGAACAGCTGTCCTGCCCTACATAAGAGGTACGACAGACAAAATCAGTAAGATACTACACAGGCATCACATCAAGACTGCCTTCAAAACAGACAAAAAAAATAGCAGCCATCCTTAAAAACCCCAAAGATAAAATTGACCTGGAAAACCAAGGCATATACGAAGTTCCCTGTGCATCATGCCCGGCCACATACATTGGGCAGACCAATAGAAGAATAAGTACCCGCCTGGATGAACACAAAAATGCAGTAAAAAAGCTGGAACACACCTCCTCACTAGTCCAACACATGAAAACCACAGGTCACAATATCAACTTCAATGGCACTAAAACCCTAGCCACTATAGAAAACCCCAGCTACAGAATCATCAGAGAAGCCACAGAGATTGAAAAAAGACCTGAAAGCATGAATAGATGATTCCACCAGACTGTCAATCATTTGGAAGCCTGCACTCACAAACAGAAAGATCTCCACACCACAAGCCACGCAAACACCTGGGCACAAACAGACTCCCTCTGATACCTCCAGCTCAAACACACCCCAACCAGGCACCCAGATGAAACCTAGCTTCCTAATAGATAATAGCCGTCCTTTCACGCGAAGCCAAGCTGCACTGAAAGCCTCCAGTGCAGGAGCAGAGTGTTGCCAGCCAATCAAAGCCACAAAACAGACAGAAGAAACCAGAAATACCAATCAAACAAACTCCAAGTCCAATAAACACAGACCAAGACTCCCAACCAATCAGGATGTAAAAAAAAAAACATCCTGGGACAGCAATAGGCTAGCCTCAAATTTAAAACGGCTGTGAGACCCTGACCCACAGACGAACTCAATACAGAAGCCTGATGATGGCAGATGAGATTCTGCTGAAACGTTGCTACTTTAAAAGCACTACAATGATGTGGGAGAATACCCAAAGGAAGCTGAACAGCACACAAACGCACACACACACACACATATAAAAACCGGAATATGCCCTACAGGAGCAGATAGAGGTAAATCCTAGAGAGGCGGGAAATACATCACAGAACAATGGTGTGGATAGTGCTTCCTACACAGCAGATATAACCCCTATAACTTTTTCCCCTTTTCATATTATCGCAAATGACATTGCAAAACACTGTGGACATTGTAAACATTCCAATGAAAACAACTGTAACTATGACCTTCAAATATGGTTGGCTGGTGTTAAAGTTTTCACAAAATGGTCAGATATAGCACAAACAAGCAAGGAAGGAAGGAAAGAAGAAGGAAAAGAAAGAAGGAAAGGAAAGAAGAAAAAGAAGAAGAGATGGAGAAGGCAGGCAGGCAAGCAAGCAATCCTGCAAATTGCCAAAACTCATTTAAAAATCATGCATGCTGATTAGCTAAAATATGTATATCCGCACCTATGCTCTTTATACAAACATATAAGCTATCTTGTGAATTTTTGCTAATAGCCAGCTTTCCTCTGCATTTCTCCATTCAATTCACAACCATTACCCATCATATATTTCCTGAACTGTAGCCAAGTTTTCTGTCTCTGCTTGAAAGGAGAGGAGACCGCTGAAAATGAAGGACAAAATAGAATTATTCTGCGCTGTCAACTCACCGACTCGTGAACTCGTCCCACCGAAAGTCTACAGGCCAGCTTCTGAAGTCAAAATTGTAGCTGGCAAGTTTCTTCTGTGAAGCATTATCAGAAAGAGAAAAAGATGATTTAAAAAAACACATGGTGTGTGAGATTAATGCAACTTCTAAAGTCAGTACCCTTCTTTACGAAGTACGGTCATGAAATAACCTTCCTTGTTTTGATTGCTTAAAGACAAGTTTCCTTTTCTAGGTTCAGAAAACATTCTAAAATATCTAGATGAATGTAGAAGAAAATACAAGCAACCCTCTCTTCAAGCCACCCAAAATTTAGTCTTAAAAAGAGAATGAATATTAAAGCTGAAGGTGGAGCAATGAATGGGGGCAACAGCCAACACAAATAAACATCTTTCTTGAGTTCAAAATTGGACTTTGTTTTGGTATCCTTGATTTAAAATGAAAAACAGCAAATATGATTATTCTCTAATCACATATTTAATAGTTTCATACGCAACTCAAATAATAACTAACCATTGCTACCCTTACCTTGTGCTCAGGTGTGCCATACCGGTGAGCATCTTCAAGGATCGTAATGAACTGGATGTATTGAGGGTTCGTCCAGCGCCCGATGCCTGAAAAGAAGCAGGAATGCTTTCAGAGACTGAGGCCCAAAGCCAGAGGTCCCCAAACTTGGCAACTTTAAGACTTGTGGACTTCAACTCCCAGAATTCTCCAGCCAGCATAGTTTGGGAACCCCTGCCATGAGTGGTCCATTTTGTTCAGAGTTCCCACCCAGGAGACCTGTGCAGTGCTATTTCCTTCCCCTTCAAATCCCTCCCCAAAGATTCAACCTGTCAGTCCTTGTAACCACCACAACTATTATTATTTCTATCAAGGCTGTCTCTATTGATATAGGAGAGACGACCAGGCTGAGCCCGAGGGAGGGGTTAAGGGCTTCATCAGTCTCGAGTCCCTGCGCACCACACAAGAGATATAAGACCAGCCCTCCTTGAAATTCTGTTGGCTTTTATCTGCTGCCAATTTGCTTTGACCGTTATCAGTTCAGATTCTTCAAGAGAGTGTTAAACCTGTCGCCATTTGAACAGGTTGCCTTGCTTCCTGATTTATTGCACTGGACAGTTGTACTAGCAATAGATTTATATACCTCAGTAGACTTATATACCGCTTCCCAGTGCTTTTACAGCCCTCTCTAAGCGCTTTACAGAGTCAACATCTTGTCCCCAACAATCTGGGTCCTCATTTTACCGACCTCGGGAGGATGGAAGGCTGAGTCAACCTTGAGCTGCTAAGATTCGAACCGCTGAACTATTGGCAACCGGCAGTCAGCAGAAGTAGCTTGCAGTACTGCATTCTAAGCACTGCACTACCATGGCTATTTTCTCTCCCCTTCCCTTCACTGTTGAGGTTTAGAACAGAAGCAACTCCAGGCCTTAGATTTTGGCCCTTACAGGTAGTACTTGATTTACGACAACTTGGTTAGCAATGTTTTGGATAAAGCAACTTATGACCCGTCCTAAACGTTACGGATTATCGTCACACCAGCCTTGAGGTCATGTCGCAATCTGGGCGCTTGCCAATTGGCTCACATTTATGATGGTTGCAGCGCCTTGCAGTTATGTGATCGCGTTTTACAACTTTTCCCAGCCAACTTCCAACAACCAAGTCAACTGGGGAAGTCAGATTCACTTAATGTCCACACAATTTGCTTAATGCCCATGGTAAAATAATTGTAAAATCAAGTCTGCTCCCACTTATGTCTGGTTTAATGACCCCATCACTTAATTCTGGTCCCAAATATAGTTGTAAGTCACGGACCACCTGTATCATCACAAAGAGAAGGTATAACTCAAGGAGCACAGAGACCATATTCCCTACTTAGTTAATGTACAGATTCCTCAGTCAGTAGACGTACCACCCAACGTCCGGACCCCTCAAAGCACACACCTCTTAGACAGGCAATCCCAGCCAAGAGTAGAAGCATGGTCCCGGCATAGTGAGAAATAGCAACAACTTTCGGCATGGTTAAATACCCTGGAAAGAAAGAAAGGAAAAGAAAGGAAAGGGTTGAGAGTGAGCAGTTGGCACATCAAAGCCTAAGAATGCATTTTTCCCCCTTAGAAAGGAAGAGAGGTTGATTACTGATTTCCTTAACCTGTCCTCTGGATCTTCTAGGACGGCAACTCTTTGACATTCGAGCCAGGAGGCCGTCTTTTAATTGATGAGAACTGAGGTGGATGAAACCTACTTTTAGACAGCTAAAAGTAAAATGCAGTATAGTTTTTTGGGGGGCTATCCTTCCTAACCAAAATTCCTAAAAAAAACAAAGATCCAACTCTACCATTTTGGAATACACCTCAAAATAGCATTCACATCTTTAAGAGGGAAACCCCTTACCAGTAAATCCACCTATATGCGTACAAGTTTATTCCATAAAGAAACCAGACTGAAGATGTTTTTTGCAAAAACTGCAGAATGTACAGTATTTGTTATAGTTTGTCGTTAGGAATGATTTAATCCAGCTGGGTGACTTTGGGCCTGTTCCTCTCTCTCAATTCTAGGAAGAAGAAACCAAAAGCGAACCATTTCTGAAAATCTTGCTTAAAAAATAGCAGGGAGTTCCTGCAGTCAGAAAAAACTCGGAGTTGATTCAATGGACCAAAACAACTTGCATGTTTCCCCCACACCAAAAAAGTTCTTGGTTGTCCTAAAGGTGCTTTTTAAGGAGGCAACTGGACTTTTTTGTTTTTCTTTTGAAGATGTTTCACTTCTCATCCAAGAAGCTTTTTCAGCTCTGACAGGATAATGGGGAAGAGCTGAAGAAGCTTCTTGGATGATAAGCAAAACGTCGTCAAAAGAAAAAACAAAAAAGTCCAGTTGCCTCCTGAAAAAGCACCTTTGGGACAAACATGACCTGGATGATTGAGAATCTCTAGACTTTTAGCTTTGGCTGTATATGACATGCTGATTTTATCTGATTATACGTTAATGCTTTGGGATGGCATTAGGGATAACTGGCTAACATATGCCAGCAATAATTGCTTCCTTACTTGGTTCATCGTAGTTTCTAAGTGCAGGTAGTCCTGGACTTACAACCGTTGGAACTTACAAGGCACTGAAAATAGTGATTTACCGACAGCTCTCACATCGTTGAATGTTGTAGCTGTCAATCCCGAAATTGACATGCATGGAACCATTTTATTTAGCCTTATTATATATTCTTTTTCTTTCTTTCTCTTTGCTGGTTTTGGGAGGAAGGGTTTCGGGCTTGCCACATTCTAAGGTGGGAGGAGTGGAGAAAGAGAGTTGTTTAGGCTAGGTGGCTCTTCTCCCCGTGAGAACGAAAGCTGACCCTGCTGAGACTTGGAGATGGAGATTGATGACACCAGGCAACGCTGATTTACTTCGATTGGAGAATGTGACTTTTGGGGGCTGTTTCTAATTTCCAATATTATGTGGTGTAATTCTGGGTCGTGACCGATCTGGAATTACAATGGACTTTGCCAATTTGATGCTTTCCTAACTGAAAGAAATTGTTTTGGAAGATGGACTTTGCTCTTTTTTTAAAAATGGATTTCATCACTTGGAAACCTGACATTAGCATCTCCAAGGTTATGTGATCAAAATTCAAGCGTTTGGCAACTGGCATGTATTTCTGATGGCTGGAGTGCCCTGGAGTTTGGGCAACCTTCCTAGCTGGCTTCTGGCAAAGTCTGGATGTGTTTGTGTGTGTGGAGGGGAAGAGATGAATTCACTTAATGACCATGTGATTAACTTAATGACTTCAGCAATTCACTTAACAACTGTGGGGAAAAGGTCATAAAAGTAGACACAACTCCCTTACCATTTGCCTTGCTTAGCCATGGAAATTGAGATCGTAAGTTGAGGACTATTCGTTATTATGAGATACTGGCAAAGTCACAGATCAAGATAGTTCATGCCATAATCTTATCCCATTGCAGTGTGTTTTGTCTGGTACAGCGGTCGCCAACTGGTGGGCGGTGGCCCACTGGTGGGCCGTGAGGAAATTTTGGTGGGCCCCAGAGAAATCTCACCCCCAGAGCACCCCTTCAAAGCAATTAATCCAGGCTGCGCAGAAACACAAGGCTGCACCGCCCACATGGCCCTCAGGAACCCTCCCCACCCACTCACTCCTTACCCGGTAAACTTGCCTGCTAAATTGCTATTTTTCCTTTTTCTGATCATCATCTGTTTTCCTGTGCCGGGAGATTTAGATTTGCTAGGAAGCAGGAAATAGTTGAATTTCTTGCTTTTTAACTAGTCTTTAGATCTTTAGCTCAGCACAGCCGAACCTCCCTTAGGACTGAAGGTGTGCTTGCAGGCAAATTCGTGCAGATTCACGGCAAGCAAATTTGAGAGACTGAGCTAGCCGATGGCAGACAGATAGATCTCTGAATGAATCTGTGATTCTGTGAGCAACTCTATCTGCCTGCCTGGCCTGATTTTGGGTAAAAGTTGCTCTTTTTTAAAAATAAAAAATTCAATATTTACATGCATGGTGTGTTGTGAGTTAATTTTGTGAGTTTGCTCACTAGCAAATTTTATGAGTTTGCTTGCAAGCAAATTTTATGTGACAGACTGAGCTAGCCAATGACAGATAGATAGATCTCTGAATGAATCTGTGATTCTGTGAACAACTCAATCTGCCTGCCTGCTTTGCCTGATTTTGGTTAAAAGTTGCTCCTTTTTAAATAAAAAAATTCAATATATAAATATTTATAATATTTACATACAAGCCATGCCCAGCCAGTCACATGACCACCAAGCCACACCCACAAATTAGACCATGCCCAAAGAACCGATTAGTTGTCCTTGAGATCTAAAATTATGAGTTTGGTGGTTCCTGAGGTCCAAAAGGTTGATGGCCCCTAGTCTAGTAAGTGCTGATAATTTTTTTTAATCACAAAACAGGAGTTCTGAATAAACATGTTCAAGGAAATAAGCACGGTACCCAATCCTACATGTTTACTTCTGCCTTGAAAGTGTTTATTCAGAACTCCTGTTTTATCACAAAAAATCTACCCGCATTTACTAGACGCACATAGTATGCTTACCACTACCCAATCCTCACACTGAGGCTTTTGTCAGCCGCTGAATTACAGCTGCCTTGTCATCTGAAAGAGATTGCTATGAAAAAGCAAAAGGCTTCCGTATACATCAACCTTTCAAATATAAAAAAAAAACTGCTAAGTTAGTGTCTGGTGTGTGTGTGTTTTTTTTTATGATAGTGGTCTGTTTTGCAAATCTTATCTCAAAAAGCAGTTCTCTCCATTTTCCAAATGAAGAATCAATTCAACCTAAATTCTGCGGATTCCGAAAGGTAAGAAACCAAAGACAATTCTTTTGTAAAAGTCCAATGGCCAAGGAGGCACCTGTATTGTAGGACAATGTTGTGGTTTGCCGGCAGCAGGTGTGGATGGCTGAGGTCTCAGAGAGCAAGGACTTATTTATTATTTATTTATTTATTTTATTTATTTTGTCAAGCAATTATAAGATAACAGGTACAAGTATGAACATAGTTATGGATCATGAAATGGATACATATAAGAAAAATAAAAAGAATCAATAGGACAGGGATGGTAGGCACGTTGGTGCGCTTATGCACGCCCCCTACAGACCTCTTAGGAAAGGGGTGAGGTCAATAGTAGAGAATCTAAGGTTAAAGTTTTTGGGGTTTGGGGAAGAAACCACAGAGTCAGGAAGAGTATTCCAGACATTGACCACTCTGTTGCTGAAATCGTATTTCCTGCAGTTAAGTTTGGTGCGGTTAACCTTGAGTTTGTATCTATTGTATGCTCGTGTATTGTTGTGGTCGAAGCTGAAGTATTCATTTTCAGGTAGGACATTGCAATGTATGATTTTACATACCATACTTAGATCG
Organism: Laticauda colubrina; assembly: GCA_015471245.1. Classification (NCBI taxonomy): domain Eukaryota; kingdom Metazoa; phylum Chordata; class Lepidosauria; order Squamata; family Elapidae; genus Laticauda; species Laticauda colubrina. Next base: position 4,016,967 of record BLBF01000066.1, read on the forward strand.
GACTGAAGGCGGTGTAGTTCTAGGTTGTCTAGGTCTAGAATTTCAAGTCTGGTGGCATAAGGCATTCTACAACAAGTAGAGGAGTGGAGAACTCTTCTTGTGAAATATTTCTGGACTTTCTCAACTATGTTACTTGTGTTAACTGTGACTTGGATGAGGGTGTGATGCAGGGATGGGACTAGGACTATCAGGGAGTGGAATGCTGCCTTTGGAGATTGTGGAGGCTGACAGCAATGATGAAGAGGCTCCCGAGGAGCCTGCGCCCAGTGCTGCTCGAAGGAAAGAGCAGCTGCAGCAGCACGGGCGACTCGGGAGTAAGACTGCAAGGTGATGGCCCCTTCCTTAAGAGATAAAAGCCAGCCTGAGAGACCAGGATTCTTTTCAGGAAGCAAAGAAGTACTTGCACTTCAAGCCTTGTGGAAGTTTGGACGATCTTGGTTTGTGTTTGAAGACTTTTTGTTTGGAATATTTCTTGGCAACTTAATCTAGTGCTTTTGGCAGCCTTGCACAACCTTGGCAAAATTCCTTCTTATCAGAAACAATTAGTTTTAACAGCCTTTTAACCGTGAATTAACGGAATTTGCAGAGAAGCATTAAAAGGTTTTGCTTTTATCTCTATTTCGTGTTTGTTTACTTGGAACAGGGTTTGGGTCAGAACAGACGGTGACCTCTGTTTTGGCCCGAAGATGGCATTTTTAAAAAGTGTCCCCACTTTTTAAAAAAGTGTCCAGTGTCCCCACTCCTCCCAAATGGGCAAGAATCCAGAAATCTACCACATTTCATGTAATTTGAGGTACCTTAACACAAATCAAAATGAAGGCTGTACAATTAAAGTCCAGCTAAGTGGCAGAGCTGAACTGACCACGGCTGGTTCTGAAAAGCCCATCTCAGTCTGGCCTTGTTAGTACTTGGACAGGAGACCACAAGGAAATCCCCAACAGAAGTTGAAAGACCATCCCGGAAGAAGGCAGGGACAAAGCAGTATAATTTGCCAAGAAAGCGATGTAGAACTCATCCATGTCATTGCCAGGAGTTGAGCTTGATAAAGAAGGCACGGTCTCTTTAAAGGGAGCATTCCGGGGATCGATCCCCATGTTTCCCAATTTTCCCATTCCGCTGTGATTGAGGAGCAACTCCTGGAGAAGGTTTGGGGATGGCCCAAGTAGGCATCTCGCCCATCAATAATGGCCTTGAAGCAAAGTCAAAGCAGCAATTTCCTTTGGCGACTCAAAGCATTGATGACCCAAAGGTGCTTTTTCAGGAGGCAACTGGACCTTCTTGTTTGTTTGTTTTTCTTTTGAAGACGTTTCCATTCTCCCACCATCCTGTCAGAGCTGAAGAAGCTTCTTGGATGAGAAGCAAAATGTCTTCAAAAGGAGAAACCCACCCACAGAAAGTCCACTTGTCTCTTGAAAAAAGCACCTTTGGGACAACCATGACCTGGGTGACCGAGAATCTCTACAGACTTTAAGGCAGTGATTTCAAAGCATCCTCTGGTCCAGAGTCTGGACTGGGCACCTCGATCCAGCCCATCCCAGGCCACGATGATGCAATCCTATCCTGCCTTCACGGATTGGTGGCTGTGGCCCAAGGTATCCTGCAGATATTTTTTCTTAAATCAGCCTGAAAATGCTCGGGATTGAGCGAGTGGCTTCTGGGAGCATAGAGGTAATGCTCAACTTGCAACCTTTCATTTCGTGACCATTCAAAGTTACTGTTCGCCACATGTAACAACCGTTGCACCCCCAGCGGGTCATGTGATCACAATCCAAGCACTTAACAACAGACTTATATTTATGATGGCTGCAATGTCCCCGGGACACGTGATCCTCTTTTGCGTCATTTTGACGAGCAAACTCAACAGGGAAGCCAGATTCACTTAGCATGTCAATTCAAAAATATTTCTCGGTTCTTTTAGAGTTGTTAAGCAGAAAGGGAGTGGGGAGAATAATGCATACTTTCAATATTTTCACAGATAATTGCTAGGCGGCCGAAGCTTCTGGCGCGTAAGATTATTAGTGGAGAGCATGATTGATGACTCTTGGCTATGGATTTGTCCTATTGGAGCATATACATCCAGGGAGTAGGGGAAGACCAGGGTCAAGGGCAAGATGAATGTGTCTCAGAGTTGGATGCATCCAGCCAGCATATTTACTCCTAATAAATCTTGTTTATTTTTTTTTTAACTCTGAGAGATGCGGCCAGAGATTCATGATTTGAATGATAGTCAGAGCACTTTGCAATAGCACTTCAGACCTCATCCCATTACATGTCCATGCCAGCCTCAGAAATATAAAATTAAGGACCAGCCATTTTATGTAATTTGCTGCACGCCATGTAGCCATAGCACTTTGATTTATATGCCGCTTCACAATGCTTTTACAGCCGTTTCTGAGCGGTTTACAGAGTCAGCCTATCAGCCCCAACAATCTGGGTCCCCATTTTACCGACCTTGGAAGGATGGAAGGCTGAGTCAACCTTGAGCCGGTGAGAATCAAACAGCTGGCAGTTGGCAGTCAGCAGAAATATCCTGCAATACTGCGTTCTAAGCACTCCACCACCACAGTTCTGTGACTAGCACTGTTAGTCCAAATCCCTTATGTTTTCTCAAATAGCTAAACTGCCTTAGAAAAGGGTTTTGAGAACATTGTTCTCAAGAACATACAATAGGTGCAAATCCAGTGGTTCATTGATAGCAATAGCAATAGCACTTAGACTTATATACCACTTCACAGTGCTTTTACAGCCCTCTTTAAGCAGTTTTACAGGGTCAGAATATTTCCCCCAACAGACTGGGTCCTCATTTTACCCACCTCGGAAAGATGCAAGGCTGAATCAACCTTGAACCTGGTGAGATTCAAACTGCCAAATTGCAGGCAGCCGGCAGCCAGCAGAAGTAGCCTGCAGTACTGCACTCTAACCACTGCGGCACCGCGGCTCTTAACAACTGTGTTACAACTTCAACGAACTGCAGCGATTCACTGAACAACTGTGGCCAGGAAGGGTATAAAGTGGGGCAAAACTCACTTAACCAATGTCTCACTTAACAACAGAAATGTGGGGCTCAATTTGTGGTTGTTAGGTGAGGAATACCTATATACATGACCGTGAGGCTGTGCCTCCCTGCATCATTCCCAAGTCATAGAACCTGTCCAGTAGAGCAGCCCCCCTGATTTACCGACCTACAGTGGGGCACCAGAGGGGATATAACTGACCTCTCTGATAGGGGACCAGAGCACGCAAAGGATAACCGTCCTACAACTGTGGGGCAGAGAGGTAGCCTCTAAACACCCAAATGATTCACAGCAGCCCATACCTTTTCTGTACAGGTAAAACACAGCGAGCGGGGAGGAGTAATAGGAAATGGACCACAGCACGGAAGCCTGCAAGGACAGAGCAAAGGGAGGGGTGAGTTACACGGAGAACCAACGTTTCCAAGAATCTTTGCAAAAGCCGGGGTGTTTGTGTGCCCCGAGAGAGGAGCTGGGGGAAAAGCAGCAGAAAGAGAGCTGAGAAGGCTACAGAAAGCTGAGTGGGTTGAAGCCAACAGGGAACAGAGTCTGGAAAGAGCAAACGTCAGCGTTCCAGCAAACCTCCATTCCAATCAGTAACTCCAAGACAAACATATCTCAAAAGTACTTTTATTACAATAGCACTTGGCACATCTGTGGAATCCCAGATCTAAAAAGTTTTCGGGCTTCCCACAGTTTCCCAAACTACAAATCCATCCCTCATTGGTCGTCATCACATCACATGGCCCAATCATGACCCGTCTAAAAGTAAGATTCTTATTTCATCCTGCGCCATACTCAATGACCCTGAACTAAAAAAAGAATTTTATTTTGTCTACTTAGAGCTACTCAATTGAAATCACCCCCCTCCCACCTTCTCAGGCTATGTGGCAGCATGGAATATGGCTTCCAAAGCCGACAGCGGCGTTGCTCAGAAAAGCAGTGTACCCATAGCTACTCGCTGAAAAGCCACGAGGGATTGTATTATGAGTAAACATGCTTTTATTATGCTCCTAATGAGCTCTTGCTTCTCTCATCAGCTACCCTAAAGCAGGCAATATTCCAAGAGGTAGAAACCTGATTTCTCTGGAACGGACATCAACTCACCTGCAGAATAAGGTGTCAGGACTCAATGCAATTTCTGTTTCATGATAGAGGCCCTCCTATTTTTTTTATTTATCCCTCCTTTATTATGTTTATATAAATGACACAAGGCAGCCAAAATACATAATGCTTTTTTTCCTCCTCCTATTTTCTCCAGAACAACAAACCCTGTGAGGTAGGGTTGGGCTGAAAGAGAGTGACTGGCTCAAAATCACCCAGCTGGCTTTCCTGCCCAAGGTAAGACTGGAATTCACTCTCACCTGGTTACTAGCCTGGTGCCTTAACCACTAGATCAGGGCCCCCCAAACTTGGCAACATTAAGACTTGTGGACTTCAACTCCCAGAATTCTCCAATTCTGGGAGTTGAAGTCCACAAGTCTTAAACTTGCCAAGTTTGGAGACCTCTGCACTAGATCAAATTGGCTCTCAAATAAATAAAATGAAATGGAAATGGACAGCAAACATTTAAAGCCTTCTCATATAATATCCAGTCCAAGGACTCCCTTAAGGAGAATAAAGTGTCTAATGATTTCACCATCCAGTCAGTTGTAAATGAGACCTAAGAGAAAATGTTATGGTTCTAATCCAAATGCGATAAAGGTTATTTTACACTTATTTAACAGCTGTAAAACTGTTAAGTACAGAGCATGGAGGAAGGGTCTGATGGGAAATATTTCAGCTTCTCTGAAATATTTATATGTATATAAATATTTATATATTTATATAGAGAAGTGTATATCCTTCTCTGATATACACTACAGGTAGTCCTTGACTTACAACTATTCAGTGACCGAACAAAGTTATAACGGCACTAAAAAAAGTGACTTATGACCATTTCCCCACACTTACAATCATTGCACACATATGACCTGATGGTTACGTGATCAAAATTCAAGCGCTTGGCAACTGGCACGTATTTGTGATGGTTGCAGTGTCCCAGTGTCATGTGATCCCCTTTTGCGACCTTCTTGACAAACCAAATTAATAGGGAAGCCAGATTCACTTTACAACCATGTTAGCAACTTAACAACAGCAGTGATTCACTGAACAACAATGGCAAGTTTGTAAAATGAGGCAAAACTCACTTAAAAAGGGTGTTGCTTAGCAGAGGAAAATTTAGGCCAAATTGTGGTCATAAGTCAAGGACTATCTGTATTATTATTATGATACAGGGAGAAAGAAAATCAGAGCAAACAGGGAAATATTTGCAACACAATGGTTTTTTTTTTTCTTTCACTGAGGAGGATCAGTCTGGAATGTGACTTGTACACAAAAGTGTACAAATCACTCTAGAGCAGGGGTCCCCAACCTTAGCAACTTTAAGACTTGTGGACTTCGATTCCCAGAATTCCTCAGCCAGCAAAGCTTTTGTCTCCCTCCCCCCCACCAAGCTTTGCTGGCTGAGGAATTCTGGGAATCGAAGTCCACAAGTCTTAAAGTTGCTTAGGTTGGAGATCCCTGCTCTAGACTGTGAGGTTGTTAATATTCCTCTTTCTCCCTCTCCCCAAAATGAAATGGAGGAGACACTCACCAGCGCAAGGATGCTGTCTGCATGTTTTTCAAGGGTCCGTGGCTGGTAATACGATTCCTGTTGAAAGAAACAAGACATTTGCTGAGCTTGGGTTTCCAGCTGCCAACCCACCAGCCACCAACTTTATAGTGAAGAGCCGTGGTGGTGCAGTGCAGTACTGCCGGCTGCTTCTGCTGCCTGCTTGCAATTTGGCAGTCCGAATCTCACCAGGCTCAAGGTTAACTTAGCCTTCCATCCTTCCGAGGTGGGTAAAAGGAGGACCCAGATTGTTGGGGGGCAATATACTGACTCTGTAACCCGCTTTGAGAGGGCTGTAAAAGCACTGTGAAGAGGTATGTAAGTCCAAATCCTACTGCTATCAATGAACTACTGGATTTGCACCTACTATATAAATAACAATGTTCTCAAAACCCTTTTCTAAGGCAGTTTATCCATTTGAGAAAATATAAGGGATTTGGATTAACAGTGCTAGCCACAGAACTGTGGTGGCAGAGTGGTGAGAATGCAGTACTGCAGGCTACTTCTGCTGGCTGCCGGCTGCCTGCACTTTGGCAGTTCAATTCTCACCAGGCTCAAGGTTGAGACTCAGCCTTCCATCCTTCCGAGGTCAATAAAATGAGGACCCAGATTGTTGCGGGCAAAAGGCTGACTCTGGAAACTTGCTTAGAGAGGGCTGTAAAGCACTGTGAAGTTGGTATACAAGTCAAAGTGCTGTGGCTATGTGCGTGCAGCAAGTTACACAAAATGGCTGGTTCTTAATTTTATATTTCTGAGGCTGGCACGGACATGCAACGGACTGAGGTTTACACCCTGAAAACTATTGAAAAATGGTAATATATGGGGATGGGGGAATAGCTACTGAGTTCTGTGAGCCACAGACCAGGGTTAATCATATCCACCAACACAAATCTGGCTCTGTAATACTATGGAATTAGTTTTCCAAATTGCTACTGTTAAAACAACTGGAAGTCAGAAATCCTACAAATCAACCAGAGATTTATCTGTAATTCTATTCCAACTTCTGCCCAATTCTGTGCAACTTATGTCTCGTGTTTTATATTTCTATTTAGATGCTCCAGGACTACCAACCTCCACTTTTTCCGAATCCTAGGAAATCCCCAGATCAAGGTGTCTCCAACAAATATTTTGCACCTTAAATTTTTTTTTCAACAACTAAAAAGACAAGTGAGCAACAAATGAGCTCTTTACTTTATCCCCTGTGGTGCTGGTAGATCACCGGACTCTGCATCCCTCAGAGGCAAAAAAGGAAGAGAAAAATGAAAAATGGGCTCCCTATTAAGCTGGGGGTAAAAAAACCTGTGTTCCCATCTTACTCATACAGCAGTAATCTGGGTTCAGACTTTCATTTTAGGATCAAAGACTTCCTGTTAATATGTAAAGCTGCCCCCAGGCACTTTACAACTTTCTAAAACTATGTGTAATCTACACACAAGCTCCTGCCTCCTGAATGACAGCAGCATAAGATGATCCTGGCAGATGAGCAAGAATTCCTTGCACAAGCGCCAAAAGGTTTGCAAAGCATTATTTCTGAAATTATATGCAGTAATCTCAGGCATCTTGCCCTTTGTTCCCTGGAGGGGAAAGAAAAAAAAAAAAAAGAAGAGTATGTATTTTAGACCTCCCCTGCAAAACTCATTTTCACCTATCTTGTGTGTATCATCCTGTCGAACAATATGTTGCTTGCACAAGATCTTATAGATCAGGGGTGTCAAACTCAAGGCCGCATCCTGCTCCAAATGTGATCAGACCCCGGTCCATGGGGCCATCCTGGAAAATTTAAGGGGCTGGCCGGTGTCACTTTGGCCTGGTCTACCCAATACAGAGAGGAAAGATTGGGCCAGTGTGGCTTCAGCCCAGTCTACCCAATGCGAAGAAGAAACATGCCACCAGTTTGGCGTCTCTCCCTTTTGCTCCACCACTATGGGATAAAAGATCACTATTCTTTTACTGTTCTGTCTTTTGAATCACTTGCTGAATATAAAGACAGTCAACTCTACAAAGGCTTCCATACAAAGTTTATTGGTTCACAAGGCATTCCCAAAATATAACTCACAGTTACGTTGAGATTCATCCAATGTCCAATTCTTTGCACAGCTGATTTCATAGTGTAAAAGAATAGTGATCTTTTCATCCCATAATGAAGGAGCAAGGGTTTGAGGCACCAGCACGCTGCTGGGGTCCAGACAAGAGTGAAGGAACCTCCCCCAACCCAACCAAGGATCAATTCAGTGACCAATCAGGATTACAGATGTGACCACATGACATGAACTACATTTCCCAGGATGCATTAACTACATTTACCATGAGGCATTCCCTTAAGGGGACAGCTCCCAGTTCTAACTTAACTATCTCAATTCCTATTACCTATATACTGTCTGGACAGCACAGGCGTCAAGCTAGCCATGCCCACCCAGTCAGCCACACCCACACAGTCGGCCACACCCAGGGAGTGGCATCGAGCTGGCCATGCCCGTCCAGTCTGCCCCCCCTCCTAGATCAACCATAGCCCTGATGTGGCCCTCAATAAAATTGAGTTTGATACCCTTGATTTAGATGATATTTGTCCAATCTCTTTGGTGCGGTGGGAATATACCTTTCAGAAGCCCCATAAATTTTGGTTTGGACATCTGGGACATTTAAGGCCCAGAAGATCTGGGAAGGAAACTACTATAGAAGAAATATTTCCAACTTTCTAAATCATATCCCATCTCTCTTACAAGCTTCTTTTTCTCCCATGTAATTAAAATACCAATGTAAAAAGGTCAAGAACGGGCCTTTTATTATTGTTATAAGATTGGCATCAGAGATCAGGGGCTTGCTTGCAAGGTCTCTGGAGAAAGCGTAATTGAACCTCTGACTCTAGGATATGCTTCTGGGAATATTTCTCGGAGGGTAATTTACTTGGTTCACTCGGGATATCTCCAATACCCTAAGCCTGAAACTTGTTAAATAGCTGGGCTTTGCAACTGATCAGTTCCCAACTTACAAATGTTTACCATAATCAAGGATAAACTCCCTACCAACCCACACGTGTATCTAGTCATCAGCAGCTCTTCAAGGCTTCCGAGACTGTTTTTCAACCTTATCATGAAATGACAGAATGACATTTCTTAATCTAGTGGGTTAATCTACAGGGTTTTTTTCTTCCTAATTTATCAATCACTCTCAGCCTTTCTTTCTGAGTGTATATACCAATGATGGCTAACCTTTTCCACGGTGTGTGCCAAAAATGCGCTCGCGTGCCTGCACCCATGATGCAATGTGCGTGACTCCCCCACCCCTGCACATGCAACTCCCCCCGCCCCTGTGCAAACAACACCCCCCACACGACACATACCTTTGTGCATGCGCACGTGTCTCCCATAAGTGTATCTCCCCACATGCATGTGTGGCAGATACCAGACAATAAGCTGGCTGGTGGGGGCGCATGCGTATGCACAGTGGGGCTCTTCTGGGTGACCTCTCGCATGCTGGCAAAAGTGGCTCTGTGTGCCATAGATTCACCATCATGGGTATATACATTTTTCTCTTTCTCATCGGTTGCTCTCTTTCTTCTTTGGAAGAGATTGCAAAAACCAAACTCCTCTCCAGAGCACAAAAAATCTCCACAGACCGTTCCCATCCTGGACATTCATATTTTGATCTGTTACCATCAGGGAGACGTTATAGGTGTCTTAAAATGAGGACTAATAGACTGAGAAAGAGTTTCTTTTCCAAGGCAGTAATTGTCTTGAATCAAACAGTACATTTGTGATTTAGTTCTATATATAAAGTGGCATTTTTAAACTATCTAACTTAATGTATATTTTTAATAGGTTTTAGACTAATTAATTATTTTTAATTATTATTAATTATTATTATTATTACTTTAATTATTTTACTTTTTAAATACTGTGTAGTGTGATTGTGATGTGGTGTTTGGGGCACTGTGCTGGAGTAGCTTTCAAATTTCATTGTATTTTGAATGCAATGACAATAGAGGTATTCTATTCTATTCTATTCTATTCTATTCTATTCTATTCTATTCTA
>BLBF01000066.1:4031948-4053514 GCA_015471245.1 Laticauda colubrina
ATCTATCTATCTATCTATCTATCTATCTATCTATCTATCTATCTATCTATCTATCTATCTATCTATCAACATCTTCTGGAAAGTGAAAGCTTTATGAGGATTTCTGCCCTAACACTCTGATTCAAGAGTGGGTGATTACAATTCAAGTATTTTATGATGGCATTTCCGTTTGTTCAGAACACAACCTCCAGGCAAACTATGGTATTTATCTATTTAAAACATTTACACAGCCGCCCGTCTTCTACTAACCAACTCTGGGTGGCTCCCAATTAAAAGTTAAAACAACACATGCAATATGAAAACTAGAAAACCAAATAGCTTAAAATGTTTCAAAGAACAAAGACCTGGGGCAGCAGGTTCAGCCTTCTAATGTGCAAATTATCCTATCTTATCCCAGTGCTTGGGGGAAATCCAGGCCTTCAAAGCTTTACCAAGGAGTAGGAGAGTGAAGGCCTACCTAACTTAAGGGGACAGTGTTCCATTGGACAAAGGCTACCACAAATTAAGCTCAGCTTAGCCAATAAATGAATCATGGAAAGATCTTAAGTTGCTAAGCAACACAAGTTTCAAACTATTAAAGTCCTAAGGGTCTGCTCCTATATCAAAGCAAGGCAAGGCTGTTTTTCCAGCATGCATTCCAACTTCCCACTTGAAGGGGTCCTTGGTGTGCTCTCAGTTTGGTGGCTTTCTTGCAGATGTTTCATTACCCAAACTAGATAATATCAGCAGTGCTAGTACTCATAGCTGGCATTGATGATGTTACCTAGTTTGGGTAATGAAACATCTGCAAGAAAACAACCAGAGATTACTAAGGACCCCTCATTTCAAGGCTGAACTGCACATATTTTTTTATTAACTTATTTGTTTCTTTACTTTTTATCTCATCCTTTTTTCAAAGTAATATCCAAAGCACTTACTTCTATTTCCCCACACAACAGCCCTATGAAATATTTCCCCAAGGGGAGGGAGGGGGGGCACTCCCCCCTCTTTGAAAGGACCTTAAAAAAATGTAGGAGGAAGCCAGCCTAGTGATACCCACCAAATAAAATTCTCAGTGATGGTATCCATTTCTAGATTTTAATCTCATAAATTTTGGAATAAAATCCCAAGTTTTCTGGGTTGCCAAGAAAACTCACTGTTACCAGAAACATTTGTTTGAGATAGGGTTTCATGTATGCCCTGAAACAATGCTTAATGAAAATTGTTTCATTTACACTTTGGTTCTGATAGGATCACAAGCTGTTTTGAAGGCTCTGCAGGAGAAAGACATACAAAAACTTTAAAACTGAATGAGAGTTCAATTTCAGATGCACAACAGGCAGATATAACACCGGGCTAGCTTTTGCCATAGCAGTGCTGCTTTAACAACCTGCAAAAGCATCACTTGTGCTGTCTGTCTGTCAGTCTATCTATCTTATTTATATCATGTTTCTGTCTCTTTTTGTCTCTATCTTATTTATATCAACTGTTTCTGTCCATCTCTATCTATCTAATTTATATCATGTTTCTGTCTCTCTGTCTCTTTCTATTTATCTATTTATATCATCTGTTTCTGTCTCTGTCTCTTTCTATTTATCTCTTATTTATATCATCTGTTTCTGTCTCTCTTTGTCTCTCTTATTTATATCATCTGTTTCTATCTCTCTGTCTCTATCTACCTATCTACCTCCCTCCCTACCTATCTAATGTATATATCATTTCTGTCTCTGTCCCTATCTATCATATATTTTGTACATGCACATACACACAGTCTCTCTCTCTCTCTCCCCTTTCAGGATAGTTCAGTTTTGCAAAAGAACAAATCAGAAACAGAAAACAAAAACCAGATTTCTTAATTGCCTGCACAAAATATGCTGTTTTTAACCGGCCTATTGCCTTTTTCTGTTTTGCATTTTTTCCTCCGGCCCCTCAAATAAGAGGATTCTCCAGGATGAGTTTGTTCTCCTCTTAAACCAGCTTGCAAGGGACCCAATTCTTCAACTGCACGCTGTCTTCATCAGATCCTTTTCTTGAAGGCTAGTGTCAAGAAACGCCACCACCACCCCCGTCCGTGTTCAATAATGGTTTCGCTCACCTCCCTCCCCAAGCCTCTACAAAGGGTGACGTGGACGATACCAAATATTTCAAGGGGCCGTCAAAAGTAGCGGGCTCACCCAAGAAGGGTCCAAGGAGGATTGGGACCCATCGTCTAGTTCAGCCCTGAGGCGGCGCGATCTGGTGGGGCTTCGTTCCCGGTAGACTCGGTACAACCGAGGCCCCAGTACACAGCTCAATAGCTTCGCCATCTTGGGGAAGGACCTAAAGCCGGGTAGCAGCGCGGGAAAGTGGGTGGGAAAGCCAGGGAAAATTTTACTTCCGGAGATTGTACGGCAAGTAAGAACGGTCAAAAACTCCGAAAGCGGTATATATATATATTTTTTAAAACGCAATGTCAGTAGCTCCCCCTTCAGGCGATCAGGCGGGAGTACACGAAGACCTACAGGTAGCACTTCATTTCAATGCCAAATCGGAGGGGGGGGGGGGGGGGGGAGGGAGTTTGGAACGGAAAAAAAATAAAAAGTGTACAGGTAGTCCTCACTTTATGACCCACAGTTGAGCCCAACATTTGTGTTGTTAAGTGAGAAATTTGTTAGCTGAATTTTGCCCAGTTTTACGATTTCTCTAACCACATTTGTTACCTGATTCACTGCAATTCTTAAATTAGTAACACGGTTATTAAGTGAATGGATTGGATTTCCAGAAAAAAAAAAATGCAGATTACAGGAACCAGGAGCATTACTCAGGTGACCCCAGGACACCAATAAACCTCCAAATGGCCTCAACGACCCTCTAAAAGGATGCAAATGACCAGCTGTCTGCAAGGAATATAATAGAATAGATAGAATACTTTACTGGCCAAGTGTGATTGGATACACAAGGAATTTGTCTTGGTGTAAATGCTCTCAGTAGATGTAAAGAAAAGGTACATTTGTTAAGAATCAAGAATCATAACATACAACACTTCATGATAGTCATAGGATACAATCAACAATCAAATGATACTAGGAAACAGTCAATATAAATTGTAAGGATACAAGTGACAAAGTTACAGTCATATAGTCACAAATGGGAGGGGATAGGTGAGAAGGAGTGGTGAGAAGATTAACAGTAATAGTAGTGCACCCTTTGTAAATACTTGAACAGTGTTGAGGGAATTATTTGTTTAGCAGAGTGATGTGTCCGGGAAAAAACTGTCCTTGTGTCTAGTCGTTCTGGTGTGCAATGCTCTATAGCATCATTTTGAGTTGAAACTGTTTATGTCTGGGATGTCAGAGATCTGTAAATCCTTCCATTCACAACTATTCTGTCAGAGTTGAAGAAGCTTCCTTGGATAAGAAGCAAAATGTCTTCAAAAGAAAAAACAAGAAAGTTTTGTTTTCAGTTGCCTCCTGAAAAAAGCACCTTTGGGACAACCATGACCTGGATGACTGAGAAACTCTACAGACCAGAGGTGGCATTCAGCAGGTTCTGACCAGTTCTGGAGAACTGGTAGCGGAAATTTTGAGTAGTTTGGAGAACCGGCAAATACCACTTCTGACTGGCCCGGCCTCCATCTATTCTTTGCCTCTCAAGTCGCGGCTGGGTCTTCTTTTGTTGCCCTGAGTAGGAGAACAGAGTTGGAAAGCAGGCTGGTGGGGTGGGGAGGGAATGGGGATTCTGCGGTATCCTTCCCCTGCACGCCCACCAAGCCATGCCCACAGAACCGGTGGTAAATTTTTTTGAATCCCACCACTGCTGCAGACTAAATGAATCTAGTTTCCCCACTGACTTTGCTTGTCACAAAGTTGCAATAGGCAGTCACACGACCGACCCAGGATACTGTATATGTCATAAATGTGAGTCAATAGTCTAGCATTCGAATATAAATCACGTGACCATGGGGAGGCTGCAATAGTCATAAGTGTGAAAAATGTTCACAAGTCACTTTTTTCAGTGCTGTTGTAACTTTGAGCAGTCACTAAATGAACTAACTGTAAGTCGAGGACTACCAGTAGTAGGGCGTGGAAGAGGCACCATACTGTGGAAAAGATTGGGAGGCCTTTTTTTCATATATATTTTATTGATACATTTTTAAAAATACAAAGAAAATTTTTTGTATCTCTGAACAGCTGTTGTTTAGGCACAGTCAGTTTTAAATAGAGATACAATATTAATCATAATAATAATCATAATAGACTATTTTATTAATCACCAAATAGTAATACAATTAGTTTGTCCATCTTACAAAATTTTCAATACAAAAAAAAATCTTATCTTTTTGGTCTTTTTGGTCTTTCTGATAATTAACCATTGGTAAAACAAGTTCCATGTTAAAAAGTATTCTGTTTCTTCCTTTTTTTTCTTTTAAGTGTTAATCTATCCATCTCAGCGCATTCTAGTACTTTTTTTAATAACCCTTTCATCTGTAGAGATCTCTTCATTTTTCCTTTGTTGTTCAAACACAGTTCTTGCTGCCATTAATATGGTCTTGATGAATCATAAGCTAAACAAGAGCCAGTGGTGTGATATGACTCATTAAAAAAAAATTAAATCCTGAGCAGGATTGTCTATGTTTGACAATCCTGCTCAGGATTTAATTTCTGAGTTTAAGTTCTGCCTGTATGCAATTGATCAAAGGTTGCTACACGGGTTGTTGGCATTCAGGTTGCAACACTGGTTGGGAATGGGTCCCTAAGTTGTCAGGATCAGATGATCTCATTCTTTCTATCAATTGTGCTTTGTTCAGACTGCATCTACTAGAGCTGTGATGGCGAACATATGGCAAGCGTGCCACAGGTGGCACGCAGAGCCATTTGTGAGGGCACGTGAGCCCAAGCCAAACTTGCCTCACTGCACATGTGCGTGCCTCCCAGCTGATTTTTGGCCCGTTTGAGGCCTTTTTCGGCCTTTCAAAAGCTCGGGGGAAACCTCTGCAGCCTTTGGAAGTCGAAAAATGGGCTAGTTTTGTCACTTTCGGTATTTTGAAATGCCGGAAGTGACTAAATGGGCCTGTTTTTTGGGCTCCAAAGGCTGCAGAGGATTCCCTTGAGCCTCTGGGAGGTCGAAAAAGGCCTCAAATGGGCCGAAAATCAGCTGGGAGGTATGCATGCGCAGTGCAGGTAAGGGGGATCACGCATGCATACACAGGGGGTATGCCCTCCCCCCACGCGCATTGCCTTCTGGGTGCTGGCACGCGAGCGTGTACACACACAATTTTTAGCACAGGATCCCAAAAAGGTTAGCCACCACTGTACTAGAGCAAATACTGCAGGGCAACTAAAATTTAGACATCCATCAAATGACATTAAAGATATTTTAAAACCTGTGCTTTGCACCTTATATCTTGCGGCCCTTGAATAATACACCTGCAAGTATAACCATTTAACCTACATTTAGTGTAGTTTATTAGCATCAATCAAAGTATTAACTTCCTTTCATCCATCTTATGTTGGCTTCTTATGGCAGGGCTCAATTCCTGGGAGGGATTAGTGAATAACAGTGGGAATATAAACCAAAAATATATACTTTCAGCCAGGGCAACCAAGCCATGAAGGTCATCAGCTGCTCAGCGAAAACAAACACTTACTTACTTACTTACAGATATATTTGGAGTACTCATATCAAATGACCTAAGTGCCAGAGCTCACTGCAACAGCATTGCCAAAAAGGCTTTAAGAGTTGTAAATCTAATCTTATGAAGCTTCTCCTCTGGTAACATACTGATTTGCAAACTAGGGCACACAAACCTTTGCTAGACCAATACTTGAATACAGCTCTGCTGTCTGGAATCCGCAATGTATATCAGACATTAATACCACTGAGCGAGTCCCGAAGTACTTTATGAGAAGAGTACTACACTCCTCTGTTCGCAACAGAATACCCTACACCATCAGACTTGAGATTCTAGGCTTAGACAACCTTGAACTACACTGGCTAAGATTGGACTTAAGCACAGTACATAAAATTATCTGTTACAATGTCTTACCAGTTAATTAATATTTCGGCTTTAACCACAACACAACAGCACACAACAGATATGAACTAAATGTAAACCACTCCAAACTTGATTGCAAGAAGTACGATTTCAGCAACAGAATGGTCAATGTCTGGAACTCACTACCTGATTCTATTGCCACATGCTCAAACCCCCATTCCTTTACCCTCAAACTAATCTCTATTGACCTCACCCCATTCCTAAGAGGTCTGTAAGGGGTGTGCATAAGCACACAATCGTGCCTACCATCCCTGTCCTATTGTCCCCAATTATTAGTTTCTATTTCATGTATTTATACTTATGTTTATTCTTGTTTCTATTGTAACCTTTTGACAAATAAATAAATAAATAAAATAAAATAAAATATTGAATGTGCTAGAATCAGACACTTTCAGTGAGTATAGACCATCCTGTTTATCACCCAGGATGCAAAAATAAGAAGGATTGCTTTTATACGAAGGATTTGAGTAGAGTGACGATAATGAGCAAATAATAAACATTAGACTTATAGAAAACATTTTGTATGAGACTTATCAATATGCTTGTCAAGATGAGAAAAGATGCCAAAGCCAGCAGCAGGTGGAAGCAGAAGCAGGGAGGGGGAGGCACATGATATGGATGTGCTGCATGGGCCACAGGAAAGCCGAGAGTCATGAAGACGAATCCCCCCACCTGGTCTGGCCCACCAACTCTCCACTTTCCCACGGCTTATGCAATGCATCTGGATTGCCTGCCTTCCCCCCGTACCACTGCTTCTGTTTCTTGCCAGTGCTGCCACATGAAGACGAGCCTCCTGTGGTCGCCCATTGTTCCCGCCCACCGACTGTCAGTTTTCCCGTGACCCACACAGTGCATCCAGATTGCGTGCCTCCCCCTCGCCTCTATCTCTGCCTGCTGCTTGGATTGGTAATCAGTTCACCTGCGCTGTGCAAGCTGTGGCTGCTGCTGGACACCATCAGCCTTTGTGCACTTGCTGCTTCCCGTGCTGGCCATGCCCACCCCTCTCCACTAGGGCTTATTTCTGGGATAGGCCTTATATTACGCGCATGTTTAAAAATCAGACTGGGGCTTATTTTCAGGAAAGAACAATATGGAGAATGACACAGTGGCCAGCAGATTGGTCTACTTACATGTAGCAAATTAACATGCCTCTCCTTTTTCAATTGATGTGGTTGCTAAGAGGTGACACTGACTTGGTGGAACATAATCAAGATATTATAAGAAATATCTTGGGACCTCAATTGAGTGGTGGAGTCTGTCTCCTGGTTGTATTAAGGGCCATCTTTATGATTTTCCTGGCTTCTATGCGTTTTTATTCATTTTAACATTGTAAGCTACTTAGTCATGTATATACATTGATGAAATAAATATTCACTGTTTGAATGAGCAGCTAAAATACGTAATAGTTAAAAGAACTTTTTCTAGTGTGATGATGTTTTCCAGTTATGTTGGACTTCAATATCTAGCATTCAGTAAGGCAGAAATAAATAAAATACAGGTAGTCCTCAACTTACAACAGTTTGTTTAGTGACCATTCAAAGTTAACAACAGCGTGGAAAAAAGTGACCTTTGCAGCATCCCCATGGTTATGTGATCAATATTCAGATGCTTGGCAACTGACTTGTATTTATGATGGTTGCAGTCTCCCAGGGTCATGTAATCCCCTTTTATGACCTTCTGACAAGTAAAGTCAATGACGAAGCCAGATTCATTTAACAACCATATTGCTACCTTAACAACTGCAGGGATTCACTTAACAGCTGTGGCAAGGAAAGTCATAAAATGGAGCAAAATTCACTAAACAAGTGTCTCGTTTAGCAACAGAAAATTTGGGCTCAATTGTGGTCATAAGTCGAGGACTACCTATATATCATATTTTAGCCAATAGGCTAAAAAAAAACTCCTGTTGTTTGTTGTTTGACAAGAAAAGCAAATGGGGATCCCTCTCAACTTCCTCCTGGTTGTAAAAATGGAAAAGTGAATCATGCACACCAAACATATTTCATCATGTGTCTTTGACTAACAGGTTGATGTTCTTGTATGACCAGTGTTTGGTCAGGACAAGACATTTTACGCAGTGAACTATAGCTTTGAATATCAGCTAGAAATTCCATACATAAAATTGAGAATCACAAAATGCTCCAAGGAAGGAGAAAGCAATAGCTTTTTTTCCCCACCTTTCTTTTTGACGTCCTATAACCCTCCTGAGGAATTGTTAGTTCTCTTGGACTAGCATAGAGAAGTAATAAAATATATGTTGCTCCTTTGCTATCATTGGCAGGAGTATGTCCTATCCTTTTGGAAGTAAACTAATATCAGCTATATCAATATTCATTCATTCATTTATAGAATTTAACAGAATGACAGAATTGGAAGGGACTTTGAAGTCTTCAAATCCAAGTCCCTGCTCAGTCAGGAAACTCTACACCACTTCTGACAAATGGTTATCCAATTCTTCTAAAAAACTTCCAGTGTTGGACAGAGATGTTATTCAGGAGGTTCTGACCAGTCTGGAGAACCGGTAGGGAAATTTTGAGTAGTTTGGAGAACCGGCAAATACCATATCTGACTGGAGATTTTACAGTAAAATCTCCAGTAAAAAATATATAGTAAAATAATAGTAAAAAAAATTGAATCCTACCACTGGTGTTGGAGCATTCACTTCTGGAGGCAATTCATTCCACTGATTAATTGTTCTGTCAGGAAATGTATCCTTAGTTCTAGGCTGCTTCTCTCTAACAACTGTGGCAAGCAAAGTTATAAAATGGGATGAAAACTTACTAAAGAAATGTCTCACTTAACAGCATAAATTTTGGGCTCAATTGTGATCATAAATTGAGGACTACCTGTACCATAATAATTAATAAAATAAAAAAGGAAACTATAACAATGATTATTAATAAGTGAATTGGTATAATAATTCAAACAAATACCTGTGACATAACATTCCAGACTTTAGAATGGTCAATGAGACAAAAACTAGATAATGTATATGCCAGTGTCTGAAAATTGCTGATTAGAAGAGAAAGAACTGGAGAAAATCACAAAATACAAAACCGGCAATAAAAGTAGAATGACTGTGGCAACAACAACAACAAAAATGCAACAGGTGCAACCCCAAAACAATTGGAGCACCAGTTGAACATTATTGGCATTGACAAAATCAGCACTTGTCAATTGCAAAAGGCAGCTTTATTTGCAAAAGCTTACATCCTGTGACAATATCTTTATCGGCATCAAACAGCAATGTCATTGGTCAGCTGCCTATCCCAGATCCCTGGAAAGGACTCAATAGGTGGATAAAATATGCCAAATCCAGTCTAAACATCTGGCTGACTATATCACGAACCATAACAACAGTAATAACAATAATAATGATAATAATAAAAGACATATTTTTTTTAAAAAAATGTTCATTTGGGGGAATTAGTGATGAGCAATTTTAAATGTCTGACATTTAAAATAACCAATGAAATATCTCTCATTCCCTACTACTTCCCTTTGTGGTCCAGTTTATGTCCTTTTGATAAGCCCCATCATCTGGTATCCTCTGAATGTGCTCCGGATGTAGATGTGGTTGGATGTCTATGTTCTTTGTGGGTTTTTTTTTTAAAAAAAAACTTTTATCCTGACTGTGTTTTAGAAACAAAATAAATGTAACCTAATAGATAATGCTGAGGATGTGAAAGAAGAACCTCCTCTGGATCAGAGCAAAAAAATAATAATAGTAATTTCAGCCAAGTTATGTTGTTTTCGCAATAATGGTTCTCTGGAAGAATCTCCCTTCTGAAATGGATGCTGCTGTCTCAACTCCTAGGACTGCCACCACAGCTGTTCTGGCCATCCTCTTCTTACTTGTCCAATTTTGTGATGCCAACAGTAAGAGCTATCTGAATTTTGTTTGTCTTTTAGATTGGGAAAGATGCTGGAGGGGAACCATAAATACAGATCTATAGGAATGGGGAGGGGGGTTTTCCCCTGAATTCAGAACTTCTGGAGTTAGAATAGAAGAGAAGAGAAGAGTTGGAAGGGACCTTGGAGGTCTTCTAGTCCAACCCTCTGCTTAGGCAGGAAACGCTACACCATTTCAGACAAACAGTTATCCAACATATTTTTAAAAATTTCTAGTGTTGGAGCATTTACAAGTTCTGGAGGCAAGTTGTTCCACTGATTAATTGTTCTGTCAGGAAATTTCTCCTTAGTTCTAAGTTGCTTTCTCCTTGATTAGTTTCCACCTATTGCTTCTTGTCCTGCTTTCTTGTGCTTTGAAGAATAGCTTGACTCCCTCTTCTTTGTGGCAGTCCCTGAGATATTGGAAAACTGCTATCATGTCACCCCTAGTCCTTCTTTTCAGACTAGACATCCCCAGTTCCAGCAACTGTTCTTTATATGTTTTAACCTCCAGTCCCTTGGATATTTGAGGGGCTTTCACAGAGAAGAGGGGATACTGCTAGAGGAATTTAGGAAAAGATTGCTGCAGAAAATAATTTAAGTGGAAAAGGAAGGGGGCAATATTTTAATGACAGAGTAATTGACATGAGACGGATGCTGTTTTCCAGCAAAACAAATTTTAAACTTTTGTAAATGTTAGTTAGAATTGGAGGCACCCAGAAAGCAATCTTGAGTGGAGGTGTGGGACAGAAGACTGAGGCATGTTCTCAGAGTAGAAAGTCTGGTTTGACTCACCACCTCCCAATTTAGTACCCTAATCCAGATGTTGAGAGAATTATCTAAGAACTGGAATGGATTTTCTCAGGAGCTGATGGATTTCTGGTAGTCTGGGTAGAGGCATTTAAAGAGAAATTGGATGGTCATTTATCAGGGATGCGGGACTAATGTCTTCCTGAAATGGGTAGAGAAGCCTGATCTACTTTAGGTTCATCAAGATCCCTAGGAAAGAAAAGCTATGGTTCTTTTCATCTGCAGGATGTTGAGAACTGTTCTCAAGTACATCTAGAAAGGACCAAGATGGAGAGGTAACTGAGCCAGAAAGGACAGGAAAACAGTAAAATACCCACAGGATTTTAGGTCAATTAATTTTTCCAGGAAGGGCTGGAAAGATTTTCTTGGAGAGCCATTAGCTATTAGCCATTGTAGGCAATACAGGTGAGGGCTGTTTGCTAGTCTAATTATGATCCAGTAACTGTAAGAAGGATCTTGGAGTCCTAGTCGACTTAAGCCCATGTCCCACTGCACCAATGGATGCAAAGAGGATGTAAAACATTAAAAAAAGCTTGCCATCCGTTGGAAAACGCGATGCATCCGTTGTGTATTCACTGCATATGTGTTTCATATGCTCGATCCGGCGAGCATCCGTCCACTGAGATTTCATCCGCGCAAGAAGTTTTGAGCTGCACAAAACTTTTTGAGTGGATGAACTTTCCGCCGCGTACGATGTACATCTGTGACACATACGGGCAACAAACGTTCTACGTCCGTTGTCATCCATTAAACATCCGCTGTATCCTCTTGGTATCCTCTGGACATCCTCGCAACTCACATCTGCTGCAGCTGAAAACGGAAAGAGGGAGGAAGCGAAAGGTACATGGAACATCCACACAGAGTTAGTAGCATAGAAATAAAAAGGATGTAAGCGGATGCATCTCGTATATAAAGCATTAAAACGGACAAAATGTTTGTATATGGGATGTATCTTGGATATTTAGGATGTCTGGAGTATGCCTAGAGTATGTGGAAGGACACCTAGCGGAAAACTGATATTTCCTATAAAAAGGGGGAGGAAATCACCTGGATCTCAGTATCAGTACAGCAGCCGTGGTGTACAGACCTCTTCACCCTTGGTCTTGCTCTTCCACATCATCCATTGATCTCCACCATGGATCATAACACAGTCCTTATGGCAGCTGCAATCATTCAACACCAGAACCAAGCCCTGTTCAGACTGTTTCACCTTTTCTACGCAAGGAGAAGAAGGAGACGTCCAAGAGCTGTGGGTCTGACAATGGATCGGGAGAAGAATGGAGTTTGG
This sequence comes from Laticauda colubrina, assembly GCA_015471245.1. NCBI lineage: Eukaryota > Metazoa > Chordata > Lepidosauria > Squamata > Elapidae > Laticauda > Laticauda colubrina. The sequence goes on from BLBF01000066.1 coordinate 4,043,951, forward strand.
ACTGTATGACAAGCTGATGGTGGAGAAGAGGAATGAAGACCCTCGTGCATTCCAGCACTTCATGAGGATTCCACCAGTCATGTTTGATGAAATTGTAGAGCGTCTGAGACCCAGGTTGACCAAGCCGAGCACCAACTTCCGTCCCAACCTGGACCCTGGCCTGAGGGTGGCACTCACTCTGCGGCACCTGGCCTCTGGAACCACATACAGAAACATGCAGTATGCCTGGAGGGTGCCACACAACAGCATCAGCAAAGTGGTCAGAGAAGTGGTGCAGGCCATCATCGAAGAATACGTGGAGGAGCTCCTCCAGTGTCCCACCACTGAAAAAGGCTGGAGGAAAGTTGCAGAGCAGTGGTATCAGAGATGGAACTTTCCCCACACCGTTGGAGCCATAGATGGGAAGCACGTGGCCTGCAAAGCTCTAGCCAACTCAGGGTCCTCTTATTACAACTACAAGGGCTTCTTCAGTATCATCCTCTTCGCCATGGTTGATGCTGACTACAAGTTCATGTACGTTGATGCTTCAGGCAATGGGTCAGCTTCAGATAGCCAGGTATACAACACCAGTGACATCAAGGAGTGGCTGGAACACAACCTCATCATGGGTTTTTCAGATCCAGACCCCCAGCCCAACAACAAGCAAGATGTGCCCTACTTCATTGTGGGTGATGATGCCTTCTCCCTCAGAACCTACCTCATGAAGCCCTACACCTCCAGATGTCTCACCCATGAAGAGAGGTTCTTCAACTACAGGCTATCCAGGGCAAGACGGGTGGTAGAGAACGCCTTTGGCATCCTGGCCAACAGGTTCCAGGTACTTCTCACCACCATGCAGCATCACCCAGGGACTGTGAGGAGCATCATGGAAGCTTGCTGCATCCTGCACAATCTCATGCGCACCCACTACTGAGTGTTGCAGAACAGGCTTGTGGACCTTCAACAAGGGAATGGGGACATGGAGTCTGGGGAATGGAGGCAAGGGCGAAACCCAAGGCCCCAACAGAGCCTCATGTGAAGGGAAGAAGCAGCGCAACCTCCTGAAACATTGGTGCAACTCCCCAGCTGGAGCAGTGGAGTGGCAAGACAGGATGATAGATGGTTAATGGATGCTTCCTTGAGCCTGTCTCATAACATTGATGAGATTGTGCCATGTATATTGAGTGGCCCTACAATGAATAGGGCATTAATAAAGAGCTTTGTTTATTTTGAAATGTGTTGATCAATGAATAAATTGTTATTGATAAAAAAGGGCCATATGTGTGGCAGTTGGGAGGGTGGACCATACAGTCCCACTATGCTTGCACTGGAGGTTTATCTATCCCACAGCTATCCTTACCTATTCCACAGCTATCCTTTCCCATCCCACAACTATCCTTTCCCATCCCACAACTATCCTTACCCATCCTACAAGTATGCAAAGGCTTAACCATTTTTTCAAAGTTTTCACCAACACTTTATTAAATAAATAAAATGAACCAAGTGTGTGAAGCAAAGATAACCTTTATTAATAACTGTCTTAAGTAAACTGTATGACTTTATTAAAAAAGCAAAATGAACCAAGTAAAGTGTCTTTAAGCAAAGATAAAGTGAACAGATAACAACTCAGTCTCTGGCACTATTCTCAGTCACTCTGAGCATGTCCATGGTCTCAGCTGTCAAGTGGCCAGGGACTGTGGAGTTGGCTGTGGCTGGAGTGCTGGTCTGAGGCACCATTGGGGTGCTTGGTCCCGAGAGTACAACAGGGGATGGTGTGTTCAGGAAGCTCTCAGAGAGCTGACTCAGTCCCGTGAGGTTGAGAGGCCCTTCATCAAGGACCTGCGATGTGAGGCCCAAGACTGAAGACAGATTGTCTGTTGAGGGGCTTGGCTGTGGGGTGGAGGAAGGAGGAGTGTAGTGGGGCTGTCTGGTCTACCGCTGGGCGAGGTGAGGCGTCTGTGGCGTGCGATGAACCTGGGCCTGGACTGGGAAGGGCTGCCTCTGGTGTGGGAAGTCCTGGTACTCGTAGCCTTGGTAGGTGAGGGGCTGTTGAAAGCCGTGGAAGGGCTGTGACATCACCTGGGGTGGAGGAGCAGACCTGGACTGGGTTGGAGCAGGTTCAGCTGGGCCTGGAGGGTTGTGCAGAAGTCCTGTGATCTTCTGCTTCATCACCTGGTACTGGGCCTCGGGCAGGTCCATGAGGGTCTGGTTCATGTACGTGATGAAGGGCTTGTGGTTCGAGGATGGTATATCGCTGTGGACCAGCTGAGAGAGAAGATCTGTGCTGGTTTTGATTGTGTCCCTGATCTCCAGCAGGACAGTGTGGCTCTGGCCCTCCAGTCTGCCTCTTTGCCTGCTTTCTGTGGAGGTGGAGCTGGGGGTGGGAGTGGGTCGGTCTCTGGTGGCTGCTGCTTCTTCCTCCATTTGTGACAGGGGATCCTCCACGTCCTCTGGCATGGGGAGTGCAGCTTTCGGGGGGGTCTCTGCCATGGGGCCCTCCGAAGACACCTGCCTGGACAAGGCAGCTGGCTCCTGGCTGGAAGAGGACTGGCTGTCTGTGGGCTGTCCGAGGGAGAGGGTTGTCAGAGGGGCTGCTCCTCGGTGGCGGACCTCACCCTCCAGGAAGCTGCATTTGGCCATGATGTACATCTCCCGGTCAGTGAGCTTGACAGCGGCCTGCCCAGTTTTCTTGAGGTGTAGCTTGCCAAATCATGTGTGCATGTGCTTCCACCATCCAAGGAGTAGGTCTGAAATATAGCCCAGGCTCTCTTCCTTGCCTCTCCAAGCTGCCTGTTTTTTCTTGGTGTCGCGATAGAGTCTGTGGCCCTTTCTCCACAGGTACTCGTTCTCCTTCAGCCATTCCAGCACCTCCTCCTCATGCTCCTCGGAAATGTTTCCTCTCTCTCTTCTCCTTCCCTTGCCTCTTCCTCCCTCTGGCAGGGGCTTGAGCAGCAGGGCTTTGAGGGCCTTGGGGCTGGTCCATCACAGCAGCAGCAGGAGAAGCACCAGCAGCAGCAGCACCAGCAGCAGCAGCAGCAGAAGAAGAAGCAGCAGCAGGAGAAGCACCAGCAGCACCGGCAGCACCAGCAGGAGAAGCACCAGCAGCACCAGCAGCACCAGCAGCACCAGCAGGAGAAGCACCAGCAGCACCAGCAGAAGAAGCACCAGCAGCAGCACCAGCAGCAGCACCAACAGCAGCAGCACCAGCAGAAGCACCAGCAGCTTCAGAGTCAGTGCCAGGGGGTGGGATGGTGGTTCTGTCCTTCTTGCCAGGGCTGGCAGGAGTAGGCACAGGCTTCCTCTTCTTCCCTGACTGACGAACCATGGTGTTATTTGAAGATGTCTGTGGCAGCACGTCTTTCCTCTGAATGCTGACTGCTTGTGAGCTGCATCCTTTTATATCCGGGAGCTCATGCGATTCATCCTCCCCGCATGCGCAGTGAATGCTTTGCATCCGCTATGCATCCACTACGCATCCACTATGCATCCTATAGGTGTCCGTGATGCATCCGCTCCTTCCGCTATGCGTCCGCTTTGCAATTCTCCCCCGGAAGCCCTTCGGATGTGTCATCTGCTTCCATCCGCTAGGCTTCCTACGAACATCCATTTAACATCCTCGCTACGTACTACCTACGTCCGTTCCTTTCTGTTCTTTTCCATTCTGTTTATGCAAATTTGGGGCACTTTTTTGGGGGGATAACAATGGATGGAGCCACCCCCGAAATTTTCCTCGTCCGCTGTGTCCTTTTTGCATACGTTTTGCATCCATCGGCCAGTGGGACCTAGCCTTTAAATGTGAGTCAGCAGTGTGCTGTAGCCACCAAAAAAGTCAGTACAGCCTTAGGTTGCATTAACAAAGGGATAGAATCAAAATCACATGAAGTGTTAGTACCAATTTATAATGTGTTGGTAAGACCACACTTCGAATACTTGGAATATTGTGTGCAGTTTTGGTTGCCATGATATAAAAAGATATTGAGACTCTTGAAAAAAATACAGAAAAGAGCAACAAAGATGACTAGGGGGCTACAGGCTAAAACATGAAGTGTTGCAGGAACGGGGAATGTCGAGTCTAATGAAAAGAAGGACTGTGGGTGACATGATGGTAATTTTCCACTATCTAAAGATAGCCATAAAGAAGAGGGGATCAATTTATTCTCCAAAGCATCTGAAGGCAGGATAAGAAGCAATGGATGAAAACTAATTAAAGAGAGGAGCAACCTGGAACTAAGGAGACATTTTCTGACAGTTAGAACATTTAATCAGTAGAACAATTTATTGTACATATATGCTCCAACACTGGAAGTTTTAAAGAAAAGATTGGACAACCATTTGTCTGAAATGGTATAGAGCAAGGATGTCAAATTCACATTGTCATGGCTAAGTGATGTGATGTATTGGGACCTTTCCCCCCTTTGCTAAACTGGACATGGGCATGGCCAGCATGTGAAGCATCCGGCCCATGGGCCGGAAGTTTGAAGCCCTGGTATAGTTTCCCGCTTGAGCAAGGGGTTGAACTAGAAAATTTACAGATTAACAGAGTTGGAAGGGACCTTGTAGGTCATCTAGTTCTAGTCCAACCTCCTGCCCAAGCATATCCTACATCATTTCTGAAATGTCCAGTCTCTTCTTGAAAGCTTCCAATGATGAAGCTGCCACAACTTCTGAAGGCAAAGCTGTTCCATTGGTTGATTGCTCTCACTGTCACAAAATTCCTCCTGATTTCCAGGTTGAATCTCTCCTTGTTCAGTTTCCATCCATTATTCCTTGTCTGGCCTTCAGGTGCTTTAGAAAATAGCTTGACCCCCCTTCTTTCTATAGCAGACCCTCAAATATTAGAACCCTGCTCTCATGTCTCCCCTGCTCCTTCTCTTCACTAGACTAGTCACACCCGTTCCTGCAACTGTTCATCGTACATTTTAGCCTGCAGTCCCCTAATCATTTTGGTTGCTCTTCTCTGCACTCTTTCTAGAGTCTCAACATCTTTTTTATGATCCTGTCAGTTGGGCCATAGCTTGCCTACCCATCTTTTTGTTAGTTTATCTCTATTTAAGTTTGGCGAACCTAATTATGTCTTTTCTTCTCATAGATATATACGTCAAGAGAGGCTCTTCCCCAGAGTTGCCCTGCCCATGTCAATCTTGTTCTGGTACTCAAGAAATGTCCTGGTATTATGACCAGCAAGGCAAAACAGTTTTACTCTTCCGCAAATTCTCCAACGACCATATAAAGCGTTTTCCAATTGCCTGGAGCTGGCTGGAGATGCTTCAGAATAACTCGCTTCAATTTCACCATGTGAGGGATAATGACACAGGCCGTTACTGGTGTGACATGAACCATTTTTATGATCTTGTGGTGGTGACAAGTAAGTGGGGTAGCATTTGAAAGATAGTAAAATCCTTGTTGAAAAAAAATATCCTTCTGGGTTCAGTTCCAAGTGAGAAGAAAGACACTGGAAACATGGAGGTTGTTTGGAAAGGTGGTTTATTGATGAACAAGATTACCTTGGAGATCTTGGGCGAAGAAAAGGGTAGAGATTCTGAGAGTGCTTGAGTTTTATACCCTCTCTGGGTTTGAACTTCCCGGGGCACAGGAAGAGTATCCTGATTGGTTGCTGTCAGATATCATAGCTAGCTTTATAAGTTGTCTCTGTATGTGCTAAATTTGGTTGAAACTTTGTGAGTGGTACAATGAAGGGCAATGAAATGGCTCTGCCTGAAGGAGGTAGATCTTTGTTATGTTGAATAGTGGCTGAGGCCTTAATGGCCCATTAACAAAGGTGGGGTGGGGCTGAGTTTCTACCTCTCTTTTAGGGGAAATATTTTGCCTTTTTAGTATATCCTAGAATATTTCATTTTCCCCAGGAGAGGGGTGGGTTTTAACTTCCAACATCCCAATAACCCTTTATATGTCTGAGGCTCTTCTGAAACTGGTTAGGTTCCATGTATAACGGAATAATTGAGTTGAAAGGGACCTTGGAGTTCTTCTACTCCATAAATAGGAACTCCAGATTAAGTAATTTTTTGTTGTTGTTAACAACCAGGGATATAATTAAAACATCTGCAGACTAAGCAGAAAATGGTGGCTTTTCTCCGGATATCACCAGATGGATAGGTACTTGAGGCCAGCCAAATTATCCTGGCACCAGAAGCAAAACAAAGTCTCACTAATTTAGATCAGCGCAGCCTCTTCTGGGCAGAAAACACTTCAGGTAGTCCTTGATTTACGACCACAATAGGAAGAGGAAAGAATGTTATGTATGCGCGCTGCCTTATCTATAAAAATAATATAGTAATAATACAAGCAAACAAACAAAACAATCCAGTACTGTCTGTAGTCCAGCTGCAATCATCTGCTCTGATTTCTTGTTGAACATTTCTCTTCCAGGCAATCAGCAAAGGATGGAGTCCTACCAGGCTGATAGTGTGTGCTACATCTTGAGCTGTTTATTCCCATCCAAGAAATACTACAAGGATGTGATAACCTGGTGGGAAGATAGAAAACAAATCCTGGATGCTGATCAGATGGGAAGACCCAGCATATTTAAGGGGGAAAGGGCCTCTCAACTCCACATTTGCATGAAAAAAGAGGCTCTGGAGAAAAGCATGAAGCAGCAAGTCAAATGCCGCTTTGCTCGAAAGACCTATATCACGTTCAAGTTGACGGATAATCATCATGATCTCTGTCCTTGTAGTACTTTGATGCCTTCTTTTCAGGGTAGGTTTCTCCTCCTGAATGCAGGTAGTCCTCAACTGATATCTATTTGATCAATGACTGTTCAAAGTTACAACGGTACTGAAAAAAAGTGACTTGTGACCAATTTTCACCCTCTTGTTCGTTTCAGCATCCCTGCAGTCAGGTGATCAAATTTTGGGTGCTTGGCAACTGGCATGTATTTATGATGGTTGCAGCATCTTAAAGACTCATTTGCAACTTTGGTTAGGGAGCTTCTGACAAACAAAGTTAAATGGGGGAAGCCAGAGTCACTTAATAATCACATGAATCACTTAACAACTTCAGTGGTTCATTTAAGAACAATGGCAAAAAGGTTGTATAAAAGAGCACAACTCACTAAACAACTGTCTTGCTTAGCAATGGAAATTTTGGACTCAACTGTGATTGTAAGTCAAGGACAACCTGTATTTTGGAACATTTCAGATTGGTTTTTTACAGTTCATTCTTTCTATTGCTAAAGTCTGGGTATTAATATTATTTATTTTCTGGTCAAACAGCGCCACCTAGGTGAGAAGGAAAAGGTTTTGTAGGAACAAAGCAGTCTGGGGGAATTACACTGCTCAAAAAAATAAAGGAAACACTTAAAGCCCATGTCACACTGCACCAATGGATGGAAAGAGGATGTAAAACGGAGAGAAACACTTGCCATCCGTTGGTTAACGCGATGCATCCGTTCTGTACTCACTGCGTCCGTTTTTCTACCTCTCTATCCGTCCAGCATCCGTCGACTGAGGTTCCATCCGCTCAAAAAGTTTTGAGCTGCTCAAAACTTTTTGAGCGGAAAATGTATCCAACACGTCTATTCTGCATCCGCAACGCATACGGGGAACATCCGTTCTACATCCGTCCGTCATCCGTTACCCGTCCGCTACGTCCGCTAGGCATCCGCTGCGCATCCGCGCAACTCAAATCCGCTCCAGCAGAAAGCGGACACAGGGAGGAAGTGAAATGGACGCGGAACGGACACAAAGCATTAGTAGCACGGATGGAGAAAGGATGAAAGTGGATGCAGCTCGCAAACAAAGCATTTAAAACGGAAAAAACGTTCGCAGAGGGGACCTATCTCGGATATTAAGGATGTCTAGAGGATGCCTAGAGGATGCCTAGAGGATGCCTAGAGGATGCAAAGGGACACCTATACTGCCTATAAAAAGGGGGAGCAACTCATCTGGATCTCACTTTCAGACCAGCAGCCCAGCTGTGCAGACCTCTGCAGCCTTCATCTGCCTCTTGCTTTTCCACAGCATCCAGTCATGTCCACCATGGATCATAACAAAGTCCTTTTGGCAGCCACCATCGTTCTGCAACAGTGCGAAGCCATCTACAGGCTCTTTCAACTGTTCTACGGGAAGAAAAGGAGGCGGCCAAGAAGTGTCTGGGTCCGAAGATGGATCGGGAGAAGAGCAGAGTATGGACTGTACAACAAGCTGATGGTGGAGCTGAGGAACGAAGACCCTCGTGCATTCCAGAAATTCATGAGGATGCCTCCAGCCATGTTTGACGAAGTTGTGGAGCAGCTGACACCCAGGTTGACCAAGCAGAGCACCAACTTCCGGTCCAGCCTGGACCCTGGGCTCAAGGTGGCACTGACTCTGTGCCACCTGGCCTCAGGGACCACGTACAGGAGCATGCAGTGTGCCTGGATGGTGCCACACAACACCATCAGCATTGTGGTCAGAGAAGTGATGCAGGCCATCATCGAAGAATACCCGGAGGAGCTCCTCCAGTGCCCCTCCACTGAAGAAGACTGGAAGAAAGTTGCAGAGCAGTGGTATCAGAAGTGGAACTTCCCCCACACCCTTGGAGCCATAGATGGCAAGCACGTGGCCTGCAAAGCTCCAGCCAAGTCAGGGTCCACTTATTTCAACTACAAGGGCTTCTTTAGCATCATCCTCTTCGCCATGGTCGATGCTGACTACAAATTCATGTACATCGATGCTTCAGGCAATGGGTCAGCTTCAGATGCCCAGGTATACAACGCCAGTGACCTCAAGGAGGGGCTGGAACGCAACCTCATCATGGGCTTCCCAGATCCAGACCCCCTGCCCAACGACACGCAAGATGTGCCCTACTTCATCGTGGGGGATGACGCCTTCTCCCTCACAACCTACCTCATGAAGCCCTACACCTCCAGATGTCTCACCCATGAAGAGAGGATCCTCAACTACAGGCTGTCCAAGGCAAGGTGGGTGGCGGAGAAGGTGGGTGGCAGGTGCCTTTGGCATCCTGGCCAACAGGTTCCAGGTACTTCTCACCACCATGCAGCATTGCCCAGAGACCGTGAGGAGGATCATGGAAGCTTGCTGCATCCTGCACAATCTCATGCGCACCCGCTACCCAGTCTTGCAGAACAGGCGCATGGACCTCCAACAAGGCAATGGGGACATGGAGCCTGGGGAATGGAGGCAAGGGCAAAACCTGATAGACACTGAGGATGTGCAAGGCCCCAACAGAGCCTCATGTGAAGGGAAGAAGCAGCGCAACCTCCTGAAACACTGGTGCAACTCCCCAGCTGGAGCAGTGGAGTGGCAAGACTGGATGATAGATGATTAATGGATGCTTCCTTCAGCCTGTCTCATCACACTGATGAGATTGGGCCATGTATGTTGGGTGGGCCTACAATGAACAGGGCATTTAATAAAGAGTTGTGTTTATGTTCAAATGTGTGGATCAATGCTTACATTGTTTTTGATAATGAAGGGCCGTAGGTGTGGCACCTGGGAGGGTGGACCATACAGTCCCACTATGCTTGCAGTGGAGGTTTATCTATCCCGCAGCTATTACCCATCCCACTGCTATCTTAACCCATCCCAAAGGTATCCCTGCCCATCCCACTGCTATCCTTACCCA
>BLBF01000066.1:4064465-4116302 GCA_015471245.1 Laticauda colubrina
ATCTATCTATCTATCTATCTATCTATCTATCTATCTATCTATCTATCTATCTATCTATCTATGAAGTTCTCTGTAGAACTCAGATATATATATAGATATATCCTTAATTCTCTATAGATAGAGATATATATCTCACCTGGACATATACAAATAAGCACACTCTTTTAAGGGTTTCTAAAACCCATCTGCATTCTTGTGGCTTAGAACTTCAGATATATATAAGGAGTGAAAAAAACCTGCCAAAAAGAAGCAAACATCTATGGAGTCATTTATTCCATTAGAAAATCCCTATTTTAGGGATGGAGAGTTTTGGCTAATTTGAAACAACACTGTGATTTTAAATTTGCTAGTGCAAATGGGCTTACTCATTCTGCTGCCTCTGCTAATTACAGATATCCCCTTATCTGAGTACACACCACAAATCTACGAGAATATCTAACCAGGAGGTCTGTCGCCGTGACAAAGGAAATATTTTGGTTCTCACCAAATCAAACAACCTTGGAACAAACCCAGCAACTCTTGACCAATGTTATGTTTTCCACAATCAGCCTTTTTCCTGGCTTTTGTGTGTGCTTTTTAACCCTGCCACGCCGTTCTTAATCCTCTGATCAACCTGCCAGGACTGGAGCTCCCATCATCTATTAGTTAGGTTGGCCGGTGAAGATAGCTTGATTTAATGTAGCACATCAGGAAAGCACCAGAGTATGGTAGGACACAAAAAAACAAAGCCTTGGATTTTGAGGAATTTCCTCTTATGTGAATTAAAACAGTCTCCACCCATCCTTGAGTCAGCAGAAAAGAATGAGGGAATAACATGTACAGTCTCTATGGCTGATTCGTCTCCTGCCTTGGTTTGAAGTTCACACAGAACTTGATTTTTGTGATTTTTCTCCAAGCAACAAAGCCAAATGGATTCAACACACTTTGAAGCTGCCCTTGGGAGATCCTAAAAATAGGAGGAAAGTACTATTTGAAGATCAATACAGTTAAAGACTGTTTAAGCCTTACTCATGAGCCGAGAAGTAGAGAACAATAATAAGGTGGCTGTAAGAAAAAAAAAAGGAGGACGGGGGTAGCCTGGGTATATTTATGTTGTATGTAATTGCAATAAGAAAAAAGTCCTGAGCTTTGAAGATTTGGACCTCCTGGTCATCCAAAGTGGTCAAACGTTGAATTGCCATTCAAGGTAGCAGGAGTTCTCCAAAAAGGACCTTCCTCCACTGTGAAATACATTTTCCTGGTTTTGCATTTTAATAATTTTCTTTGTATAGGTAGTCCTCAGCATATGATCATTTGTTTAGTGACTGTCCAAAGTTAACGACAGTTTTTTAAAAAAGCGATTTAGCAATAGCACTTAGACTTACATACCAGTCCTTAGTACTTTATAGCCTTCTCGAAGTAGTTTGAAGAGTCAGCACCTTGCCTCCAAACAATCTGGCTCCTCATTTTACCGACCTCGGAAGGCTGACATGGAAGGACCTCTGGACTTCACCTCCCAGAATTCCTGAGCCAGCCATGTTGAAGTTCACAGACCATAGCAATAGCACTAGGACTTAGGCTTATATACCACTTCATAGGGTTTTACAGCCCTCTCTAAGCTGTTTACAGACTCAGCGTATTTGCCCTCAACAATCTGGGTCCTCATTTCACCCAGCTCAGAAGGATGGAAGGCTGAGTCGACCATGAGCTGGTGAAAATTGAATTTCTGGCTGTTGGCAGAATTAGCCTGCAATATTGCACTCTAACCACTGTGCCACCACAGTTCTTAATAATAATATCTTTTTCACACTGCCCCCTTATCCTTGAAAATGTCTGCCGTTGGGATTACGTAGCCGGCCCAACCACAATATATTTTAGCCAATAGCAACTTGTTCAGCAACACCATGGTGACAGTGACTGCAGCTTAGTATAGGGAAGAGCAACTATGGCCCCTTTATAAATCTGTGGACTTCAACTCCCCGAATTCCTAGCCAGCCACATTGAAGTCATAGCAATAGCACTTAGACTTATATACTTCTTCATAGTGCTTTAGAGTCCTCTTTAAGTGGTTTACAGAGTCAGCCTATGGCCATCAACAATCTGGGTCCTCTTTTTACCCAGATCGGAAGGATGGAAGGCCCAGTCAACCTTGAGCCAGTGAGAATCGAACTGCTGGCAGTCAGCAAAATTAGCCTGCAATACTGCATTCTAACCACTGCGCCACCACAACTTTTATGACCCATTTATTTTATTTTATTTTTATAATTGTTTTTTATTTATTTTAACAACAAACATTAACAAATACAAACATAAAACATCAAATAAAACCATCTTTCCATTGTACAGTGTGTCAGTTGGTACACATCTCCTATGCACAATATCACTAGTCTTTCCCTTCTAAATACATTACTAAAATTCATATTATATAGATCAACTATGCATATTATATCATCGTTAAAACTTTTATGACCCATTTATGACCAGTCCTTGCACTTACAGCCATTGCAGGTCCTTATAGTCATATGATTGTCATTTGGGTGTTTGGCACCTGACATGTATTTCTGGTAGTTGAAGCATTTCAGGATCACATTATCACCATTTGAAACCTTGACTTGGCTTCTGACAAGGAAATTCAAAGGGGGAAGCTAGAATTGTTTGACAGCCATATGATTCATTTATCAACAATGGTGATTTGCTTAACAATCATGGCAAAAGAGGTCCTAAAACCGGATGTGATTCCCTTAATGCCTCATTGCTTAGTGACGGACAGTCCAGTCACAACTGTGTTCATAAGTTGAGGATTACCTGTAGCATCATGAAACATGTTTAATATGACCATCTGTTCAACATAGGACATTAAATATAAGGAAATCACTGCTCTTTCTCTTTATTACCTCTTTCCCCCAACTAGCTGTGTTTTCAGTTGCCCCTTGATGGAATGAGAAAGTGAATATTCTCACAATATTGGAAATAATTTATGTCATCTGGTAATACAACCGGTGATCAACACAAAGTTATTAAAAGCAACAGAAAACAGATATGAGCTAAACATTGACTGCCCTACTAGCAATTGTATAGAAGAAATAATCTCTCGGACGGGTTATCTTGGGAAGAGTATCAGAATTTTTCAGAAGGCCAAGAACCAAATTTAACCAATCTAACTCTCCCTTCGATGTGATATGAAGTGATTCTCTTGTAAGAAACCTTTTGGACATTTTAAGAACATGGAAAACATGCCTTGCTAAATATTTCCTGTTTTTCAGGAGATTGTGGTTTAATTTCCATGAGGGAGTGAAAGGATCTGTAATAGAAAAAAAAATGCTAATATTCATGAAACAACAACTCTGAAATCACAACATAGAGACAGACTCAATCATAGTTTCAAGGGAGAAACTGTGAGAATCCCATAGGAAAAATGCTAGGAAATTCCTGGAAGTTTGGCATTCAGTCAAATCAGCCATCAATAGATACTTAGATACATACTCACCATTCAAAAGAGATAATAAAAAAAAATCAAAGGGAAACAAAAAAACCAGAATACATCCTCTCCAGCAGGCAACACCTAGTGCCATGCCCCTGTTGGAATCTGATTTGGAGAGGGAGGCCGAACAGCTGACAGGGAGTGGGAGTGTGGCTCCGCTGGCTATGGAAGAAACTAGGGAAGGGCAAAGTCTGGCTGGGCAAAACAGGGGATAGGTAGAGGAAGTGAGAGGGAATTCAGAGGAAGATCCAGGCCCATCTCTTCTTCATGCACGCAGGGAGGAATGGAGAAGGGAGCAACGTGAGTTGTGTGGCTTATGGGAGAGGAAAGGGCCCTGATTCCCTTCATTAGGTGCAGCTGGGAACACAGTGTTTAAAAACGGAAGCTGCGTGCAGCAAGCTGTTGGGAGAAAATCGTGAATTTATCTGGTATCATCGAGGTTTATCTGTGTTCCTGGCGTCTTCCCAACTGTGTGAGTTTTGCCATGCTTTCTAGTCAGAAAGTCCTTCCTCTGCCCTTTCAAGTTAATTACTGCAGCTTGGTTTGTTTGGATTTTTAGTTACAGTCTGTATATACTTTGTTTTGGACTGAATTTTTTCCAGTTAAAGGCTGTGCCTGGGATAGTTTTTCTCCAGCTGAAAGTAACCTGGACATTGGGGACAAAGTTGGAGATAATAAAGGGACTTTTCTTGCTTATTTCACTGTGTTGCCTTTGTACCACACCACAGATCATCACACCCAGATAACCATCAGGCAAACAAACAAAAAACATAAGGAGCTTGAAGGTCCTCTTTCTGCCCTTTTAACTTACAATTTTTATTAACTTATTAAGCTAAGCCTTATTGAGTACAATTTTAATTATTCTCCTCCTGGTTTTAATGGCCTCCTAACATAATATTTATGTACAGCTTTTATATTTTACTTGTATGTCACCTGGAGTCGCACTATAAGGGAGGTGGACAGTTTCTAAATTTGATATATAATAAACAAACAAATAAATAAATGAGCAAGGAGAAAACCACACCCTCACTAACATTAGCAAAGTAAACCACTGTATATAAACAAGAAGAAAATCCCACACCCCCTAGCACAGATAATAGACTGTTAGAGAGCTTGGAGATGAGGACAAAATCATGGTCTCATTTGATGTCATAGCCCTGTTCACATCTATAAATCCACAATTAGCCAAAGAATTCATGACTGCGTTGCTCTACAGCACACCGGACTTAACCGAATACACGAAGATTGAAACATCCAGGATTATGGATCTCATAAAACTCTGCTTTATGTCATACTTCCAATTTGATGGACAAATTTACCAACAAATTGAAGGGACACTTATGGGATCATCACGTTCAGGACTTATAACAGAGGCCATCATTCAACGTCTAGAAGACATAGCACTTCCACAAATACATCTGAAAATATGGATCTTTACCATAATAAAAAATGAACAATCAGAGAACATCCACAGAACCATCAGTAACATTCTTAAAGGAATCCAGTTTACTAGAGAAGAAGAAAACAACAACTTGCTACTCTTCCTGGACATCCTGGTCAGCAAAGATTACAATAGTGAACTAAAAATGCAAGTCTACAGCAAAACTACCCACATTAACCAGGTGCTCCTCGACCAAAGCAACAACTCAACTTCCCACAAGAGAAGCGGTGTCAGGCCTTTATTTAGATGGACCCAAACTCACCACAGCAATAGCAGAGAAAAGGAAATAGAACATCTATACGACATATTCTAACAAAATAGATATCCACGGCAATTTTATCAAAAAGTCCAACCCAATACAGCACAACAAGCACAAACCCTAAAAAGAATTACACTGGCATACATCAAGAATAGCTCAAAAGCCACCAACAAACTACTACAACCACATGGAATCAGCATAGCACACAAGGCAACTAAAGCCCTTCGAAACATCCTAAGGCAGAGGTCCCCAAACTTGGCAACTTTAAGACTTGTGGACTTCAACTCCTAGAATTCTCCAGCCAGCTAGGAGAATTTTGGGAGTTGAAGTCCACAACTCTTAAAGTTGCCATGTGTGGAGACCTCTGTCCTAAAGAGACCAAAAGACCCAACAACCCCAGAAGAAAAAACCCAGCAAGGCTAGCTGAGGGATTCTGGGGATTGAAGTCCATACATCTTAATGTGGCCCAGGTTGAGAACCAAGTCTGTCCTAGTCTAACTCTTCTATTCAGGGCAAAAATCATCAGACCATCCCAGATACATAACTGTCCAACCTTGGAAACCTCCTATCTCTCTCTCCCCCCTCCCCCCTTTAAAAAATGTTAAACACATTTTAAAACAAACACCACAGTGTTTATATGCTTCATTGCACCAAAGGACAGAGGCTTTGTCAGAGACTGAGAGGGAGGCTCATAATGAGGATACAGCTGGTTTATATTTGGATTCCACTGTAAAAACAAGATGGAGGAAACTTGTATTGAGGTTATTTGTGTATTTATTTATTTCCTGCCTTCACTTTAGATGCTCAAATAGCCAACATCATGGAATGGTTGATGAATATAAAATTAAGAGGATGGAACATTGCATTCAATTCCTCGAATTCCTAGAGAAAAACAAATACAGTGTAAAACTAAGTCAGTTTTAGGGCCAAGTAGTACCTTCAACTCTCTTGGTTTTGTGAAGTGTTGTTCTGACCAAGGCTCATGGAGATACTAACAAACACACATTAGTCCCCAAACCCTTTTTTCTTTATTTCAATGGCTGTGAATTTTAGTAATTCACAGCTTGTAATGAAATCTGAAACAATTTGTAAATAGTCCCATGGAAGTCTGCCAAATCCTGCCAATGATTAAAAGTCCAATTAGATATACAGGCCAAAATGGAACACAAATTCAACACCAAGCTTCAGGTTTCAAACCAACCAGTATGAACAAAGTTGCTTCCTGCAAAGGTTTATGTCCCTTTGCTCCTCCTTTATGTCTTATGGAAGGGCCAATCACCTCCAAGCCTTACTCCTGAGTCGCCCCTTTTGTCTTAACTGCTCTTGCCTTCTGGCAGGCTCTCCTTGTCCCTCTGCTTTGCTGCTGTCAAATTCTGGAAACTCTGCACATAACTCTCAGATGACCCTGCCCCAGATATGTGTCAGACACAGATCCCTCATCTGAGCCCTCCCCAGACTCCTGGACTGGCCCATGTTCCTCCCCACTGTCTGACTCTGCTGCTGTCTCCACAGGCTGCTGACGGACCACAGCAAGTGCCTCCTATTTCATCCTACTTGTCACGGTCCCTTTGGAGCCTGAGTCCAAGGAGGAGGAGGAGGCAGAGGTAGGGCCGATGGAGGAACAACCGGAGGAGCAGGGCAAGGCAGTCCCAGGTCCCTTGGGTCTGAGAACAGTTGCCAGTGAGGGAGAGGGGGTGCAGGAAGACCAGGCAAAGGGGGGGGGGGACAGGGCAGGCAGCAGAGCAGAGGAGCAATGAAGCTCAGGCAACAAGAAGTTACCTCCCCCCAATCCCCAAGCACGGAGAATGGAGAGGAGGCAGGATCAGTGCAAGCAACTCGATAACTCGGGAGGAGGGTAGCCCGTCTCTCTTCACAAGGCTCACCTGGGGAATGAGATTGAAAATAGATGCTGTTGTGAGGGGTGTTTGTCAGGAACAAATGTTTGCTTTTTCCAGTCTCACATGCTGGATACTTTTATCTGGACATCTGGATACTTTGCTGTGCTTGTCTTGTTTGCCTTATTTGTCATGCTGGCCTACCCTGGTTACATGCAAAATCACAGTGACACAGTTATACTGCAGGTGATGCTGTAGTCTAGTGGTAGAATTCAAAATATTTTACCACTGGTTCTGTGGGCTTCTGTGAACACTTCTGTGAAGTGTTCTAAAACGTGCAATTTTAAGTGTGAAAACTTACCTTAATGTCAGCGCCGGTGACTAAAACAGCTGAGGCACGGTAATCCGCTCTGTTGTGCCTACCAGCTGAGCTACAAACAAAGGAAATATAGGACAGGGAAGGGCGGAGCAGGTGGACGGGGCCAACTGCTGACTGGCGCTATCAGATCGCTAGAACTGGTGCGAACTGGCAGCATACCACCAGTAGTGCAGTCCCAGGGAACTTTTCCTGTGATAAGGACACTCTGCAACCAAATTCCCTGAGCTTTGGCTGCTTTAAGACCTGTCCTGCTCCGGTGGACTAATAGCAGCCAGGAACTATTGGAGCTTCATATTTAGAGCTTTGCTCCTGGACTTGCAGTGAATTATGGGATTTTTTTTGGGGGGGGAATTGGAATAATAAAGGGGAGTTAAGCCTTTGTTCTGGCTGTGTTGTTTCCGTGCCCAGCCCCAGGGCGTCACACTACTTCAGAAAGCAGCCAAGCTCAGCACTGCTGCTCCTTTGAGCAATTTCATAGGGAGTTTCCAGTCATTGTTATAAAATTTTGTTTTGATGAATGTTGCAGCTACACTTCACCACGCTTGGCTGAAAAGGCCTTTGGCTTACATTCAACATGAAAGACCAGTGCCAGTGAAAAAACACTCTTTTCAAGTCTCTGCCCGGGTATTACAGATTGTTCTCAACTTACAGCCACAATTGAGCCCAAAATTTCTGTTACTAAGCGAGGTATTTGTTAAATGACTTTGGCCCTATTTCATCAGCTTTCTTGCCACACTTATTGTGAATCACCCCAGTTGTTAGGAACACGGTTGAGAAGTGAATTGACCTTGCAGGTCAGAAGGCTGCAACAGTTGATCACTCGTCCCCGGGACACTGCAACTGTCATAAATACATGCCAGTTGCCAAAAGGGTCTGAATTTTGATCATGTGACTGTTGGAAGTTAAAACCTGCCTCTCTCCCAGAAAAATGAAATATTTTAGGATATATTAAAAAGGAAGAATATTTCCACTAAAAGAGAAATAGAACCTCAGAGAGGCAGAAACTCAGTCCCCCCCACACCTTTGTTAATGGGCCATTAAGGCCTGGGCCGGTCTATTCTACATAACAAAGATCGACCTCCTTCAGGCAGAGCCATTGAATTGCCCTTCATTGTACCACCCACCAAGATTCAAGTTGAAAGCCCAGAGAGGCTATAAAACCCGGGGACTCTCAGCATCCCTTCCCTTTTCAGGGAAGGAGCTCCCAGGCATGTGATCCTGTCCACCATTAAACCATCTTTCCAAATAACCTCCATGTTTCCAGTGTCTTTCTCCCCACTTGGAACTGAACCCAGATGGACATTTTTTCCAACATGATCATGGGGATGCTGTAATGGTCATAAATGTGAAAAATGGTCCTAAAGCCCATGTCACACTGAACCAATGGATGCAAAGAGGATGTAAAACGGACAAAAAAGTTTGCCATCCATTGGAAAACGTGATGTACTCACTGCCTCAGTTTTGCTTCCTCTCTATCCGTCCAGCATCCGTTTATTGACGTTTCATCCGCTCTGAACGTTTTGGGCTGCCCAAAATTTTTGCGCGGAAAATGTATCCAGTTCATCCGTTCTGCATCCGCTACGCATCCGCCATGCATCCATTACGCATCTGTTACGCATCCGCTATATCCGCTAGTCATCCGCTAGTCATCCGCTAGGCATCCGCGCAACTCCATCCGCCCGGACGTGGGGAGGAAGCGGAACAGACGCAGAACGGATGCAGAACGGATGCCTAGCGGATGCAGCACAGAAACAAAGCGTTTAAAATGGAAAAAACGTTCGCAGAGGGGACCTATCTCGGATATTAAGGATGACTACAGGATGCCTAGAGGATGCCTAGCGGAAAATCTATATTTCCTATAAAAAGGGGGAGCAACTCATCTGCATCTCACTTTCAGAATAGCAGCCCAACAGTGCAGACCTCTGCAGCCTTCATCTGGCTCTTCCTCTTCCACAGCATCCAGTCATGTCCACCATGGATTGTAACAAAGTCCTTTCGGCAGCCACCATCATTCTGCAACAGTGCAAAGCCATCTGCAGGCTCTGTGAACTCTACTGCGAGAAGAAAAAGAGGCAGCCAAAAAGAGTCTGGGTCCGAAGATGGTTCGCCAGAATAGCAGAGCACGGACTGTACAACAAGCTGATGGTAGAACTCAGGAACGAAGACACTCAGGCGTTCCAGAACTTCATGAGGATGCCTCCACCAATGTTTAATGAAGTTGTGCAGTGGCTGACACCCAGGTTGACCAAGGTAAACACCAGCTTCCGGCCCAGCGTGGAACCTGGGCTCAAGGTGGCACTCACTCTGCGCCACCTGGCCTCAGGGACCACCTACAGGAGCATGCAGTACGGCTGGAGGGTGCCATCCAACACCATCAACATTGTGGTCAGAGAAGTGGTGCAGGCCATCATCGAAGAATACAAGGAGGAGCTCCTCCAGTACCCCTCCACTGAAGAAGACTGGAAGAAAGTTGCAGAGCAGTGGTATCAGAAGTGGAACTTCCCACACGCCGTTGGAGCCATAGATGGGAAGCACGTGGCCTGCAAATCTCCAGCCAAGTCGGGGTCCACTTATTTCAACTCCAAGGGCTTCTTCAGCATCATCCTCTTCGCCATGGTCAATACTGACTACAAGTTCATGTACATCGATGCTTCAGGCAACGGCTCATCTTCAGATGCCCAGGTATATAACGCCAGTCACCTCAAGGAGGAGCTGGAACGCAACCTCATCGTGCGCTTCCCAGATCCAGAACCCCTGCCCAACGACACACAAGATGTGCCCTACTTCATCGTGGGGGATGACGCCTTCTCCCTCACAACCTACCTCATGAAGCAATACAGTTCCAGACTCCTCACCCGTGAAGAGAGGATCTTCAACTACAGTCTGTCCAGGGCAAGGCGGGTGGTGGAGAACGCCTTTGGCATCCTGGCCAACAGGTTCCAGGTACTTCTCACCACCATGCAGCATTGCCCAGAGACCGTCAGGAGGATCATGGAAGCTTGCTGCATCTTGCACAATCTCATGCGCACCCTCTACCCAGTCTTGCAGAACAGGCTTGTGGACCTCCAACAAGGCAATGGGGACATGGAGCCTGGTGAATGGAGGCAAGGGCGAAACCTGATCGACACTGAGGATGTGCAAGGCCCCAACAGAGCCTCACATGAAGCGAAGAAGCAGCACAACCTCCTGAGACACTGGTGCAATTCCCCAGCTGGAGCAGTGGAGTGGCAAGACAGGATGGTAGATGCTTAATGGATGCTTCCTTCAGGCTGTCTCATCACACAGATGAGATTGTGCTATGTATGTTGGGTTGGCCTACAATGAACAGGGCGTTTAATAAAGAGTTGTGTTTATGTTGACATGTGTGGATAATTATTACATTATTATTGATAATAAAGGGCCATAGGTGTGGCACCTGGGAGGGTGAACCATACAGTCCCACTATGCTTGCACTGGAGGTTTATCTATCCCACTGCTATCCTAACCCATCCCACAGCTATTACCTATCCCACAGGTATCCTAACCCATACCAAAGCTATCCTTACCCATCCCACAAGCATGCAAAGGCTTAAACCATTTCTAAAAGTTTCCAGCAAGAGTTTATTAAAAAAAAGAAATGAAGCAAGTGTGTGAATCAAAAATAGACTTTATTAACAACAAGCTATAAAACAAAAATGAGTCTCTGGCACTCCTCTTGGTCGCTCAGTCTCAGGGGTGAAGGGTCCAGGTGCTGTAGAGGTGGCTGGTGCTGGAGTGCTTTTCATCAGCTCCTCCAGAAGCAGAAGCAGCAGAAGACCCAGCCCCAGAAGAGCGAGCCTGTGCTGCAGAAGCCCCAGCAGAACCAGAGTGAGGGCCAGGGGGCGGGATGGTAGCCCTGTCCCTCTTGCAAGGGCTGGCAGCAGATGGCTGAGGCTTGCTGTGCTTTCGCATGGTTGTGGGGTTGCTGGCTGGCAGCAAGGCTGGCACCAAGGCTGGCAGGCAGGCAGGCACCAAGGCTGGCAGGCAGGCTGGCACCAAGGCAGGCACCAAGGCTGGCAGGCAGACATGAACCAAGGCTTGCAGGAAGGCAGGCAGCAAGGCTGGCAGGCAGACCAGCTGGCAGCAAGGCTTGCAGGCAGGCTGGCAGCAAGGCTGGCAGCAAGGCTTGCAGGCAGACATGCAGGCAGGGGAGGCAAGGCAGCCAATCCGTCCCGCAGCAGGTCTTTCCTCTGAATGGCGACCTGCTTCCGAGCTGCTTCCGTTATATCCGCGGGGCTGACGCAATGCATCCCCCCCGCATGCGCAATTAACGCCAGGCATCCGTTCGGCTTCCGCTGTGCATCCGCTAGGCTTCCGCTGTGCATCCGCTTCATCCGTTTGGCGTCCGCTCTGCATCCGCTGTATCCGTTCCGCGTCCGCTTTGCTGAGCCCCCCCGGACGCCTAGCGGATGTGCCATCCGCTCCCATCCGCTTCCATCCGCTGGGCTTCCGTTCCGCATCCGCTTTGCATCCGCCCTGCGTCCTCCCCGCGTCCGTGTTATCCGCTCTGGTTATGCAAATTTTTGCCCCTTTTTGAGGGCAGATAACAACGGATGGAACATTTTGCTCGTCCGTTGTGTCCTTTTTGCATCCGTTGGGCAGTGTGACATGGGCTTAAGTCACTTTTTTCAGTGCTGCTGTAATTTCAAATGGTCACTAAATGAGCTGTTGAGAACTACCTGTAACGACCAGTGTAACAGGTAAAGTTAATCTTGCAAGTCTGAATATGCTTCCTTTCCCCTCACTTTTTATTTACGGGAACTAGGGTTGTTTTTCTCAAATTGTTTTCTTGACCTGGGCTCAAGCCTCTCTTATCTGACCATTGTTTTGGTGGCATCTTTTCTTCTTCCTGTCCTTCAAGGCTTTTACCTATGTCTCCATAGGTTATCTTCCAGGTGCCTTGGACTTCCGATTGCCACAATTCCACTCAACAGCAGAACTAAATATGTGACAGGATGTGCCCAAAACATCTGATGCAGCTGGCTCAGGAATTCTGGGAGTTGAAATCCACAAGTCATAAAATTGCCTAAATTGTCCATCATTGCAATAGAATTATCAGAGGCGGGAAGGGACATTGGAGGCCTTCTAATTCAACCTTCTGCTCAGGCAGAAAACTCTATACCATTTCAGACAAATGGCTGTCCAATCTCTTCTTAAAAACCTCCAGTGTCAGAACACCTATAACTTCTGGAGACAAGCTGTTCCACTCTGTTTATTGTTCTCACTGTCAAGAAATTTCTCCCTAGTTCTTGGTTGCTTTTCTCCTTGATTAGTTTCCATCTATTGCTTCTTATCCTGCCTTCAACTGCTTTGGATAATATGTCTGCTTTGAAGAAGTTTCTTCCATATTTGAGGAATGCTGTGTGTTGTTTAGTATAGCTGAAGTTTTCACTCAGGTCTGCAGTTTAGGCGGGAAAACCTCTTGAATGTGATTGGCTGGCTCGTCTGACAGCCCCTACAAAAGGGGAATTGTCAGACGGGTTCAGCTGTTCTGTTATCACTGTTAACTGAATAAACAAGTTGGACTATCCCCTTCAGCTGCGTGTCTTCCTTCATCCACAACACAACACTGTGAACATGCCAAGGTTGGCATAGAAAAGAGAGCAAAGAAATAAAACCCAAATATGTGGGACACTCATGTTTATTTTTACAGAATACAGGTATAGATAGAAGTCATTAAGTTCAATGGAACTTGCTTCTAGATAAGAGGGAATAAACATACAGCCAATAGATCTTATTTAGAACTATCTTGCACTTAGGTTTTCCAGATAAATTCTTCCCTCTCAACTTAATAAAATAGAATGATTGTTTAGATTTTGTTATGAAAGTTCTATCATTGTTTGAAAGCACATTTTGAAAGTCTTATAACAAACAAACTTAAAAGCAATTTTTAAAAGTAAATATACGCACATCAATCTCTCTGTTCCTTTTTAAGGTAAGCCATATTACATAAAGTGCAGAAAAGTAAAAAGTAGTAAGCAAAAGAAAGGTCAAAACGAAAATGAAATGAATTTAATTTACACGAACACCGTTCCTTAGACCTTTTACATTCTTCCAACTATCCTTGCTTCTACCTCAATCTATACAGTTTACCCTATGTTGCCTTCTGTTTTTCAAGCTCCCTTTTTGGGAATATCCCCTCAATATTACATCAAATAAAACCATTACCATCATAGATCAACATATCTGTTACTTTATAATTTGATCTATTCTCTCAGATGAGGAAAATGAACAAGAGGCTTTTGTGACAGTTGAACAAGTGTTTGGAAAACAAAGAAAAACTCCCCCAAACATTTAGTGATCTTGGATCCAAGGACCACCTACAACTTCTCGACATTCCTGGATGAGATTGCTTGCTTGTGAAAAAGATCAGAAAGCATTTTCCTAGTCCAACCTCTGAGCACTCTGTCAAAATTAGAAAACCATCTCAACATGGTTTGTACAATCCTTAGTTTGATTCATTAAGTTGTCTTTTTAAGAAACTAAAAGCAGGAAGAAAATTACTAGTTCAGAGATTAATTTAGTTTGTCATTTACTTAGTACAAACTAGTATGAGAAGAAATCTGTTCAGCTTGCATTCTGAAGCAAATGGAATGAACCTGAACTTCTAAAACTGAGAATGGAGCTATTATGTATGCCGGTAACTAAAATTCAATGGTTGTTTTCACAACTCCAAAGAGAAAAAAAAAAACAAAACCCACCCCAAGGATGTATACATGTGGGGAATGTATATGTAAAGATGTATTACATTATATAAAAAAACATCTTGTTTTTTTACTTATATGTATTTTTTAAAAAAATTATACTGTACTGGAGAAAGTGTGGATGCGTATCCATATATTCAGAGCAAAGATATACAACTGTTGACTCTAAAACAAATTGGCAAACTGATATGGAAATAGGAATAATTTTCAACATTGGAAAAACAAAGAACTCGGTGAAGGCAAAGCAGACGGGTTACAAATACTGTAGTCCTTGACTTACGACCACACTTGAGCCCAAAATTTCTGTTGCTAAGTGAGACAGTTGTTGAGTTTTGCCCATTTTATGACCTCTCTTACCACCGTTAAGTGAATCAATGTAGTTAAGTTATTATCAAGGTTGTTCAAGTGAATCTGATTTCCCTGTTGTCTCTGCTTGTCACCAAAGGGGATGAATTGACTCCGGGACATTGTAACCATCATAAATGTGAATTCAGTTGTCTAAATATGAATCATGTGACCATGGGGATGCTGCAACAGTCGCAAGGGTGAAAAATGGGTCATGAGTCCCTTTTTTCAGGTCTATTTTAACTTTGGTCGGTCACTAAATGAACCATTGTAAACAGTGGTGGGATGCTGCTGGTTCACACTGGTTCTCGCGAATCGGTAGCACCGTTGAGCAGTTGGCCCTGCCCACCTGCCCCTGCCCTTTCATGTCCTTTATTTTTTGGGGTTTGAGCTCAGCTGATTCACACGGCTGAGTAGATTGCCACACCTCAGCTGTTTGAAGCTCAAAATTGGTGGTTTTTGATTGTTGCGCGAAGCATACTTTCTTATAGAATTGGTAATAAAAAAAGGTTGAATCCCACCACTGGTTGTAAGTTGAGGACTACCAGTATTATATATATCACATATCACATATCACATATCACATATCACCTCTCTCTCTTTTTTTTCTCTCTCTCTCTCTCTCTCACACATACACACATACAGCAAAAGTGCTTGAAAGGACCTGCTGAATTCAGGCAACCTAATGTGGGTGATATTGTAGGCGTATGCAAGAAAACTGTCTGCAGATTTTGGGGACAAAGGCAGAAATGTCAGCATATATAGGGTTAAATCCATCTCTCCTTCCTGAAGGAGTGTCTGTGTAGGAGCAGACAACACAGACCCTCCTCTGCAGAATGTTATGTATGTGGCCTTTAAAACATAATTGGCTCAGGGTCAGCCCAAAATAGCAGCCCTTGGCATATTTTCACCAGCCATCCAGTGGGTTGCTTGCCTCAGAAGACCTCCCTTTCTCTCATTGTTGCCAGTTACTAAGTCACCAAATATTTGTCCAGGGAGGCCACAGATCATATTTCTTTAAGGGAATGGGGTGGAAGGTGGGGGCAGGGAATTGCATTAAGGGGACTCATCTTTCCATTGCCTTATCTCCCTCATAGACACGACACCGTCATCAGGAGAAACGTTGGCAGAAGGAGAAAGCCCCACCATGCTGAGAAAAAAGGCACAACTGGTGATCATAGTTTGGGGAAAAAATTATTTGAAATGAGACCCTTGGAGAGAAAACACAACAGTGAGCTTGTGAGCTGAGAAAGCAGAACAAAAATATATACAAAGCAGGCTAGGCAGAAGCTTTTAGTACAAGAGAAGGAAATGTAAAATCTCAAAGGGGTGAAGAAGCTTAAAAGGGGGGGACTAAGGGAGATGGGTATCAGTATATCTTAACCGTGATCTAGATGGGATTATTGGACTTGTAGTTGGTCTGACACTAATTTTCCAGCCCTATTTAAAGAGAAGCTTGCAGAGGATGAAAATAAGTAGAAAAGGAATGGAAAAGGTAGAAGATAATGAAAAAAAGAGGAGAGGAGGACGAAGATTAAGGCAGCTTCAATTCCTAAAGCTTCATTCATATGCTCTAAAATGGAGGATATGCCTCCATTAAGCCATAGATGCATTTCTGAATAAAAAGGAAAGGCGAGAGTGTCTAATACAGTGCTTGAGAGGATAAAAGTCTATGTCACTGGAGTTCCATGGACGTTACTTTCAGGTAAAAAAAGTAGAAGGGTCGCAGACTTCATCTTTGGCATCTTCTAGAGTTGGTGTTTTCTCTCCTTCCTGGAAAGAGGATTAGAGGAAGCGGAAGAGCCAGGTGACTCCGATGGCCAGAAGCACAGGCAGAGAGATGTGAGCAGAGGGCAAGGTGGCCCCTGAATTGCAGAAGTCGCCTTCGCAACAATCATAGGTGGTGATGTATTTGATGCCTATGTAGCTCTCAGTATCATTCTTGCCACATTTTTCCTGATGGACGCAGTCCTTCTTCTTGATGAGCTTCTTACCAGCTAGGTGGAACATCAAAAGGAAAAAAAAAAGACATAGGATGAGAGGTATGTCTGAATAACATTCCCTACCACCTATAAAACAACCCCGTTATTGCACTGTTGTGAACGAGTAAGGCAGAAAGCAGAGCTCAATTGATTGTTTGATTTATCAAAGTTAGAGACCACCCATCTCACTCACTGTTCCAAAGTCACAACTAGGAAGGCAGGAGGGGTCAAGCGGGGAACTAGCCTTGAGTCCCTGTGTAGTCTCCAAAAGCATAAGGCTAGTTCCCTGCTTGGTTGTTTCCCAATACTCACAGAATGATTCTGAATGGTATACTATTTTTGTTTTGTTATGTTATATTATGTTTTATTTATTTTCTTATTTTATTTTATTTTTTATTTATTTATTTTGTTTTTGTTTTGTTTTATTATTTTTATTTTATTTATTTGTAAAATGTATAGGTTGCCCTTCTTATTCTGGAGGTGACCCTGAGCCAGAGGTGGCATTCAGCAGGTTCTGACCAGTTCTGGAGAACCAGTAGTGGAAATTTTGAGTAGTTCGGAGAACCGGCAAATCCCACTTCTGACTGGAGATTTTACAGTATCCTTCCCCTGCCATGCCCACCAAGCCACACCCACAGAACTGGTAGTGAAAAAATTTGAATCCCACCACTGCCCTGAGCTGCTTACGATATCATAAAAAATAGAAATGATAACTTAAAACATTAAAATTAGCAATATTAGAAGGACTATGCAGAGGCAAAGGACCAAAGCATAAATAGGGTGGAAATGGAGACAGAGACAGCATCGAGATATTTATACCTGCCCGGGGTGGGGTGTGTGTGTTGGACTAGATGACTTACAAGGTCGCTTCCAACTCTGTTAATATGCCTTTAATTCAGAGCAGTTAAGAAGACCTCTTCCCCTCATCTGTCTCCTTGACTGTATGAGGTTTGGGCTTTCTTCAAGCCTCTGGGAGGGCGAAAACGGCTTCCCTGGGCTTCGGAGGCTCTTTGGAAGCCAGGAACGAACCCGTTTCTAGCCTTCCCAATGTCAACTTTGGAAGCCATATTGAAACCAGATGCTCCCACGCTTCCACATTTTGAGCCTGGGGAAAGTGGGAGGGTGGAAGTTCTTGGGGGGACATGTAGTTAGACAAAATAACATTCTTTTTGTAGTCCAAGATCATGCTATTGTGTGCATATGTGAGGGGAAATCTTAAGTTGGGATGGATGATGATTGGGGCTTGTGATGTGATGATGGGTGTAGGGGGTTGGATTTGTAGTTTTTGAATATTGCAAGGAAGCCTGGAGTTTTCAGATTCAGAATTCCCCCAGTTGTGCCAGCTACTATCCAAATAACCAAGAACTGTGCCAGCTACTATCCAAATAACCGAATGAGGTGCGTCTTGGAGTTATTGGTTGGAGTGAAGGCTTGCTGGAACGCTGACACCCAAAGTTCTGGGAGACCTGTTTTTCACCTTTCCAGAGCCTCCATGTGCACCGTGCACTTACCTACATCCAAAATGGGCTATGTGGGGACTCCTGGGAGGGGAGGGGTGGGATGGGGCAGGAGCAGGATTTGGGGGTTCTCCAAACTGTGCAGAATCTTAGCTAGAAGATCTCCTGAACCCCTGCGAACCCCCAGCCCACCCTGGGCCCACCTCCCTCTCTGTGGGAGAGGATATTCCCAAGAGGGGGGTGCATGTGAAGAAGGTATTTTTATATGTTACAAATACACATCACCTGAGTCTAAAATAGTCAAACCTGGGTGGGTTTTTCTTTGAATAATCTCAGGTGGCTTTGTTGGTCTTAAATAGATCAAAGATGGTTAAACAGATGAACAAAAAGGAATATTTAAAAATGCATTGCCTGATGTTCATTAGGAAACCCAGGGTTGTTTATTCCACAACTGGGTTCTATGGGTGCCTATTCAGAAGTATTATGATAAAATTAAGTCCAGATGAAATTCCTGGGGGAAACAGCCCAGGTGAAAACAGGGAGGAAATAGAAAAAGAAAAAAAATATCCTTACCAGCATTTCCCTGGATGACAGCACAAACTTCTCCGGGGTTACAGGTGACAGTTGAGGTGTGGCAGGGCATATTGAAAATGGTGAATTTACACTGCAGGCATTGAAGAGCAGATCCTGAGATGCAAAGAAAAAGGTAAAGGAGGGAGATGAAATCAATTCAGGCTGGAATTCACAATGCTGGGCCTACCTTTTATGCCACCCCAATTAAAAAAAAAATAGGGATAGAATTGTGCTCCTGCCTAACTCGATGCAAGTAGATTAATAGGTACCACTCAGGTACCACTACGAGCCTTTAGTGTACAGTCATGCTGGCCACATGACCCATGGAAATTGTCTTCGGACAACCATGGTTCCCTCAGCCAAGAAATGGAAGTGTGGGATTCTTCTGGTTCGGGCGAACTGTATGTTAAATTTGCATCTGGTTCACCAAACCGGTATTTAAACTGATCAGCTGGCCCTGCCTACCCTTCCCCTCCCCTCCCAGGATCTCCATATGGCCCATTTTCGATGCAGGTAAGTGTAGGGTCCGCATGGTGGCTCTGGGACGGGGGGGGGGGGGAATGGGGCTTCCTGAAGTACTGGAAGTCCAGAAATGGGCCTGTTTCTAGCTTCTGGAGGGCCTCTAGAGCCCTGGGGTGGCTGTTTTCATCTTCCCAGAGGCCCAAGGAAAGCCTCTGGACTCTGGGAAAGGTGATAAATGGCCCTCCCGGAAGTTCCAGAAGTCTGGAAATGGGCCTGTTTCTGACTTCCAGAGGGCCTTCAGAGCCCAGGGGAGACTGTTTTCGCCCTCCCAGAAGCCCGAGGGAAGCCTCCGGACTCTTGGGAAGGTGAAAAACGGGCCTCCCAAAAGTTCTGGTAGGCCACGGCCAGCGTGGCCACACCCACCCAGCAATTGGGCAGTGAACTCCAACGTCCCAGCTCTTCTGTTTTTCTGTTAAGCTGGCTGGGAAGGTTACAAATAAGTGAGCACAAGACTGCAGGACACGGCAACCATAGAAAATACTTGCCAGGTAACCAAATTTTGATCATGTGACTAAAGGAGATGCTGAGACAGTTATAATTGCAAGGAAGGTTTTTTGCCACTTGTTTTTTTCCCTCAGTGTTGTTGTAACTTTACACAATTGCCAAACAAAGGCTATAAATCAAGGACTGCTTGTATGATATTCAAATTAGATTTCCCCCCCAGCATCTCTTTATTATTTAGCTGAGGGCAATCCAAGCATTACAGCTGTGATTCTTAAACTGTTTTCCCAGGTTCAGGTAATGCCATCATCCCCACCAAAAAAAGCTCAAGACTGAGTTGTTTTATACCACTATCTTGGCAGCCTTAGTAACAAACTGGATCCTTGACACATAAACACTCAATTACATTACATCATTATCCACAGGATATGTTAAAATTACCCCCTTGTTAATAACCTGGTAAGTTGGTAATTACCCTCAGTTTAACAGCGACCAGGTCATGGTTGTCCCAAAGGTGCTTTTTTCAGGAGGCAACTGGACTTTCTTGTTCTACTTTTGAAGATGTTTCGCTTCTCATCCAAGAAGCTTCTTCAGTTCTGACAGGATAGTGGGAAATGGGTGGATTTATATCCCTTTGCAAACAGCTGGTCATTTGCATCCTTTTAGAGCCATGATGGAGAACCTATGGTATGTGTGTCAGAAGTGGCACACAAAGCCATCTCCGCCAGCACATGAGCTGTCGTCCCAGAGCAGGTGTATTATTCAGGCACGCGCGCTGTCTGCTAGCTGATGGTTAGGTGGCTGCCGCGCATGTGCAGGATGTGGGATGCATGCAGGAGACAAGTGTGCATGCGCAGAGATATGCGGTGCATGGGATCAAGCGTGTATGCGCAGGGCCCCATGTGCATTGCCTTATAGATGCTTGCACATGTGCATGTGCATGTGTGAGTGCACACTTTTGGCATGTGAGGACGGAAAGGTTAGCCATCACTGCTTGAGAGCAGGGGTGTTCAAACTTGACAGCTGTAAGATTTGTGGACTTCAACTCCCAGAATTCCTCCTCCAGCCATGTTAGCTCAGGAATTCTGGGAGTTGAAGTCCACAAGTCCTAAACTTGCCAAGGTTGAAGACTCTTGGTTTACAGGGTCATTGAAGCCATGGGTGGGATTCAAATTTTTAAACAACTGGTTCTGTGGGCGTGGCTTAGTTGGTGAGTGTGGCTTGGTGGTCATGTGACTGGCTGGGCATAGCCAACTCAACTTCACTCACATTGAGGCACGCATCTCCTCGCCTGGCCTCTTATGACTGTGGGGATGCTGCAACAGTTGTAAGTGTGAAAAATGGTCATAAGTCACTTTTTTCAGTGCCATTGTAACTTTGAATGGTCATTCCACACAAGCAAAGTAACAGCAAAGGAAGGGAAAAAAACTCCAGAGACGTTCCTGAGACAGGAAGTCTAGTCCTGCCAAGAATGTAATAAGGGTTAATGGAGAGGCAGTTTCTGAAAGCAACACCAGAATGTTTCCTTCCTGCCTTCCTTACAGGATGAGGCCAGTAATTTCTTCTCACAACCGGTTCTCCGAAGTGCTTATAATGTTAACAACTGGTTCTAGTGAACAGATGCAAACTGGTAGAATCCCACCCCTGATTGGAGTGACTTGGAGGTCTATGTCCTCAGAGTCACCTGAGTAATGCTCCTGGTTCCTTTCGTCTGCAATTTTTTGGAAATCCATTCCGAGTCCCACATCATACAAAAGGTGTTCACCCCAAATTGTATAGCTAGAATTCCTGAGGACATAGATAAACCTCCAAGTGCTTCAACAACACTCTAAAACAGGGTCCCCAAACTTGGCAAACTTTAAGACTTTTGGATTTCAACTCCCAAAATTCCTCAGCTATGCTGGCTGGAGAATTCTGGGAGTTGAAGTCCGCAAGTCTTAAAGTTGCCAAATTTGGAGACCTCTCCTCTTGTTGTTTGTTGTTAGTCCCAAAGTCGTGTCTAACCCACCATGACCCCAAGGACAACCTTCCTCCAAGCCTTCCTGTCCTCTACCATCTTCTGGAGTCCATTTAAGCTCATCTCTGCTCTAAAAGGATGCAAATGGCCAGCTGTCTGCAAGGAATATAAATCCTTCCATTCCCCACCATCTTGTCAGAGCTGAAGAAGTTTCTTGGATGAGAAGTGAAACATCTTCAAAAGAAAAACAAGAAAGTCCAGTTGTCTCCTGAAAAAAACATCTTTGAGACTACCATGGCTAGACAACCTTTTTTTTTAATAATAGCAATAGCACTTAGACTTATATAACGCTTCACAATGCTTTACTGCCCTCTCTAAGCGGTTTACAGAGTCAGCATATTGCCCCTAAACACGCTGTGACCTCATTTTATTGAAAGGATGGAAGGCTGAATCAATCCTGAGCCAGTCAGAATTGAACTCCTCAGAGTGAGCATGAGTTAGCCTGTAGTACTGCATTCTAAGTAATGTACCACTAATGCAACATAAAGGTCATAATGGATCTTCTGACACTTGAATACTTTATTGTGTTTCCCTCAACTCATGTTTTCAGAGTTGGCTGAGCAGAGAGGCCTAAGAGCCTGGAATCACCCTATTAGGCTAAAAAGCAATTGAATTGTTAGTGAGTCAACATATTTTGTGAGTATACCCATAGTGGCTAATCAGATGCTACCAAAGAATCCAAGTACCAGGCTGGTTGGATGTGCTCTTTGCAAATAATCAAATCAAACCAAATCCTTTTACTGGGAGATTGTTCTATTGTTGAGTTCAGCTGAAAACCCTAAGAAGAAAGAACAGAGTGGGGTTTGGGGCCCACCTAGTTAGCAACTCCAGAAGAGCAGGAAATTCAGAAATATAGCTGAGTAGATGAGATATATTGAGCTTCAGTTCGAAATAATAGTCATTTTAAATGTGCAAATGTACACATTAAATTCAATTTTGTGGCAAGAGGTGAGTGGCCACCTTACTACAAACACAATGAAGCTACAGAATTTCTGGGCTCCTAGAAACTTCATTCAAAGAGTGCAGAGAAAAGCAGAATAATAACAGAATAACCGAGTCGGAAGGGATGTTGGAGGTCATCTAGTCCAACCCGCTTGTTTTCCCTCAAGCAGGAAACCCTATACCCATGATGGTGAACCTATGGCACGTGTGCCACAGGCAGAACGCAGAGCCATTTGTGCCGGCACCTGAGTGCAGGCAAACGTATCTCACTGCGCATGCGCACGCCTCACAGCTGATTTTCGGCTGGTTTGAAGCCTTTTCCGGCCTACCAGAGGCTTCAAAAAAGCTGCTGCAGGTCAAATGGGTCCTTTTCATCACTTCCAGTAATATCGGAAGTGATGAAACAGGCCTATTATTTGGCCTTCAAAGCCTGAAGAGGCTTTTTTTTCAAGCCTCTGGGAGGCCAACGAAAGGCCTCAAACCAGCCGAAAATCAGCTGTGAGGCACAGTGCCTGTAAGGGGGCGGGGGACAGACAGTATGGGGGGCATGGTGGTGTATGGGGGGCATGGTGGTTTATGGGGAATTGCATATGCATGTACAGGGGACGTGCGCACATTGCCTTCTGGGTGCTGGCATTTGAGTGCGTGCATGCCAGCGCGCACACAATTTTTGGCACAGGAGCCCAAAAAGGTTAGCCACCACTGCCCCATACCATTTCAATCAAATGCAACAAAGATGATAAGGGGCTTAGGGGTGATGTATGATGAAGAGTTAAGGGAGCTAGGTATGTCTAGCTTATAGCAGAGAAGGACTGGGGACGACGACATGATAACAGTCTTCCAGTCCTTGAGAGGCTGTCATACAGAAGAGCGGATTGATTTATTTTCCAAAGCACCAGTGGGCAGGGGGAAGACTCTCCATTAAAGAGAGAGCCAATCTGGAAATAAAGAGGAATTTCTTGACAGTAGAACAATTAATCAACGAAACAGCATACCTCCTGTAATTGTGGGAGCTCTATCTCTGGAAGTTCTCAAGAAAAGATTGGACAGCCACTTGCCCAGGATGGTACAGAGCAGGGCTGGGCTTCAAAAGTTTTAGCAATTGGTTCTCTGCCTGGTTTCTGGGTGGGCGTGGGTGGGTGTGGCTTATTCGGCCTCCTGCACCATGGTGGGGGGGCATTTTCACCCTCCTTGGGCTTCAAAGGCTTTATTTGAGCCTCCGGGAGGGTGAAAACAGCCTCCCCGGGCTCCGGAGGCCCTCCGGAGGCCAGAAATGGGCCTGTTTCTGGCCTTTCGGAGACTCCAGGAGGCTCCCGTTTTTCTCCCTCCCCAAGCCTCCGCGAGGGCCCTGTACTTTCCTGGGATCTAAAACGGGCCACGTGGGGACTCCTGGGAGGGGAGGGGCATGGTGGGTGGGGCCAGCCCGGGGTGGGATTTGCTGGTTCGCGGAACCGGCCATAGAATTAGCTACCGGCGAGCTATGGGTTTGCGTGAACGAGGATGAATTGGAAACAGCCCACCCCCGGGCAAGAGGTTGGACGAGAAAACCTCCAAGATTCTTTCCAGCTCTGCGATTCTATGATCCCTATGGAACGAGGCTTTTGTGACAAACTATTTTTAAGCATGGGAGTTTTATACTGCTGGCCTGATCCATAGTTCTGTCTTCCTCTGGAACCCTTCTTGCCTTGAAAACAAGTCTGGGCCAACAATATCTCTTTGACAATTTTGAGGGCATTTTGCAACACAATCAGCACGAAAGAATTTGCAGAGCTTTTTTTCCTGCTCCCCACGCAAAAACAGGCACACACATTATAATATAAATGCTTCTCTAACATTCTGCTGCTTGAAATTTATATTTTTAAATACCTGAAAGAATTTTGAAGATTAAAAGCAATATCCATGTTAGAAGAGAAACAAAGAAAACAAGGAAGAACAATGAAGTAAGGAAGAAAATAGAACAAGAAAAAAGGAGACTTGTTAAAGAAGTGGCTTTTAATCTTTTTGATAGTAGCTATAAATGTATTTATATTTTACTGTCTAAAATTACATCTGTTTAGAGTTCATTATGCTGGCATTTTTGTCTATGTTTTTCGAATATCAGTGGTATTATCCTATATTTTTCACAGTTTTAATTGGTTTTCTCAGTATTTGTTTTATTTTGCTTTTATCTATCCTTAATATTGAAAATGGATGAGAAATTAAGTCCAAATACTGCAACATTTTTCTTTCTGTAATAGTTAAGTGTCTAGGGAGATTCTCAATCATCCAGTTCATGGTTGTCTCAAAAATGCTTTTTCTAAAGGCAACTGGACTTTCTTTGCGTACATTTTGCTTCTCATCCAAGAAGCTTCTTCAGTTCTGCTTGGATGAGAAGCGAAACATCTGCAAGGAAAAACAAAGAAAGTCCAGTTGCCTTTTGGAAAAGCACCTTTGGGTCCTATAATAGTTCCTTCTTCAGCTATAACCACAATATGATTTCTCATGGATTCTTCCATAATGTTTTCTGTTGGAAAAAAAGAAGTCAACCCTACTGGTTTTATTCCTCTCAGTTATATATTTTGCACAGTACAATCCAATCTAAGTTCACCATCTTTAAAAAACAACTCTAGGCCTTGTTGTTTGAGCGAGAACCCTATTTATATTCTGAAAAATTGCCTGCCATTTTTGCTTTTCTGCCAAGAAAATCTGCCCTCAAAATTGAAAATGCTAAAATCCCAAATCTTCACTGGCATTAATGGAAGACAGATACATGCCTAAAGTACATTTACAGCAAGAATCACACATGCTCTTTGTTCTTTGCTGGAGCAAAGCAAACAGAGCAGAGGGCTTTTTTGGAACCAGTCGAGAGTTGCCAGAGCAAAATTTGGAAAAACAGGAACAAAATGAAAGCCCAGCCTGGAAAAAATAACGCTGCTACAAACCACAGCTTTTCGAGGAAAACAAACTCTTTCCAAGGCCCCTGAAACTGCATTTCCTGCTTGCTCTGGCAGCTTGTTGTTCATCTCTCTGTGTGTCCTCAGATTAAAGGATGAGATGGGAGGAAGAGAACTCAAAAGCTGGTCACACCACTTTTTCCTGCTTTCAAGAAAAAACAAAGCAGCACCTTGAGCCACCTTTTTGTACTAGGAAAATTAAAATGGTTTTGTTGCTTCTGATGCTGCCTTCTGAGGAAGAATCACCTGAGGAGGCTGGATTGGAGTTGAGGGAGCATTCAGGTCACATCTGCTCCCCATGATGAGTCTGTAACCATAACCACACTGATAACACACTATTTCCCTTCCTCCCCCTTTCCCCTCGAAGATGGGAAGAAGGTGTGCAAAAGGATTTCCTGCATATCCTGTTGGATCTGTGTTTTCGTTGGGGAATGTCCCAACCAACAAGCTAGGGAACATGGAACAACCAACTTGTTTTGTTCGGAAAACACACGAGGTAGACCGGGTTCCAACAACAAATACTTTATTCTTTAACTACTCAGCAATAGGAACACTTGGCTGAAGCTGAGGCCAGCCTTTTATACAGGCTGGCTTGCCTGCTTGCAGCCAATGGCAGTTGTTTAGATTTGCCGCCTTTTAGCAGCTCTTTGGATTGGTTCCTAGTGAACCAATCCAATGTTCATTTTATTGACCAATCAGGTTTGTAGATTTGGAGTCACCCACTTTACATATAGAACACCCCTCCCCCTTTAGTTCAGTCCTACGTGGTGACGTAGTCTCGTAGGTAGGCGGGGCTTTTCCGGACTCGACTTGACTTGCGCGGTTCATTCTTAGTGCAGACTTCGACCGGTTCGGATGGGGCTGCTGTGTCGTCCGTCCTTCTCCCTGGAACCGTCTGGAAGGGTGAGTCAGCCATTTTACCGCTGCCTGAGTTTCTTAGGCTGACGGTTTTGCCGCTCCCTCCCGTTTCCTCTGGGCAGGTCGAGCTGGCTTGGCTGGCCCCTTCCGATGGGCTCTTCACGCAAGTCTCTCCAAACAGTGAGTCTTTTATTTGCTCTTTTTGTTCGTATGTTTCATTGGGTTTGGTTTTAAACAGTTCTTTATTTATTTCTTGCCTTTCCCCCCCCCACCTTGGTTTGCAATTCGCCGGTTTTTTCGGTGAATGTTTGTAAGTCTGTGGTTCTCTCTATAATTCGAGAACGAAGCTGGTCTATGTGCCGCTTCCATTCCCTGCCATCGTCTAATTTTAATCGATAGGATTTGGGGCCTGTAATTTGGATAATCTGTCCTGGTAGCCATACCGGGTCCCCGGTGAAGTTTTTAGCGTATACCAAATCGCCTATTTCGAATTGTCTGAACCGTGTAGAGGAGTCAGGGGGGTTTTCTGGGGTAAAATTTGGGTGTAACCTATCAAGGTGAGATCTTAATTTCCGCCCCATAAGTAATTCTGCTGGGGATTTATTGGTTATGGTACTGGGCGTTATGTGCTGGAGTGTGAGCAAACGGTTTACTTTCTGTTGGACATCTCCAGCGTCCATTCGTTCCAAACCTTCTTTAGTAAACCGGACCATTCTCTCAGCCCTGCCGTTCGCAGCCGGGTGAGCCGGCGCGGTTAGGGCATGTCTTATACCTAGGGAGGCTAGGTATTGCTCAAATGGTATGCTGGTTAGCTGTGGCCCGTTATCTGAGACAAGAACGTCCGGTATGCCATGGGTGGCAAAAAGGTTGTCCAGCTTTTTAATGACAGTTTCTGTTGTCGTTGATGGCATAACTTTTACTTCAAGCCAATTTGAATAGGCATCAACAACAATCAGAAAGGTATGCCCCTTGGTAGGACCCGCGAAGTCAATGTGTATTCTTGACCAAGGTCCCCGAGGGGTTTCCCAGTCCTTAACGGGTGCTTTTGGTGGGGATGGTCTAATTGCCTGGCAT
The DNA here is from genome assembly GCA_015471245.1 of Laticauda colubrina. Taxonomy (NCBI): domain Eukaryota; kingdom Metazoa; phylum Chordata; class Lepidosauria; order Squamata; family Elapidae; genus Laticauda; species Laticauda colubrina. Next base: position 4,091,706 of record BLBF01000066.1, read on the forward strand.
TTGTGGCATGAGCTTACCCAATACTCTATGTCCTTATCAATACCCGGCCACCAAACATAACTTCTGGCAAGGCTTTTCATCTTAACCATTCCCGGGTGCCCTTCATGTAACAACTTAAGTACCCTGGGCTGTAATTTGGCAGGGATTACTACCCGATCACCCCACAACAAACACCCCTTTTGGATTGAAAGTTCAGTCTGTCTGGACCGGAAAGGTTTAAAGTTTTCAGTTTTTTGATTCTCCGGCCAGCCTTTACCTACCCAGCTAAGAACGCGGGCAGTCAATGAGTCTTTCGCAGTGGCTCTGGCGACATCATACGCTGATATGGGTAGATCGGGGCAAGTCTTGATTTGTAGCGTTGTCATCGCTGGTGCCGAGTCTTCGTCGGTTGCTGGTAAGGGTGCTCTGCTCAAAGCGTCCGCATGGGAAATTTGTTTCCCTGGCCGATGTGTCAGAGTGTAGGAATAAGCTGCTAGGAACTCTGACCATCTCGTCATTCTTGGGGACAGTATATTAGGTGTTGGCTTGTTTCCCGCCAAAATCCCCATTAGCGGTTTGTGGTCCGTTATGATTTGAAAAGTCCGCCCATATAAGTATTCGTGGAAGCGTTTTACTCCAGCGACAATTGCTAGAGCTTCCCTGTCCAATTGGCTGTAATTCCGCTCGGTTTTTGATAGAGTCCTAGAGTAATGTGCGACGGGTGCTTCTCTGCCATCAGGTAGTTGGTGGCTCAGGATGGCACCTACTCCATATGGTGAGGCGTCGCAGGTCACTGTTAATGGCAGAGTGTTGCTAAATTGGATGAGAACGTTTGTTGATGTTAGCAAGCTTTTAATATTTTGGAAGGCTTTTTTTTCTTTGTAACCCCAAGTCCAAGTTGCCTTTTTGTCTAGCAGACGGTGTAACGGTTCTGCTATAGTGGCTTTGTTTGGCAGGAACACGTTATAAAAATTAATTAATCCTAAGAATGCTTGTAGTTCGGTTTTATTTCTTGGTTCAGGAGCGTCTTTGATCGCTTTAACTTTTTTGTCTGTGGGGTGGATACCCTCTCCGTCTATTGAGTAGCCCAGGAATTCGACGCTGTTCTTAATTAAACAGCACTTTTCTCTTTTTACCTTGAGGCCAGATTCCCTAAACTTAGTTAATACTTCTTTGAGTCTGTTCCTTAATTGAGTTTCATCTCTGGCCGAGATTAGGACGTCGTCAAAATAGGGAACGACTCCTTGTATGCCATTTAGAAGGCGTTCCATCAGACTCTGGAAGACGCCAGGGGCCATGCTTACTCCAAATTGGAGCCGGTGACATTTGAATGCGCCCTTATGGGTGACTATAGTCTGTGCTTCTGCTGTTTCTGGGTCCACTGGGAGTTGTTGATAGGCTTGTGCCAAGTCGAGTTTGGCGAAAACTTTGCCTTTTCCCAGGGAATGAAGTAAATGCTGGACTACTGGCACCGGGTATGCGCTTGGTTGTAATGCGTGGTTCAGGGTAGCCTTATAGTCACCACAGATTCTGATGGACCCGTCAGGTTTAATGGGTGTGACAATAGGCGTTTCCCACTTGGCATGGTCCACAGGTTCTAACACCCCTTGGGCTATTAATTTGTCCAGCTGTTCCTCTATTTTTGCCTTTAGTGCAAAAGGAACTCGCCTGGCTTTTATTCTTCGTGGGGCTATTTGGGGGTTTAGATTGAAAGAAATGGGATTTCCCCGATACTTGCCAAGTGAGCTGTCAAAAACGTCCTGGAATTCTCGGATGAGGTCGTCTTCCCAGCCGGTTGTAGTCACTCGATCGACCCGGGTCATCCCGATGCCCAATGGCGCGAACCATTCGATGCCCAGGAGGCTTGGTCTGTCTTGGTCGACTATGGTCAGCGGAAGCACCTTGACGTGATGTTTGTAGGCGACTCGGAATTGTCCCATGCCTACCACAGGGATTTGGTTTCCCTGATAGTCCTTGAGGGTTAGGTGCTGCTTCTTCAATTCTTTGGGTTTGATACCTGGGACTAGCTGTTTTATTGTGTCCCACGATACCATGGAGAGGAAGGACCCTGAGTCCACTTCCATCTTGCAGTGTTTTCCTTCGATTTTCACGATGACTTTAATTTTTTTTCCACTTTCCGTCTGAGCGCTCTGTATTATGACAGTTTGGTGTGTATTGGCTCGCTTCTCTTGTTGCCACTTTCTCTCAGCTCGTTTAGGCTCGGCTCGTGTTGGGGAATTTCTGCGTCTCGTCGGGCTGTAGTATTTTTTGTTCCTGCAGACCTTCTCGATGTGCCCTCGTTTTTTGCAATGCCGGCAGATGGCATCGAGAAATCTGCATTCGGCTCGGGGATGGTTTCCTCCGCAGCCAGCGCATTCCCGCCAATTTCTCCTTTCGCGCTCTTTTTTGTTCGTGAGCAAACGGTGGACCTTGTCGTCCTCTTCGCTCGATTCAATTGTTTCGCCCGACTCTTCGTAGTGGGTTGTGGTGGCAGGGTGCTTTCTGTCTTTGGTTGGTGTTTCTTCGCTGTGTGTGTTCATCTTTTTAATGGCTACGGCAGATTTTTTCGCGGCTTCAGCGGCTGTGGCTTCCGCGATGGCTTCGATAACGGTGATGTTGGGCTTGTTGAGCAATTTACTCTGTGCGGTCGAGTCTCTCGGGCCCAGCACCACGCGATCCCTCATTGCCTCGTCTATGTTCAAAAATTCACACTCACCCCCTATTTGTCTGAGGGCAGTGATGAAATCGGCGACGGTCTCTCCCTCTCTCTGGTCTCTGCGGTAAAATTCGTGTTGCTTTATTAAGTTAGACACCATCAGAGCGTAGTGTGCTTTGAGGAGTCTTTGCAATTCTGTCCACGTTAGTTGTTTAACGTCTCGGGGCTTCGCAAGGGCCTTTGCCATCTTAAAAACTGTTGGCCCGCAGTGCGTCAGGAACACAGCTCTCTTGCGTTGCTCTGAAATGCCTTCCATTTCATTGCTCTCCAAATACATTTGGAAGCGATCAGCATAGGAATCCCAATCCTCTTCGTTGGGATTGAAGGGTGCGGGCGGTGCATTGTTTCCAGACAACTTGGTTGTAATCTGGACTTCTTATCACCGCGTGCAGGTTTTTCCGTTCAGGACGATCCCATCCTCGTCGCCAGTGTTTTGTTCGGAAAACACACGAGGTAGACCGGGTTCCAACAACAAATACTTTATTCTTTAACTACTCAGCAATAGGAACACTTGGCTGAAGCTGAGGCCAGCCTTTTATACAGGCTGGCTTGCCTGCTTGCAGCCAATGGCAGTTGTTTAGACTTGCCGCCTTTTAGCAGCTCTTTGGATTGGTTCCTAGTGAACCAATCCAATGTTCATTTTATTGACCAATCAGGTTTGTAGATTTGGAGTCACCCACTTTACATATAGAACACAACTGAGGTTGCATGTTTTATCCCTCCATGTCTTTCAGCCATTTTCTACTCTTCACTCTTCTTCGCTCTTCCAATCTTCTGTCTGTCAAGCTTCAAAAGACACTTTTGCTGTTGCAACTATTATCGCTTCTCAGCTTGCCAACGAACTATGGGGGAAGGAAGGGGTAGACAGAACTTAGGTGAAATTCAACCATCTTCTCGCACCACCTCTGGAGTGGTGGTAGGGATGATTTGAATCGGTTTGGAGAGGGTGATAGGGACAATTTAAATTGGTTGGCCCTGCCCATGCTCGCCCACCTTTTTCCTTTTAGAGACTGAGTCCCACCAAGCTACGCCCAGTGTTGGTAGGGAATTTTTTTGAATTATTCCAGACATCCAGATGCCAGCTGTGAGAACAAAGGATGTTTCGACAGGTGTTTACCAGAACCTCACAACAATACCAGGAGATTCCATTGGACAGTGTGATCCGGTCGAATAGTGGGGAGGGGGAACCTGAAACTATGTGGGTTTGCATGGCAAATTGGTTAGATCTGGTTTTGCCCTCATCTTTACCGATATGATGTACTCAATAAAGTTTTGCATTAAGAGATTGGATCTTCTCAGCCGTGCTTGTTTTGGTTGGGTTTGTCAGTTGGAACGTTGACCAGATCTAACGATTGATTCTGGTGCAGAAAAAGACAAGAGCCTTTTTTAGAGGGCAGTCCTGAAATTTTAAGGGTGGCTCCTTAAAGGAGAATACACTGTGCATTTTCTTTATATCTATGGAGATGATCAATCATCCAGATCAAAGCACCAAAGGAGCTTTTTCCAAAAGGCAACTGGACTTTCTTGGTGTTTTATTTGAAAATGTTTCACTTCTCATCTGAGAAGCTTGTGCTATAGTAGTAAGCAATGCTTATGTGCTGGCACTGACTTAAGGAACTGGCAAATAAAGATAGTTTACAAAAAAAAGTATGAATTGTAGAAAAATCCAGAACAAACCAAGCACATAATGAATTTCAGGAAAAGAATGCCACATATTTAAACTATTGGTTTCAGTACAGTACTAACAGAATATATCAAATTCAATTGACAGAATGGAAAAATTCTTTTTGTTTCCTAGCAGATTGGCTGAAATTTCTGGTTGGTTTAGACCAGGATTAGGAACTATAGCCCCTTTAGGACTTGTGGACTTCAACTCCCAGAATTGCTGAACTAGCAAGTCCTAAAGTCCTACCATCTTGTTTCCACCCTTCTGATTTTTTTAATTGGGCCACGGTAATTGGATCTTCAGATTATTTTATTTATGTGTTTTAACTTTTGTATAGTTTTTATTTTTTTTAAGATTATAAAATGTCTGGAGTTTCCCTATGGTAAAATGGGCAGCCAATACATTTCACAAACAAACACACATAAGCGTCATATACATTTTGCTAATTTTGCTAATCCAAAATTCATCAAAGGCCTGAGAAGCAGCAATGACATTAAAAAGTACCTTGTGCAGGTGACAGGGAGGTAAGAATTTGAATTTGAGAAATGAATCTGGCCTGGCTAAGCAAAAAATTATATTTATTTATATTAAAAAAATATATTTATTTTTTAAAATTTAAAATAGCCATCCTTCTCATTGCTGTGGCTATGGATGACTTACAAAGTTGAAAATCCAAGAAACAATACAAAGGCAACGCAAAAAGCAACAGTAAAATCATTAAAAACTTTATGATTAAAACTATTAAAATATTAAAGAGTGCGTGAATCACCCAACTCTAGAAAAAATCTGTGTGGCTTTATGAGATCAAAAATATTACATTATATATAAAATAATCTAGAACATAATATAAATGAGCATATGGGAAACTACAAAATTCACATAGGCAAAAAAAACAGGTTTTTAAAGGCAGGCAAGATAGGAAGAAGGTGTCAAATTGATTTTGAAGGGCAGGGGAAGTTAATGTTCTGACCAAGGCTTATTGAGATACTAACAAACACACATTAGTCCTAAAACCATTTTCTTTATTTCAACAGCTGTGAATTTTAGTCATTCACAACCCATAATGAGTCTCAAACAGTTTGTAAATAGTCCCCTAGAAGTCTGCCAAAGTCCTTCAGGATAAACCTGATAAGCATGCGCCTTTATCTTCCTTGAAATGCTGCCAACGAAATTTCCAATTAGTTATACAAGGCCAAATGGAGCACAAATTTAACACGGAGCTTCAGGTTTAAAAACCAACCAGTATGAACAAAGTTGCTTCCTGCAAAGGTTCCTGTCTCTTTGCTCCTCCTTTATGTCTTATGGGAGGGCCAATCATCTCCAAGCCTTACTCCCAAGTCGCCCCTTTTGTCTTAACTGTTCTTGCCTTCTGGCAGTTCTGCGCATACATGCACTGGGAACAGGCCCCCCTTGTTCCTCTGCCTCGCTGTTGTCAGATTCTGGAGGCTCTGGAGTCAACACATAACTCCCAGATGGCCTTGACCCCATCGCTGTATCAGATCCAGGACCCTCATCCAAGTCCTTCCCAGACTCCAGAACTGGCCCATGTTCCTCCCCACTGTCTGACTCTGCTGCCGTCTCCTCAGGCTGGCGGTGGACCACAACAGGTTATTCCAAATGACAGATATATAACCGAGAAGGTCTACTTTCTGGGTCCCGGTAGTTGGCATTGTTTAAATGAAGCAAGCCCACTCTCTTGCAGATAGATACTCCCTCCAATAGCTGGGCTCTCTGCCACTTAGGACTTTTTAGGAGGCAACTATTACCCTGAATTGCATCTGGAAACCTGTGGAACTCCCAACCATCAGGAATGCTATGTAAGAGTTACGGTAGTCTTCATGACCTACGTAGCAAAATCAACACACTGGAAAGGGGTTATGAAGAAAGTTCTGGTCAAATCTCAGCCAGGGTTCAAAACTCTAGAAAACTTCCTCTTCACATTTAGAGAGACTGCATTTTGCATTTGATTGTTGCAAAAATGGATTGAAAAATAATGTATGTTAAAATTATGACCTGCACTTGGTTGGTGAGAAGATATGATAGAACTTCAAAGGTCTCAAGAACTGTTGCATAGAAAAAAAAAAGATTTGAACTCTTTCCTAGAGCAGGGCTGTCAAACTCCCAGGCCCTGATCCAGATGTATCTTGCGATGACCACACCTGAAGGGCAAAAAAGTCCCGATATGTCATGTCATGCCATCATGACGATGTGAGTTTGACACTCCTGCCCTAAAGGTTTGGAAATAATTGCTGGGAAGGACAGTCCGGTTTGCAGGGCTTTGGCGGCAGGCAGGAATCTGTGATCATGCACAATTTCTGCCTGGCCTTGCCGCCGGAGCATCCCGAGCCAGCTGGCTTCAGGGCTAAGCTACCCCATAGAGGTCGGTGAAGACGAGGGAGACTCCAGCAGGGTCGAGGAAATCCACATCTTTCCTCCCCAGCTGGCTAAACTCTCTTTCCCGAAGGCGGTAGAGCGGCGGTCAGAAATGGCCGCCTCAAAGAAGCCCTCATCCGGAAAAGAATGTGCAGGAGGAAGAAAGTGCCGAAACGAAAGTTTTGGCTGACCGGGATAAGAAGAAACAATTAAGGCATCCTGAAACTTAAACTTAAAAAAAAAAAAAAAGATACATTGCTCCCAAAGAAAGACTCGGAAGCAGCGAATGAAAGTGAAGAGGGAAAGTTGTTTTTTTCACTCTCCTTCCTTACGTTGACAGTGAACAGAGATGAATGAGAAATCGGAAAAATCTGCTTTGGCATCAACAGGTATTTAAACTGGAAAATTTAATGCCAAGGGGATAATAAAGATTTCTGAATATAAAAGGCAAAAAAAAAGAGAAAACAAGTTTCTTCTGCTGTAAGTGGGAAGGGAGAATTGAATAGAATTGAATTGGTATGGATCGTTGTTTTAATTATATTATATATTTATACTTTTCTTTTCTTTTTCTTTTTAAAATGTAGTGTCTAGCTTTAATGTACTTTGCAGAATCAAAATGGAAGTTACGTTCTATATTAAGTGTTATAATTTTAGGGGAAAGATATAAAGGCGTCATACTCCAATTAGTGACTACAGGAGGAATTTTGCTTAGGGAGAAAAGATAATAGATAGCTGAAATAGGACAGACAAAGAATATAAATATAATGATCTGATCTGAGATGAAACAAAAATAAAATTAAGAAAGTTAAAAGAGGGGAGAAGCCATATAGAAAATGTAGAATGGCAATAAGATATGGAATGGTATATAAAAATGAGCATGAATTTGAATTGGTGTCTGTACAAAGAGATGTAACCCAGGATCAGGCTGCTTTCAGAAAAGAAGTTTTATGTTTTTATGTTCTGTGTTGTGTTTGTCTATGTTTGTTTTTAAAAATCAATAATTTAAAAAAAAAAAAAAGAAATAATTGCTGGGTTGATGATCTCATGGATTCTGTTCTAGGAGTTGGGTGGTGCTAGGCAGTTCTATCCAACTTCATGATCCTACGCGCCAAAAAAATAAATTAAGTAACATTTATCATTGGGTGCAGAGTTGACCATGAACAACATTCTGCAGTATTATAATTGCACAGCGAAAAAAACATGTCTGCTGGGGCTCGGTTCCTCTTATATGGCTTATCTTGATGACTAATTTAACCCATGTTCTGAGTTCATATAATACCTCACATCACAAACTTTTTTTGTGGATTTGCACAATTTTATAAGCCATGGAAACAACACTATTATCGAGATTAAAACTAGGCTTAGCCTTACAACTGTGCAGTGCTTTGGATTCAGTCTCCAAAGGGTGCTTCTGAATGCAAAGGAAAGCAGATACCCAAAAAGAGAACACAGACCATATCTATCTGCAATACTTTAAAACCAGCAGTGGGATTCAAAACTTTTCACTACCAGTTCTGTGGGTGTGGCTTGATGGGCGCGGCAGGGGAAGGATAATGTAAAATCCCCATTCCATCCCCACTCCTGGGGGAAAGATACTGCAAAATCCCATTATTCCCCACTCCATGAACTTGCTTTCCAGTTCTGACCCAGACGATCAGCTGGGAATCGGGAGGCAGAGAATAGATGGGGGCAGGGCCGGTCACAGGTGGTATTTGCAGGTTTTCTGAACTACTTAAAATTTCCATTACTGGTTCTCCAGAACTGGTCAGAACCTGCTGAATACTACCTCTGCTTAAAACTCAACAGAGAACACAATTCCTTTGGGAGTGAAGTGCAGTGCTACAAGGGCACTTCAGAGTATTTTCTGGAGTTTAAATTGGAACTGCTGCATGTTTGTCGCTCAAATATTGTTGTATGTTCTTTAACTTTTGAGGTTGAGCATGTAGTGTGATGCAACCAATGTTGTCTAGCCAGAGGTGGTATTCATCAGGTTCTGCGGAAATTATGAGTAGTTCAGAGAACCCGCAAATCCCACCTCTGACTGGAGATTTTACAGTATCCTTCCCCTGCCACGCCCACCAAGCCACGTCCACAGAACCGGTAGTAAACAAAATTGAATCCCACCACTGTGTTTATTTTAGCCTTCTGTCTTCTGGATGTCTAGGATCTGTTTCTTGATTCTGTATTCTTGCTTTTACAATGTAGGCTGTTCAAAGTCCCTTGGGGTTGGATGTCCTCTAAATTATGTAATTAGTTCAACCCATCTACGACAGGGGACTCCAAACTTGGTAATTTTAAGACCTGTGGACTTCAACTCCCAGAATTCCCCCAGCCAGAGCAACCAAATGATTCACTTAAAAACCACAGTGATTCTCTTAGCAACTCTGGCACAAAGGTTGTAAAATGGGGCACAACTCACTTAACAAGTCTTGCTCAGGGAACAGAAATTTTGAGTTCAATTGTGGTCATAGGTTGATCCGCACAACTCAAATCCGTTCCAGCAGTAAACAGACGCAGGGAGGAAGCAGAACGGACGCACAGCGTTAATAGCACGGATGGAGAAAGGATGAAAGCGGATGCAGCTCATCCGCTCTGCATCCGCTCTGCATCCGCTCTGCATCCTCTACGCATCCTCAACGCATCCGCTCTGCATCCTCTACGCATCCTCTACGCATCCTCTATACATCCGCTCTGCATCCTCTATACATCCGCTCTGTGTCCTCCCCACGTCCGTTCCTTTCCGTGTTATCCGCTCTGCTTATGCAATTTTTTGCCCCTTTTGAGAGCGGATAACAATGGATGGAACATTTTGCTCGTCCGTTGTGTCCTTTTTGCATCCGTTGGGCAGTGTGACATGGCCTTTAAAAAGAGTGCAGAGAAGAGCAACAAGGATGATTAGGGGGATGGAGGTTAAAACATATGAAGAACAGTTACAGGAACTGGGTCTGTCTGGTCAGATGAAAAGGACTAGGGGTGACATGATAGCAATTTTCCAATATTTCAGGGGCTGCCACAAAGAAGAAGGAGTCAAGTTATTCTCCAAAGCACAAGAAATCAGGACAAGAAGCATTGGGTGGAAACTAATCAAGGAGAGAAGCAACCTAGAACTGACATATTTTCTGGCAGAGCAAATTAATCAGTTGAACAACTTACCTCCAGAAGTTGTGAATGCTCCAACACTGGAAATTTTTAAGAAGAAATTGGATAACCCTTTGTCTGAACTGATGTAGGGTTTCCTGCCTAAGCAGAAGGTTGGACTAGAAGATCTCCAAGGTCCCTTCCAACTCTGTTATTCTAAATTCATTAATTGGATCACTGTGGCTGTTAAATTACTAACATGGTTGTTAAGTGAACCTGGCTTCCTCCATTGACTTTGCTGGTCAGAAGGTTGCAAAATGACCTCTGCAACTGTCATAAATATGAATCAATTGTCAAGCATTTGAATGTAAATCAGCTGATGCAAGGGTCATAAATGTGAAGCATGGTCATAACTCACTATTTTCAGGGCTGTTAACTTTGAATGGTCACTAAATGATCTGTGGCAAGTTGACGACTACCTGTATGACTTTCTTAGCCTTTTCTGTTCCTTCTTGTAGATATTATTTATGTCAAGACTTCATAAAATTTCAAGTTCAACCATCAGGCTTTCCTCAAAAGAGGTAATAGTAGTTTTGGAAAGAATTAGCTGAAGGGACATCCCAAGATAACACAGCCTCTGAGAACTGAGTCATCATTTGAGACTTTCAAGAAGAGATTGGACTGCCATTTGCCAGAAATAGTGTAAGGTCTCCTGCTTGGGCGGGGGGTTGGACTAGATGACCTACAAGGTCCTTTCCAACTTTGTTAATCTAATCTAAACTACAATTCCCAGCTTTCCCTTGGAATAGCTAGTCATTTCTACAGGATTCGAGATACTCCTTCTTGTAAGCCTCTTGATTACACCATGTAAGATGGTCTGCTTTGACCTGCCTATTTCCTTTTACCACAGGAGTGAAGAAAAAAATATGTTTTTTTAAAAAATGTCGAGCAGCAGGGTGTAGCTGTGTCTAATAGGAAGGACTTAACCAATGAATTTCATTAAATGGGAGCAAGATAATTACACAGTGAGGTACAAAGGAGGGATAAAAAAAACAGGGTGGGTAGGGTTTTATGTGTTTGATCATCAGTAAAAATATAGCTTTGTCCAATTTGGGGGGAAAGATCATTCCCTCAACTATATGACGAGTTGTTTTTTCTTAAATTGTTAGTGATCACAAATAATCAGGTGTGGAGTGAATGCACTTGTGACAGTTACGAAAGCAAGGAAGAAAGCAGCGTGTTTTTGTGAAGTGAAAAATGGGCGAGAGAGGTTGTGTGTGTAACTTATTATGAAACTTCTCCTCAGAGGTGTAAGGGATTTTCAAGGGCATCGTTGGCATTCCTGTGGCAAGGATGGGAACCAGGAGTGGTTGGTTGGGTAAATCTCCAGAAGAGTTAAAGGTTAAAATATAGGGAGTCCTCGACTTACGACCACAACTGAGCCTAAAATTTCTGTTGCTGAGTGCAACAGTGGTGAAGTGAGTTTTGCCCCATTTTACAACCTTGCTTGCCATAGTTGTAAAGTGAATCACTGCGGTTGTTAAGTTAGTAACACAGTTTCTATACTTACAAGAATTCATTTATCAGATCTTAAAAAGATGATATAGTTTGCTTGTTAATATTAACTAAGAATCAAGACTTAATATAGACAATATATTTAAAAACTGTCGAATGCTATATATATATCAACTTTTTAATATTTTGAACGTTAATAAAGTTTTGTTTAAAAATAAAAAAAATCATTTAATGATCCTTCGAAGTTTCAAGGGGCACTGAAACAAAAGAGACTTATGAACACTTTTCACGCTTACGACTGTTGCAGTACCCCCCCCCCGGGTCACGTGATCAAAATTCTGACGCTTGGCAACTGACTCACACCTATGATGGTTGCATGTCCTAGGGTCATGTGATCATTTTCTGACAAGCAAAGTCCATGGAGAAACCAGATTCATGGAACAGCTGTGTTATTAATTTAACAGCTGCAGTGATTCATTTCACCAATGCAGGAAGAAAAGTCGAAAATGGGGCAAAACTCACTTAGTAGCTACATATGTTTTGGGATCAGCTGTGGTCGTAACTCGAGGACTACCCAAATTGCTACCTTTCCATTGAGATCTGGTGAAAGGTTTGCTCCTATTTATACTGAGAAAGAAAAGAGTGACAATTTACAGCAGGGCTGTCAAACTTGATTTCATTGAGGGCCGCATCAGGGTTGTGTTTGACTTCGGGGCGGGGGAGCATGGTACGTGGTCAGGGTGGGCCTAGCCAGCTCAACGTCACTCGTGTCTGGGGTGCATCTGTGGTGGCCAAGTGCTAAGGCAGGACTTCCCTCAGACCTTTCCACACTCTCATTATAACCTTCCTTCCTTCCTCCCTCCCTCCTTTCCCAAAGCATTATGGATCTATGAAAAATGGATAAACCCAGAAGAATTTGCGAGAACAACTGATCCTCCTTCCTTCCTTCCTTCCTTCCTTCCTTCCTTCCTTCCTTCCTTCCTTCCTTCTTCTTTCCCGCTTCATTCTCCATTCTTCTTTCCCGTCTTTCCTTAATCCTTGCTCTCTTCCCATCTTTCCTCCTTTTTATTTGACTTTCTTCTTTCCCTTTCTCCTTTCCTGTCCCTTCTTGCATGCTCAAATGCAAAAGGGGAAACATTTCTCCGCTCGGCGGGCCGGTCCTTTTTCTGTTTCCAGGGCTGACCTGCGGGCCAGATCTAAGCATCCCGCAGGCAGGATCCAGCCCCCTGGGCCTTGAATTTGACACCCCTGATTGATGGTTTAGCAAAACATATTTTGGTTTTCCCACAAAACAATGGTAGAAAACAAAAAAAGTAGGCATTGACTGATTTTCCTGTTATTCATATCAGTCTTAAGGCCCTGTCACACTGGCCGACGGATGCAAAACGTTTTAAAAAGGACATAGCGGACGAGAAAAATGTTCCATCTGTTGTTATCCGCTCTCAAAAGTGCCCCGAATTTGCATAAGCAGAGCGGACAACAATGGAAAGGAACGGATGAGGGGAGGATGTAGGGCGGATGTACAGTGGATGCTCCACGAAAGCCTAGCGGATGGGAGCGGATGAGAGCGGATGGCACATCCACAAGGCTTCCGGGGGAGCACAGCAAAGCGGACACGGAACGGATTCAGAGCGGATGCAGAGTGGATGAAGCGGATGCACAGCGGAAGCCTAGTGGGTGCCTAGCAGATGCCTAGTGGATGCCTAGCGTTCACTGCGCATGCGGGGAGGATGCATTGCGTCAGCCCCGCGGATATAAAGGGAAGCAGCTCCCAAGCAGGTCACCATTCAGAGGAAAGACCTGCTTCCAGACACAGCTTGCCAGCCAGCCAGCCAGCCAGCCAGCCAGCAACCCCACAACCATGGGGAAGAAAAGGAAGCCTTTGCCATCTGCTGCCAGCCCTGGCAAGAGGGACAGGGCCACCCTCCCACCCCCTGGCCCTCACTCTGCTTCTGCTGGGGCTTCTGTAGCACGGGCTTGCTCTTCTGGGGCTGGGGCTTCTGCTGCTTCTGCTTCTGGAGGAGCTGATGATGATGCTTCTGGCGGTGGTGCTTCTGCTCGTGCTTACTCTGCTGATGCTGCTTCTGGCGGTGGTGCTTCTGCTGGTGCTTACTCTGCTGGCACTGCTCCTGGTGCTGGTGTTTCTGCTGGTGCCTACTCTGCTGGTACTGCTCCTGTCGGTGGTGCTTCTGCTGGTGCTTACTCTGCTGGCGCTGCTCCTGGTCCTGCTGGTGCTCGTGGTCCTGCTGGTGCTCGTGGTCCTGCTGGTGCTCGTGGTCCTGCTCGTGGTCCTGGTCCTGCTCATGCTCCTGGTCCTGCTCATGCTCCTGGTCCTTCTCCTAGTCCTCCTGGTGCTCTCTCAGGCAGCCTGCTGGGAGCCAGTCTTCTTCTAGCAGAGAGTCAGCTCCTGTGTCCAGGCAGGTATCTGTGGAGCGTCCCACGACGGAGAACCCCCAGACAACTGTGATACCCGTGGGGCGCGCGGAGGACCCCCTGATGCAGTGGGAGAAAGGAGATGCCACTTCCACCACAGGCCAACCCGCATCCACCCCCAGCTCCACCTCCACAGAGAGGCAGAAAGCCACACTGGAGGGGCAGAGCCACACTGTCCTGCTGGAGATAAGAGACACCATCAGAAGCAGCGTAGATCTCCTCTCTCAGCTGGTACAGACCGACTCCCCAAGCTCCGACCACAAGCCCTTCCTCACCTATGTCAACCAGACCCTCATGAACATGTCGGAACCCCAGTACCAGGTGGTGAAGGACAGGATCACCGATCTTCTTCACAACCCTCCAGACCAAGCTGAACCTGCTCCCACCCAGTCCAGGCCTGCTCCTCCACCCCAGGTGATGTCACTGCCCTTCCAAGGCTTTCCACAGGCCCTTACCTACCAAGGCTACGGCTACCAGGAGGTCCAGCAGCACAGGCAGCCCTTCCCAGTCCAGGCACAGGTACATCGGACGCCGTTGCCACCGGTTCCACTGATGCCACCGATGCCACCCACACCACCGATGCCAGCCATGCCACAGATGCCTCCCACGCCACCGATGCCACCGACGCCAGTCCTCACCCAGCTGCAGACCAGACAGCCCCACTATACTGCTCCTTCCTCCACCCCATAGCCAAGCCCGGCGTCGGAACATCTGTCATCGGTACTGGGGCTGACACCCCATGACATGGAGGAAGGGGCTCTCAACATCACGGGGCTGAGCCAGCTGTCTGAGAGCTTCCTCAACACACCGTCCCCTGTTGTCCTCTTGGGGCCAGGCACCCCAGTGGTGCCTCAGACCAGCACTCCAGCAGTATCCACCTCCACAGCACCTGGACCCTTCACCCCTGAGACGATGGGAATGCCTCAGACTGACTGAGAAGAGTGCCAGAGACTGGGTTGACTTTATTTTTGCTTTGTGCACTTCACTGGGGTCATTTTTCTTTTACAGCTTGTTATTAATAAAGTTTATCTTTGTTTCACACACTTGCTTCATTTATTTTAGTCAATAAAGTCTTGGTGGAAACTTTTAGAAATGGTTTAGCCTTTGCATGCTTTTGGGATGGGTTAAGATAGCAGTGGGATGGGCAGGGATACCTTTGGGATGGGTAATAGCTGTGGGATGGGCAGGGATACCTTTGGGATAGGTAAGGATAGCTGTGGGATAGATAAACCTCCTGTGCAAGCATAGTGGGACTGTATGGTCCACCCTCCCAGGTGCAACACCTATGGCCCTTTATTAACAATAGTAATGTAATGATTGATGCACACATGTCAACATAAACACAACTCTTTATTAAATGCCCTGTTCATTGTAGGCCCACCCAACATACATGGCCCAATCTCATCAGTGTGATGAGACAGGCTGAAGGAAGCATCCATTAATCATCTATCATCCTGTCTTGCCACTCCACTGCTCCAGCCGGGGAGTTGCACCAGTGTCTCAGGAGGTTGCACTGCTTCTTCCCTTCATGTGAAGCTCTGTTGGGGCCTTGCACATCCTGAGTGTCCATCAGGTTTCGCCCTTGCCTCCATTCCCCAGGCTCCATGTCCCCATTGCCTTGTTGGAGGTCCATGAGCCTGTTCTGCAACACTGGGTAGCGGATGCACATGAGATTGTGCAGGATGCAGCAAGCTTCCACGATCCTCCTCACGGTCTGTGGGCGATGCTGCATGGTGGTGAGAAGTACCTGGAACCTGTTGGCCAGGATGCCAAAGGCGTTCTCCACCACCCGCCTTGCCCTGGACAGCCTGTAGTTGAAGATCCTCTCTTCATGGGTGAGGAGTCTGGAACTGTAGGGCTTTATGAGGTAGGTTCTGAGGGAGAAGGCGTCATCCCCCACGATGAAGTAGGGCACATCTTGCGTGTCGTTGGGCAGGGGTTCTGGATCTGGGAAGCCCACGATGAAGTTGCCTTCCAGCCCTTCCTTGAGGTGACTGGCGTTGTATACCTGGGCATCTGAAGATGAGCCGTAGCCTGAAGCATCGATGTACATGAACTTGTAGTCAGCATCGACCATGGCGAAGAGGATGATGCTGAAGAAGCCCTTGTAGTTGAAATAAGTGGATCCCGACTTGGCTGGAGCTTTGCAGGCCATGTGCTTGCCATCTATGGCTCCAACAGTGTGGGGAAAGTTCCACTTCTGATACCACTGCTCTGCAACTTTCTCCCAGCCTTCTTCAGTGGTGGGGCACTGGAGGAGCGCCTCCGGGTATTCTTCGATGTTGGCCTGCACCACTTCTCTGACCACAATGCTGATGGTGTTGTGTGGCACCCTCCAGCTGTACTGCATGCTCCTGTAGGTGGTCCCTGAGGCCAGGTGGCGCAGAGTCAGTGCCACCTTGAGCCCAGGGTCCAGGCTGGGCCGGAAGCTGGTGTTTGCCTTGGTCAACCTGGGTCTCAGCCGCTGCACAACTTCGTCAAACATGGCTGGAGGCATCCTCATGAAGTTCTGGAATGTACGAGTGTCTTCGTTCCTGAGCTCCACCATCAGCTTGTTGTACAGTCCGTACTCTGCTCTTCTCCCAATCCATCTTCGGACCCAGATGCTTCTTGGCCGCCTCCTTTTCTTCGTGTAGAACAGTTGAAAGAGCCTGTAGGTGGCTTTGCACTGTTGCAGAACGATGGTGGCTACCAAAAGGAGTGTGTGATGATCCATGGTGGAGATGACTGGAAGCTGTGGAAGAGGAAGAGTCAGATGAAGGCTGTAGAGGTCTGCACCGCAGGGCTGCTGGTCTGAAAGTGAGATCCAGGTGAGTTGCTCCCCCTTTTTATAGGCAGTATAGGTTTTCCCCTAGGTGTCCCTTTGCATCCTCTAGGCATCCTGTAGACATCCTTAATATCCGAGATAGGTCCCCTCTGTGAACGTTTTTTCCGTTTTAAATGTTTTTTATGCGAGCTGCATCCGCTTTCATCCTTTCTCCATCCGTGCTACTAACGCTGCGCGTCCGTTCCGCGTCCCTTTCACTTCCTCCCTGTGTCCGTTTTCCACTGGAGCGGATTTGAGTT
This sequence comes from Laticauda colubrina, assembly GCA_015471245.1. Classification (NCBI taxonomy): domain Eukaryota; kingdom Metazoa; phylum Chordata; class Lepidosauria; order Squamata; family Elapidae; genus Laticauda; species Laticauda colubrina. The sequence continues at coordinate 4,108,532 of BLBF01000066.1, forward strand.
GCGCGGATGCGCAGCGGATGCCTACCGGATGTTGCGGACGTGTAACGTATGCCGATGGATGCAGAACGGATGTTCCCCGTATGCGTAGCGGATGCAGAACGGACACGTTGGATACATTTTCCGCTCAAAAAGTTTTGAGCTGCTCAAAACTTTTTGAGTGGATGGAACCTCAGTCGACGGATGCTGGATGGAAAGAGAGGAAGAAAAACGGACTCAGTGAGTACAGAATGGAGGCATCGCGTTCACCAATGGATGGCAAGTGTTTTTCTCCATTTTACATCCTCTTTCCATCCGTTGGTGCAGTGTGACATGGGCTTTAGGTCTGGAACAATCAGATCTCCCACCCCTACAGACCATTCATGGCTCAGGGTGGGAGGCATCCAGAGCTGGTATTCAGCAGGTTCTGACCTGTTCTGGAGGACTGGTAGCAGAAATTTTGAGTAGTTCAGAGACTAACAAATCCCACCTCTGACTGGCCCCGCCCCCATCTATTCTCCTCCTCCCAAATCTCTGGGATTGGCTGGGTCTTCTTTTGTTGCCCTGCATAGGAGAATGGAGCTGGAAAGCAGGTTAGTGGGGTGGGGAGGGAATGGGGATTTTACAGTACCCTTCCTGTGCCATGGCCACCAAGCCATGCCCATAGAACAGGTAGTAAAAAAATTTTTAATCCCACCATTGGAGGCATCTCAGCCTTGCCTGCTTTCCACCTGTTTTCACCACTGTTGAATGGAAACAATTTGCTGTTTTCACTCTTCCTAACTGAACTGTTGGAATCACTGGAGGAGAACAGGAGTGCCCAACTTTCAAGATAAGTCTGGCTTCAAAGGTTTACAAAAATGGCAAGATGAAAGCCTCCTCATCCAGTGATTACCCAGTAAATACCGGATTGTCATTTCTCTTGCCAGTTGCCATCAATAAACTGCAATCCTTATAAAGGGTAGAGGAACCTCACCCCGGTACATTTTGTACAGAAGAATGTTGCCTCTTAATCCTTCTTAGCGTTAAGATGAACAGTTGATCTTGATTTAGACTGTAGTGAAAGATGGGCGATGAGATCATTTCTTGTTGGGATATCGAAGATTTCAGGTTTTCATTGAGTTCAACTGGAAGATTAGCATTTGGGCCACTCAAATTCTGGCAAGTGCTGAGATCTGTGTGCTTTTTTACAACAGGAATTGTTCAGTTGGCTTGTCCCTCTAAAGTCTGACGAGACCGAGAGTCACTGACCCAAACTCACCCAGCCAGCTTTCATGCCTAAGACAGGCCTAGCACTCCCGATCTCCCAGTTACTAGCCTGTTGCCCTAACCACTCTCTCTCTTCTTTGATTTTATTTAGTTTTGAGACCTCTCAAATATCAACCTTGAATGTCCTGTTCTGGTAGACCAGTAGAAGTTGTTTTTATAAGGGGAGACATGATAGTAATGTTTCAAGATTTGAGGGGCTGCCACAGAGAGGAAAGGATCAAGTTATTTTCCAAAGCACTTGAAGGCCAGACAAGGAATAATAGATGGAAATTGATCAAGGAGAGATTCAATCCAGAAATAAGGAGAAATTTTCTGACAGTGGGAACAATCGACCAATGGAACTGCTTTGCCTTCAGAAGTTGTGGGAGCTTCATCACTGGAAACCTTCAAGAAGAGACTGGACTGCCATCTGTTCAGAAATAGTGTCAGGTCTCCTGATTGGGTGGGGAGTTGGACTAGATAGCAATAGCAATAGCAATTAGATTTATATACCGCTTCACAGTGCTTCACAGCCCTTTCTAAGCAGTTTACAGCATCAGCATGTTTTCCCCAACAATCTGGGTCCTATTTTACTGACCTTGGAAGGATGGAAGGTTGAGTCAACCTGAGCCTGGTGAGATTTGAACTGCCAAACTGTAGTCAGCCGGCAGTCAGCAGAAGTAGCCTGCAGTACTGCACTCTCACCACTGCACCACCACACTCATATAGATGACCTACAAGGCCTCTTCCAACTCTGTCAATCTGTTAATTTAATAAAGTTTCCTTTGAGTTAATAAAGATAATCCAGCTGGGTACAACTCCAGAGGGTGATGCCCATCTCTATTTCTTAGCCAAGGGAACTGCCATTGTCCAAAGACATTCCTGAGGTTAAGTGACCACCATTGCCTGTTACCCCGAGGTACATAGAATACTGATACCTACCCTCTAAGGTGATACCTATTTATCTACTTGCATTTGCATGCTTTTGAACTGCTAAGATTAGCAGGAGCTGGGGCAAATAATGGGAGCTCACCCCATCATGTAGCACTTGGGACTTGAACACAAGTTTTCTTGGGTCTTGAGCACAAAGTTTTCCAGATGACAAGTTCAGGATCTTTAACCATGGAGCCATTGCATCCCCTATTGCAGTGGTCCCCAACCTTTTTTGTACCAGGGACCAGTTTCACGCAGAAACACTTTTTCAAGGACTGGCAAAATCAATTCTTCCCCAATAGTAAAGGTCTTCTTAGCTTTAGCAATGCGGTCTGCAAAGTTAGGTGCGGAAGTTAGGCGAGGGCGGAAGTGGTTGTCTTTCAAAATAAGACACCCGGAAGCAAAAACATATTTTTATATATATTTTAATCATGATTATTCATTCTTTGCGGCCTGGTACAAAATGATCCACGGACCGGTACTGGTCCAGGGCCCGGTGGTTGGGGACCCCTGCCCTATTGAGTTAATGGTGGATTCAATATTTTGAGATGAATTGGTAGGAGGATCAATCCCACTTCTGCCAACTTGTTCAGACTACAAAACCAAAAAGATTTCACTTGGCTTTGCTTTCATGCACAATGTAGCACCATAAACAAATAACATTCCTTTAGGATGAATTAACATTTTTGTTGTATCATCAACCTCCAGATTCCATCTCAAGCATAATTCCTTCCAAGATAACACCTGCGTATAGATTAAACTTTGTACCGTCAAAATGGCAGGTGGTCAAATCCAGGATGCATTTCAGACTGAAGAAAACTGTTTGCCCAAAAAAGTCCTAAGTAGCTTCTCTTTATTTGGGGGGGCTTGGCTGTGTCAAATTATGTCTAGGACATTCTGGAAAACAATGGCCCCAGATTTTCCCCTAAGCAGAATAATTAGGACAACATTTGGGAGAAATTCTGAGTTTTTTGTAGGAAAGGCTGGGGTTAGGAGGCAAAAAGACACAGGGCTGCTTTTAAGTCAAACCAAACCCTGTTTGTAATGCTTATGTAAGAAGAATGTTGTTTACAAGCAGGGCATGGCAGACTGCTCCAAAAGAAAGAAACATGGATCTGGAAAAGTTGGAGAAGATATTTTCTAGAAGATATTTTCTTGCCAACACTAATCATGCCGAATGAATCACAGTCCACACTGGTATATTATGATGACTGGAATATCCCTGAGCACAGCTCGCAATTTTGAACACACCACAAAACATGGTGGGCTGTCCCCTGATGCCACGAGATGACTTCGCTAGGGCTCGTGGTCTTAGAAGAGTGAGGAAAATCCTCAGGGTCAACTCACAGCCTAGTCAGCACTTCTTCACTCTCCTACTGTCGGGTAGGAGATATAGAAGCATAGCCAGCTGCACCAACAGGCTGAAGAAGTTTCTAACCGTGGGCTGTCAGCTGGAGTGGGCTGCTGGGGGTTCACAGGGGTTTGGGAGAGCCCCTAGCTAAGATTCTGTGCCATTCAAAAAACCTCCAAATCCCCTCCTGGCTGGCCCCGACCACCCGTCCCCTCGCCTCCCAAGAGTCCCCACGCAACCAGTTTTGGATGCAGGTTAGTGCAGGACACACATGGAAGTTCAGGAAGGGTGAAACACGGGCCACCTAGAAGTTTGGGAAGGCTGGAAATGGGCCCATATTCGGCTTCCAGAGAGGTTGTTTTCACCACCCCAGAGGCTCAAGAAAAGCCTTCGGAGCCCAGGGAGGGCAACCCCCCCCCCACTGTGGTGCAGGAGGCTGACTAAGCCACGCCCACAATGGCCACACCCACCCATCAGCTGGGCAGAGAACCCTTTGCTAAAATTTTTGAAGCCCACCTCTGGCTATCAGACTCCTGAATGCGAAATGATCTCATAACAATGAAGTATGACTACTGTGTTTCTCACAAAATAAGGCTGGGCCTTATTTTTTTTTGAGCCTCCAAAAAACAGCTGGGACATCTTTTCAGGAGTGAATTAATTTCTTCCCCCACCCCCACGCCGTCTCCAACAACAGCGTCTGAGTCACTCCCGCTTTTCCCCCATCCCCATAACCATAGGAAAAAAAAAAGATTTTGAGGTACCTGGGAGCGCCGCGCGCTGCATTTTGGTTTAATCCCGAGCGGCTGGGTGGGTGTGAGAAGAGCCGAGTGAGTGTCTCTGCTGCTGCTACCCTTGGTGCTCCAGCTCCAGCTCTGCAAGTTTGCCAAAGTCCCGGTGCGCAGCCTGTTCCTGCATTCCAAGCGCCCAGGCCGAGCTGCAGCTGTCCCTCTCTCGCCAGCGCCGTCTCCGATAACAGCGACAGCAGTGGCGGGAACCGTGGAAGTTACAGAGGTGGCTCCCCCACCTGAGAAGCAGCTAAAACACTTCCACGGTTCCCGCCGCTGCCGCTGTTATTGGAGACAGCGCTGGCGAGAGAGGGACAGCTGCAGCTCAGCCTGGATGCTTGGAATGCAGGAAAGGGCTGCCCACCAGGACTTTTGCAAACTTGCAGAGCCCGAGGCTGGAGCACCAAGGGTAGCAGCAGCAGAGACGCTCACTCAGCTCTTCTCACGCCCACCCAGACGCTCGGGATTAAACCAAAACGCAGCACGCGGTGCTCCCAGGTACTTCAAAATCTTTTTTTTTTCCTGTTGTTATGGGGACGGCGAAAAAGCGGGAGTGACTCAGATGCTGTTGTTGGAGACGGCACTGGCGAGAGAGGCACCAGCACTGGTGGGAACCATGGAAGCTACAGAGACCTGAGAAGTGGCTGAAATGCTGCCAGACATCCACGCCGATGCTGTCCACCTGCTGACCCGGATAAGGGAGAGGTAAGGGAGCCGTCCGTGCTCCACCATGATGTTAGAAGTGGCTGATGGTGAGGCGTAACTGCCCGCAGGGGACTCCTAATGGCAAGTTCCCCCCTGCCTTCCCTCCTCCAATTTCACATGTTTTAAATAGGCCTAAATTTGGGGGGAGGGGCTTAATTTCATTTTATGCCTAGAAAACATGCTGGGTCTTCCTATTAGGGGGGCCATATTGTTGGGGAAACACGGTTTCTTGCAGGGCCACCACAACGTGCAATATGTTCACATTGGTGCAATAGGACGGTGTGGTTGTTTGTAAGATTCACTGGGTTAGGGTTTTTCAACCTTTCACTGTGAGTTGCATTGTATTGGGGGGTGGGGGTGGCTCACTAAGGGAGACTCAGCCAATCTCATTGTACACATGTTGTATCGTGACAATAAAGGTTTGAATTGAATTGAATTGAATCCCTAAGGAATTGGGATTCCATGTATGCTCCCTGCTGTTGTTTGATGGATGTAAAAAAATACAATTCCACACCCAAACTTTCTTCAATGGCGCTTTACTTTTTCAGTTGCTATAGCCAGAAAAAGCTCTGGATCTTTTCCCAAGGCAAACAGGTTTCTTTAATGATCTAGCCTTTATGATATTGTTAGCCGACAGGCACGGAAACTTTTTTGAGGATGTTGTTAAGTTATGAAACTGTTAGAAAGGTTGTCTCATCCAATCATCTTAAAGAAGGTATTTACATATCAGCGAAAGGCAGCATTTACAAAAAAAGTGGGGAGAGGTAAGTAAAACACCCTGTCTGAAGTTAGGACTGTGTCTGTGTGAGGTTTTGCAACTAGATCACCACACAGTTCTATTTTAAGCTGAAAGTCATTTGCTTATAAAGTTGATTTGCTGTCTTGGGGTCTGGGATGAACTTCTCAAAACATTTTTTCCCCTGCTGGATTTAAGTCAGCCCTTTAAAAATGTAACTTAACACTGAGTTTAAAAGATAAGGAAGCTTCAATATTTTATAAGCTGTGGGAACAATGGCATAGCTGGATAGATCGGAGACAGATTAAGGATAAGTAATTATTAAATATAGAATATAGATAGAAGAAAAATATAATTATGCATAAATTAATATTTGTAAATATTGCACAAATGATGGTTACACGATAAGCACCACAAACAGCTGTTATTGAATTATATAGTTTTCATGTTTTTAATGTAATAAAATTCAATAAAGTTTTTAAAAAATGTAACTTAAGTTTTTCATTGACTTTTGCACATTTCATGGGTGTTTGGCTAGGAGAAAACACATTTAGGCTGAGTTCTGTTTCCAATTTCACCTATTTTTTTTTTCAATAACAATGAATCTATTGCACAACAATAGTTATTGCTATTTGTGAGTGAAGCCAAACATGACATCAATTTAGTGTGAAACAATGATATTCTACTTTCCTTATATATAATGAATCCCACCCCTCTCCCAGAAACCAGGATTCAGGCTTTATTGAATTTGCAACCCAGTTTGCAACTCAATAAGAACGAAGCAAACATACACTCAAAAGTACACACATATATAAAACTGAGCGGGCAGAGACAAAATTATACCATGCTACAGAAGCTTCTTTCCAAATGTAAGCATTAAGAAAAGTGGAATCAATTTATTTAAAGGCATATTCTCTTTTTAAGGTCAACCCAGGAACTGATGGAGAATAAGGTGTGAAAAAAAGGTGAAGCTGGCTGAAAAGCATCTTGAGAGATGTTCCCATCCCTGTTTTTGAGAAAATAACTATATTCTGAGGGCAGGACAAGAAACAATGGATGGAAACTCACCAAGGGGAGAAGCAACTTAGAACTAATTTCTAAGAAATTTCCCGACAGAACAATGAATCAGTGGAACCACTTGCCTCCAGAAGTTGTGAATGCTCCAATACTGGAAGTTTTAAAGAAGAGATTGCATAACCATTTGTCTGAAACGCCACAGGGGTTGGACTAGAAGATCTCCCAAGTCCCTTCCAATTCTTTTATTCTATTCTTTTTTTTTTTTTTTTCCCTGTATAGGGGCTCATTTCTTTGCATGCCTTAGGGATCTGCTAGTAAACCTGATCTTCTTGTTTTGACCGTGAAAGAGAGAGAGAGAGAGAGAGATCAAGCAAAGTAATAGGAGGCTGAGAAAAGAAGGAGGCAAAAAAGAAGGAGACGAGGTCTTCCAAAGGCAAAACCAGAGAGAACTCTGCACCGCGACGGATTCTCCCTCTTACCAATGGTGATACAAGCCAGCACCACGGCGCAAAGACCAAGCAGCTTCCCCATGGTGAAGTTGATGTCCTGAAGGATAGAAAGATAGCAGTGTTATTCCAGCCCGGCAATAGCTTCGAGTGCCTGAAGAGTCTCGGCCGCCTCCCGCTCCCCCATCCTATCTATATACCCGCGTGATACGCCCCACCTTCCCGAGCCCGAATTGGCCGACTGGGTGGGATCCGGAGTAAACTGCCTTCTTTCAGCTACGGGCGTGGTGGGATCCTGAGAGGCAGAAGAGTCACACGGAAAGGGTGAGTCAGAAATGGGAGAGGGGGAGAGGGACAAAGAGGGAGAGAGGATGGAAAAGAAGGACTGGAAGAAAAAAAGAGGAGAGAAAGAAAGGAAGGGAAAGGAAAGGAAAGGAAAAGAAGGAAAGAGAAATAAAGGCAAAAAGAGAAAAGGCGGGCAAAGAAGAAGGAGAGAGGGGTGAAAAAAAAAAGAGAAAGAAAGAGAAGGGGAAAGGAAAGGGGGGCAGAAAGAGAGAAAAAAGAAAGAAGGGAA
>BLBF01000066.1:4116312-4141334 GCA_015471245.1 Laticauda colubrina
AAAAGAGGGAACGAGTAAGAAATAGAGGAAAAAAGAGAAAAGGCAGGTAAAGAAGAGGGAGAGAGGGTGAAAAAAGAAAGAGAGGGGGAAAGGAAAGGGAGGCAGAGAGAGAGGGGGGAGAAAAAGAAAGAAGGAAAAGAGAAAGGAAGGAAAGGAAAGATGAAAACAATACAACATTTACAACAATAGAACAATTAAAAAAAGAATTCCGGTGGAGAAAAGAAATGCAACTGGTTCAAAATGGGCAACTTATAGATTATCCCAAATGGTGGACACATACCTCTGGGCAGGGTCAGATCTTCAGACCTTTCTCGAAGGCAGACAAGCCTGGATCTCTGCAGATTGTGAGGGAGTATTGCTGTAGAAGCAGGTGCATTGATAGGGAAGGCACATTTCTGGATCCTGTTGGATCTTACTGGACGTGCAAGCATCATGGGAGACAGGTAATCCATGTTCTAATCCAGGGGATTCCCAAACCCTGGGTCATGGCCAACTATTGGACTGGGGCCTATTCAGAACTGGACTGCATAAGTGGCTGGATGGAGTGTGTGCAAGCAGGCAGCTCAACTTGTGTGAACAGCAGATTGGTGGGCACTTGTGCATGTGTGTGTGCCCGTCCACTGCTTCCACAAGTTGAGATGTTTTGCGTGCATGCCACTCTGCTATTCGTGCTAGGGCTGCATGCGCACGTACACTGGCCTACTGCTCATGTGAGTCGCTATGGTTGGGCATCACTGTTCTAGTTTATAGTATACCCCAGGGGTCCCCAACCACCAGGCCCTAGACCGGTAGCGGTCCGTGGATCATTTTGTACCGGGCCTCAAAGAATGAATAATTGTGATTAAAATATATATAAAAATATGTTTTTGCTTCCGGGTCTCTTATTTTGAAAGACAACCACTTTCGCCCTCGCCTTACTTCCGTACCTAACTTCGCGTACCACATTGCTAAAGCTAAGAAGCCCTTTACTATTGGGGAAGAATTGATTTTGCCGGTCCTTGAAAAAGAGTTTCTGCGTGAAACTGGTCCCTGGTACAAAAAAGGTTGGGGACCACTGGTATACCCTATACGTCTTGATAGATTTAACAGATTTAACAGATTACTAGAGTTGGGAGGGACTTTGTAGGTCATCTAGTCCAACCCCTTGCCCAAGCAGGAAACCCTACACCATTTCTGACCGATGGCAGTCCAATCTCTTCTTGAAAGTCTCAACTGATGTCACTCCCACAACTTCCGAGGGCAAAGCTGTTCCACTGGTTAATTGTTCTCACTGTCAGAAAGTTTCTCCTGATTTCCAGGTTAAATCTCTCCTTGTTCAGTTTCCATCCATGATTCCTTGTCTGGCCTTCAGATGCTTTGGAAAATAGCTTGACCCCTTCCTCCCTGTGGCAGCCCCTCAGATATTGGAAGATGGTTCTCCTGTCTCCCCTGGTCCTTCTCTTCACTAGACTAGCCAGGCCCAGTTCCTCATATGTTCTTCATATGTTTTAGTCTCCAGTGTCCTAATCATCTTGGTTGCTCTTCTTTGTACTTTTTCTAGAGTCTCAACATTTTTTTTTATAGTGTGGTGACCAAAATTGAATGCAGTACTCTAGGTGTGGTTTTATAGAGTGGTTTTATATACTAAAGCTTTATAGAGTGGTATTAGTACCTCACTTGATCTTGATTGTATCTCTCTGTTAATGCAGCTTGGCTTTTTTGGCTGCTGCTCCACACTGCTGGTTCCTATTTAGCGGATTGTCCACTAAGACTCCAAAATCCCTCTTACAGTTACTGCTATTGAGCCTGGTTTCACCCAGTCTATATGTATACTTTTGGTTTTTCTTGTCTAAGTGTAGGACTTTACTTTTCTCTACACTGAATTTCATTTTGTTAGATACAGCCCAGTGTTCTAGTCTGTCAAGATCCATCTGGATCTTGAGCCTATCTTCTTGGGTGTTAGCTATTTCTGCCAGCTTAGTATCATTTGCAAATTTGGTAAGTTCCCCTTCTATTCTAGCACCATGAATCACACCCAATAGCTACTGGTAACCACTTAGCTTGAATAGATGTGTCACATGGGTGTACCAACTATGCCATAATTATTCACACTGCCACATTGTGGATGAATGATAGATTCTGTGTGCTCTTCAAGGGCAGCCTCACAGACAACTCATTGTAGGCTATCTGGGGAATTCTGGAAGAAAGAAGTGATCTCTTGTTAGCTTTTGGTCTCCTTCTGCCACAACTTCAGTTCACCTTTCCAAATTGTCATGTTCTCTACTAGCCCAAGTGGAATGTTGCCTTGAAGTATCAGGTGACTTAAGTTCTTCAAGGACTCTTGTGAGATAAGCAAGTTTCAATAGCCACTTGCAGGTCAGGAAAGACAACCTCAGAGGGTGTTTCGTTCAAGCACAATCCCACAATTTGTAGGAAAAAAACATTTCCACAAGACAATCACCTGTCCACAGAATAATAAAGCAAATATATGCACTTGGAGATACTATGGGGAGTCCATCTGGCTAGAAATCCTGCTGTTGAGAGACTTGTTTTAAATTCACAATGAAATGACCTTTTTCATCACCTTATCCAACTCTTCTAACGCTTTGAACAAAGGTATTTTTTCAACAGTCCAGTTGCCTTTTGAAAAATACCTTTGGATCAACTATGACCTGCAATCTCCATAGACCTTTGAACCAAGATCCTTTTAATGAGAAATCAATGAGAAATGGTTACTAGTAGTAGATTCATTTTCTTTATTCTGGAACAAAAGCCTTGCCATATTCCAGATGTTGTTGATGTACCCTCAGCTCACCCACTGAGTCATTGATTCCAGGTTAGTATCACAGAATGATAGAGATGGATAGTATCATAGAGATCCTATTTTACCTATTGGATCTCATTGTAGGGGTAAACATGCTCATTCCCTGCTTGATACAAGGTCTACTAAAGTGTTTTAGATAGATGGGTAGTTATTCAACCTCTGTTTGAACACCTCCAGTGTTGGGGACCCTACCATACCCTACTCTACCCTATCCTTCCCTTCCCTACCCTAGCCTACCCTTCCCTACGCTACCTTCCCTACCCTACCTTACCCTACCCTATCATACACTCCATACCACATCATACCATAATCTCCCTACTCTACCACACCTCACCCCTACCCTACTGAAACCTATTCCACTGGTACAAATCTTAGTATTAGTAAATTTCTCCTAATATCTAAATTGAATTATATTCTGGGGTCCTTGGTGTTCTCTGATCTTGATTATTTCCTTGCAGACATTTCCTTACCCAACCAGGGCACTGATGATATTATACCTGATTGGATAGTGAAGCATCATAAAAAAAACAACAACAACCAAGCTCAGAGAGCTGCAAAGACCCCACAGTTTAACCCTGAGCTGTAATTATTCTCTTCTATTGATGAATATAATATGTAGTTCCAACTGTCCTAGTTCTGACCTTGGGGGTAAATGAGAACAAGCCGAACGCCTCCTCTACAACCTGTTTGATATCTGAATACGGAAGATCATTACAGACCTTACATGTTCTGTTGTCCAAGCTACACTTGTTCAGTTCTTTTAACTGTTTACCATAGGATTTGACCTGTATTTTCTCAGTCCTAGTCAAGCATTTAACCATTAATAGTACCTCTCCACTAATAGAGACAAATCTGTCTAACTTGTAGCAACACAGGCAGAATTGTTCTCAAGAAACTGTTGTGATCTCCCAAGGAATTATTTGGTCCAGATCTATCTTGTGTTCATCCCTGGCCTAGAGGTTGAACTGGGTTCACAACTGTTGTGCAGCTATCAATTTACTTACTTCAACTTTCAAATGGACAAAAATACAGCATTCCTTCTTTGGGACCCCTCTGCCTAAAAACACATGGGAATTAGGAAAATAAGTGCAATTTGGATAATTAACTAATGTTTTTTTTAAAGAGCAATCAGATGCTTGGTTTAATAAATGCAGTCCCCAAAATATGCTCCAAGGGTTATGTCTGAAGCAAACAGGATGGCTAGACATGTTTGGATATCTTGCTCAAGCTACTTTTGATAACTGTCACACGAGGAATTTGCTAGGATTGGCCTTATTGTGCACAAAGACTCTTGTGAGGGGATTATTGTTGTTATTGTTGTTGTTATTATTATTTGCCTGTAGGACAGGTCTGAGTGAAAACTACTATTTCAGCTCATAGTTGTCTGGATTCAAACAACATCTGAATCAAATATATGAATATTTTCTGCAAATAAATATACACCTACCTCCTTGATACAACTCACAACTATGATCTGTTTATATTGTTTCAGAAGTTGACATTTTGGGTTCTTGTTGTATTTAATTTATCAAATATAAATTTGAATTCTGTCTTTTATTGTTTTGTTCTTGGCCCATATGCTTTCCTCTTTAGCATAACTGACTTTCCCTGAGCAAACTTTTTTTTTTGTCGTACTGAGTGCTCCAGCCAAGAAAAATAGTTTTCAACTTTTTCAGATAATTTACAAGGGCATCCCAAAACAATAAGAACAGAAATAAAAAAAAGAAAGAAAAAGAAAGAAAAAATAAACACCATGTACATTAGGAAAAACATTTCTATCTCATGAAAGGATGAAAACAGAAATCTAGATGAGTGCTTAGGAATATATCAAAGCTGTGCACAAAATAGTCCAAAGAAGTATAAAAGTATGACAAAACTTAAGAAAACAAGAGAACAAAATGTGCTCTTAGAATATGCCTAGAATGAAGTGGTGATAACAATGTTCAAGTATGCAAATATATTTAGTTGAATTACATAATTCATAACCCACTTTTTAGCTCAAAAGAAGGAGTCAAATATTAGAAATAGAAGAAATAGTTTTAAAAATCCAGGGCAGAAACTAAAGAGAGGGCAGGCTTCAGAACTGAAAAAGCTTCATATTTATTTATTTGTTAGTTTGTTGATTTATTTATTTATTCATTCATTCATTCATTTATTTGTCAATCGCTTACAAAATAATAGGTATATGTAAAAACATAATGTAGTTATGAATACATGAAATGGATACATATAAGAAAAATAAAAAGAAACAATAGGACAGGGACGGTAGGCATGTTGGTGCACTTATGCACGCCCCCCTACAGCCCTCTTAGGAAAGGGGTGAGGTCAATAGTAGACAGTCTAAGGTTAAAGTTTTTGGGGTTTGGGGAAGAAGCCATAGAGTCAAGTAGAGTATTCCTGACACTGACCACTCTGTTGCTGGAATTGTATTTCCTGAAATCAAGTTTGGTGCAGTTATCTTTGAGTTTGTGTCTATTGTGTGCTCTTGTATTGTTATGGTTGAAGCTGAAGTAATCATTGACAGGTCGGACATTGCAATGTATGATTTTAAATACTATATTTAGATCTGACCGAAGGCAGCGTAGTTCTAGGTTTTCTAGGTCTAGAATTTCGAGTCTGGTGGCATAAGATATTCTTCAATGAGTAGAGAAGTGGAGAACTCTTCTTGTGAAATATTTCTGGATGTTCTCAGCTGTGTTAATATCAGATACGTAATGTGGATTCCAGACTGATGAGCTGTATTCAAGTATTGGTCTAGCAAATATTTTATATGCTCTAGTTAGTTCTTGGGTGAGGAGAGAAATATCTTCAAGGAAAAGCAAAGGAAGTTCAGTTGCCTTTTGAAAAAGCAGCTTTTCTACAACCACAGGTGGTATTCAGCAGGTTCTGACCAGTTCTGGAGAACCGGTAGCAGAAATTTTAAGTAGTTCAGAGAACCAGCAAATCCCACCTCTGACTGGCCCCGCCCCCATCTACTCTCCGCCTCCTGAGTGCCAGCTGATTGGCTGGGTCTTCTTTTGTTTCCTTGCACAGGAGAACGGAGCCGGAAAGCAGGTTTGTGGAGTGGGGAGGGAATGGAGATTTTACAGTATCCTTCTCCTGCCACACCCATCAAGCCACATCCACCAAGCCACACCCACAGAATCGGTGGTAAAAAAAATTTGAATCCTACCACTGGTATAAGAGGAAGGAAATGAAAAACACTGTCATGCTGCTATATTCTCTTATTACAGTATAGTTTATATCACTTTAATTGTCCTAATCTTTATTGTGGGGTTTATTGATGTCTATCTTGAAGAACTATACCACGAGATAAATATGTCCCTGTAGCCTTTTTTTTCTGCCGTGTCCTCAATGATGCTGCCAAGGCGCAAGAGCCAAACTGTTCCGTTTTCACTTAACTGTTGAAATAAAGACTTTTACTGTTGGAACCCGGTCTACCTCGCGTTTTTCCGGATGGAACACTGGCGACGAGGATGGGATCGTCCTAAAACGTGAGACTGTGCACACGGCGAATTGAAACCCAGGCTTGAAGCGATGGCCGGAAATAATGCACTGCCCGCACCCTTCAATCCCAATGAAGAAGATTGGGAATCCTACGTAGACCGTTTCCAAATGTACTTAGAAAGTAATGAGATGGAAGAGATCTCAGACCAGCGTAAGAGGGCTGTCTTCTTTACGCATTGCGGACCAACGGTATTCAAAATGGCCAAGGCATTGGCGAAGCCCAGAGACGTAAAACCAATGACCTGGCCCGAACTCCAGCGAATGTTGAAGGCTCATTACGCACCAGTGGGGTCAAATCTCATCAAACGGCACGAATTCTACCTAAGGGACCAAAAAGAAGGCGAGACCATCGCTGATTTTGTGGCAGCCCTCCGACAACTGGGGGGAGCATGTGAGTTCCTGAACTTAGATGAAGCCATGCGAGATCGAGTAGTATTGGGTTTAAAAGACTCTAATTTACAAAGTAAATTGCTAAATAAACCCAACATAACCGTGGCTGAAGCAGTCGCAGAAGCCACAGCTGCAGAAGCCGTGAAAAAGTCAGCGGCCACCATGAAACAAATGAACGCGAACAATGATGAAACGAGCCTAACCAGAGGGAAGAAGCAATTTCCCGCCACCACACACCATGAAGATTTTGACGAGACATCAGAATCCGGAGAGGAAGATGATGAGGTCCACCGCCATTATACCAACAAAAAAAGGCGCGAAAAAAGAAACTAACGGGAATGCGCCGGTTGCGGAGGAAACCACCCTCAAGCCGATTGCAGATTCCTTGATGCCATCTGCAGAGCTTGTAAGAAAAGGGGACACATCGAGAAGGTCTGTAGGAATCAAAAAAATAACAGCCCTAACAGACGCAGTAACTCTCCCCCACAAGCTGAATCGAAACAAGCCAAGAGAAAGTGGGAGCGCAACAAACGAGCCAGTAACCGAGAAAAGACCCATCAAACTGTCACTATCGGAAGTGCTCAGACGGAAAGCGGGAAAAAAGTTAAAGTCATCGTAAAAATTGAAGGCAGCCCCTGTGAGATGGAAGTTGATTCAGGGTCTTTCCTATCAATGGTGTCGTGGGACAAAATCAGACAACTGGTCCCAAATATCAAACTAAAAGCTCCAGAAACAAAAATTAACTCTGAAGGACTACCAAGGAAATCGAATCCCTGTGGTAGGTCTAGGACATTTCCGAGTCGCTTACAAGCAGAATGTCGAAGTCCTGCCTCTGACAATAGTCGACCGAGACCGACCCAGCCTCCTGGGCATTGAATGGTTCGCACCATTGGGCATCGGAATGACTGGAGTAGACCGAGTGGCCGCAACCGACTGGGAAGAAAACCTGATCCACGAGTTCCAGGACATTTTCGATGGCTCCCTAGGCAGGTATCGGGGGACCCCAATTTCCCCTGACTACAAGACTACAAGGCTTCCCTGAACCATACGCTGCAACAAAGCGCATAGCCGGTGCCAGTCGTACAACATTTGCTTCACTCACTCGGGGGAGGAAAATTTTTTGCTAAACTAGATCTAGCACAAGCTTACCAACAGCTTCCAGTAGACCCCTTAACGGCCGAGGCACAGACAATAGTGATTCACAAAGGGGCATTCAAGTGTAACAGACTTCAGTTTGGAGTGAGTGTGGCCCCAGGCCTCATGGAACGCCTATTAAATGGAATAAAAGGGGTCGTACCATATTTTGATGATGTACTGATTTCAGCTAAAGATACAACCCAACTAGAAAAAGGACTAAGAAGTGTACTAACAAAATTTAGAGAATCCGGTCTGAAAGTTAAAAAAGAAAAATGCTGCTTAATGACTGATCGCGTCGAATTTCTGGGCTACTTAATTGACGGAGAGGGTATACACCCCACTGAAAAAAAAGTCAAAGCCATTAAAGACGCACCACAGCCAAAAAACAAAACGGAATTGCAGGCATTTTTGGGTCTAATAAATTTCTATAACGTATTCCTCCCCCACAAAGCAACAATAGCGGAACCATTATACCGTTTGCTGGATAAGAAAACTAATTGGACTTGGGGTCATAGAGAGCAAAAAGCATTCCAGAAAATAAAAAATGTATTAACATCAAACACCGTTCTTATCCAGTTTAGTAACACACTTCCATTGACGGTAACCTGTGATGCCTCACCGTTTGTAGTCAGTGCCATCCTGAGCCACCAATTGCCAGATGGGAGAGAGGCACCCATCGCTTATTACTCAAAGACTCTGTCTAAAACAGAACGTAACTATAGTCAACTAGACAGAGAAGCCGTGGCAATCGTCGCCGGAGTGAAACGTTTTCACGAATACCTTTATGGAAGAACATTTTAGATTGTAACGGACCATAAACCGTTGCTAGGAATTCTCGTGGGAAACAAGCCTACACTGAACATTTTATCCCCGTGGATGACTAGATGGTCAGAATTCCTAGCAGCATGCTCTTACACATTGACACATCGACCCGGGAAGCAAATCTTCCATGCAGACACATTAAGCAGAGCACCACTGCCGATGACAGAGGAAGACCTGGTGCCAACAATGACAACCCTGCAAATAGAAACATGCCCCGAACTACCAATATCTGCAAACGATGTTGCCAGAGCCACCGCAAAGGACCCAGTGACTGCCCGCATATTAAACTGGGTAGGTAAAGGCTGGCCGGAAAACCAAAAAACTGAAAACTTTAAACCTTTCCGGACCAGACAAACCGAACTCTCAATTCAAAAAGGTTGTTTATTGTGGGGTGATCGGGTAGTAATCCCTCCTAAACTACAGACTAGGGTGTTGGGTATGCTTCACGAAGGCCACCTTGGTATCGTAAAAATGAAAAGCCTCGCTAGAAGCTATGTCTGGTGGCCTGGTTTAGATAAAGATATCGAATATTGGGTTGCCACTTGCACTAAATGTCAGAAAACCAGGCTTTCCCCACCACAAGCACCCATAAGGGACTGGGAGACCCCACGAGGCCCCTGGTCTCAGATCCACATTGATTTCGTGGGTCCTACTAGGGGGCATACCTTTTTAATTGTCGTAGATGCATACTGAAATTAGCTGGAGGTTGTAGTAATGTCATCTACGACAACCGAGGCGGTCATTAAACAACTTAACAAACTTTTTGCAACCCATGGATTGCCGGACGTCCTAGTGTCCGACAACGGGCCACAATTAACCGCCATCCAATTTGAACAATACCTAGCCTCCCTAGGTATACGCCATGCACTGACCGCACTGGCCCACCCGGCAGCAAATGGTAGGGCGGAGAGAATGGTCAGGTTTACCAAAGAGGGTTTAGAGAAAATGGACCTTGGGGATGTCCAGGATAAAATCAACCGTCTACTCACCCTTCAACATATCACACCCAGCACCGTAACCAACAAAAGCCCAGCAGAGTTATTAATGGGAAGAAAACTTAGGTCACAATTAGACAGGTTGCACCCAAATTACACGTTGGAGAGACCCCCCGACTCCTCCAGCCGTTACCAAACATTTGAAATCGGCGACCTAGTCTACGCAAAAAAATTTACCGGGGAGCCCCTATGGCTTCCAGCCACAATCACACAACTCACAGGCCCCCGGTCCTACCGACTAACCGTAGACGATGGCAGGGAATGGAAGCAGCACATAGACCAGCTTCGTTCCCGAAACATTGAAAGAAATACAAACGCACAACAACAAAAAATAAAAATCGACGAAAACAAAAACAAAGAAGGGGGGGAAATACAAGAAAATAATAAAGAACTTTTAAAAATAAACCCAGAACATCTAACCAATCAAAAAGAGCAAAAAGGAAACTTACGGTTAGATGAGACTTGCGAAAATAATCCAGACGAAGGGACCAGCCAAGCCAGCTCGACCTGCCCGGAGAAACCAGGAGGGAGCTGCAAAACCACCGGCCTGAGAAACTCAAGCGGTAGCAAAATGGCCGACTCACCCTTCCAGGCAGTTCCACGGAAAAGAGCCGGAGAGACAGCAACCCCATCCAAACCGGTTGAAGTCTCCAGCGAAAATGAACCGCGCAAGTCCAGTAAAATCAGAAGAAGCCCCACCTACCTGCGCGACTACGTCACCACGTAGGACTAAACCAAGGGGGGAGGGGTGTTCTGTATAAAATAGTTTACTCCAAATCCTCGATTGTGATTGGCTAGAAAAGCCAGCATAGGGATTGGTTCACTAGGCACCAATCCAAAAGCGCTGCCAAAAGGCGGCAAAACCAAGTAACCGTCATTGGCTACAAGCCGGCAGGCAAGCCGTATATAAAGGCTGCCGCGGCAAGAGCCAAACTGTTCCGTTTTCACTTAACTGTTGAAATAAAGACCTTTACTGTTGGAACCCGGTCTACCTCGCGTTTTTCCAGACGGAACAGAGTGCTGAAAGACTGTGCTGATCAGATGGCTGGAGTCTTTACCAGGATCTTCAATCAGTCTTTATCCCAGGGCCCTATTCCATCTTGTTTGAAGGTTTCCACCATTGTTTCGCTGCCAAAGAAGTTCCCTATCAATAATCTCAACGATTATAGACCGGTGGCACTCACTCCTATCATCATGAAGTGCTTTGAGAAATTGGTCTGCCAGCACATCGTTTCTGGTCTTCTGCATACATTTTATAAACACCAGCTTGCATACAGAAAAAATAGATCTACAGAGAACATTATAGCCATCACTCTTCACACTGCTCTGACTCATCTAGAACAGAAGGGGGGGTGCTATGTGAGGATGCTTTTTGTGGATTTTAGTTCTGCGTTTAACACAATTCTTCCTTATAGACTAGTGTCAAAACCTCTGGACCTTGGGCTTTCTAATTCAATCTGCCTTTGGATTATGGATTTCCTGTCTGGCCACTCACAGAGGGTCAGATTAGGTAATCATACCTCTTCAGCCCTTATTCTTAACACTGGTACATCACAGGATTGCGTGTTGAGTCCCTTACTCTATACTCTTTATGTGCATTACTGCATTCCCATTCATGCTAGTAATACTATTACTAAATTTGCAGATGATACAACAGTGGTGGGACTCATCTCTGGAGGGATGAGTCTGCCTACCGAGATGAGGTGGACCGGTTGCTTTTGTGGTATGGAAACAATAACTTGGTCCTCAATACCAATAAGACCAAAGAGCTTATAGTGGACTATAGAAGGAACAGATGAGACATCCAGCCCTTGCTTATCGATGAAGACCGAGTGGAGCAAGTGGCCAGTTTTAAGTCTTTGGGTGTTACCATAAAAAGAGGACCTGACCTGGGGGTCCCCACATTGCAGCCCTGGTCAAAAGGGCCCAGCAGAGGTTATACTATCTGAGACTTCTCAGAAAACAACAACTGAATGAAAAATTGCTGGTGACCTTCTACCGCTGCACCATAGAAAATATTTTAACATACTGCACCTCTGTATGGTTTGCCAATTGCATAGTGGCAGATAGGAAAGCACTCCAGAGGGTTAATGTCACTGCCCAGAAGATCACTGGTTGCCCTCTCCCCTCTTTGGAAGAGCGTTATAGCTTCTGCTGCCTTAAGAAAGTTCAAAACAATCTCAAAGCTCCATCTCATCCTGGGAACTCTTTTTTTGAACTATTACCATCTGACAGACGGCACAGGATAATAGAAACAAGGACAAATAGGCTGAAAAACAGCTTCTATTCCAAGGCAGTAGCTCTTTTGAATTCTGCTGTATAGTGCAGTGTTGGTGTCGTGTCAGGGATTTTTGGTTCAATGTGTGAAGGGTGAAGGATGTGTGTTTGTGTTTATTTTCATAGTCATAGTCATGATGTATACTGAAGATGGTGTTTGATTTCATTGTACAAGGTGCAATGACAATAAAAAAGTAAACTATATGCCAAAGATGCATGAAACGTTATCTTTCCACTGAAATGGTACCTAGTAATTTACTTGCATTTGCAGCAATGGTGTAGTTTCAAATATTTTTTGCTACCAGTTCAGTGGGCGTGGCTTGGTGGGCGTGTGCATGCACCAAACGTGCATTTTGCGGAGGCACAGAGGCTTTCTGACTCACCTCCTGCAAGCCTGCACTCTCCCTGTTGCTTCAGTAGCTGCCATGCAGCAATCTGCTGTGCCGTGCAAAGCAGCTGCACTTCAAAAGCAGGACATAAAGGTCAGTATGGGAGCCTAGGTGGGCAGGTGGGCCCACCCGTAGAGCATCGGAGAGAACTGGTTCGGTCTCCGCTGCTCATCGGCGCTACCAACTCGGCAGAACCTGGCCGAACTGGTAGAATACCATGACTGATTTGAACTGCTGGGTGGACAAGAGCTGGGACAAGTAACAGGAGTTCACTCCATTGTGTAGAGTTTGGGTCTCAAACCTAGGCTGTCAGAGCTGACAACTCAGCGCCTTTAACTGCTGAGCTGTCGTGTCCCTTTTCCAAGAGCTTATAATAGTTGCAAGATGTGTAAGACCTGCTTCACCAGCCATTCTGTGGGAGATACACATTTTGAGATGTGACAAATGAATTCAGCCCAGCATCTATTGGACTCTTACAAGGTTGGTGCAAGCACACTTCTTCATTTCCAGGCACAATGTCAGCTTTGTGAGGTAATCCAGATCAGAAGAACACAGGGATAGGATTCTCCCGGTTCGGACTGGTTCATGTGAACCTCTAGCTATGATGATCAGCTGGCTCCAAACTAGTTTGATCTGACGATAATGTGGGCCCACCCATTCCTGTGCTGTAGCCACCTATATCTACTCAGCTGATTTGTGTGGCAGAGCAGTTTGCCATGCCTCAGTTGTGTTATTTCCCTTAAGTAACATTGAAGGTAAGTAATTGCAATAGCTGTGCATGCATGTGCAGTGCTCATTAGGTGCATGCATGTGCAGTATGCATTAGGTTCATGCATGCATGAAGCATGTGATTAGCGAACCGGTTATTACACCAAGAGAATCCCATGCCCGGAAGAACAGCCATAAATACTAGCTTTATCTTATTGCAAGGTTACATTAATAAAATTTTGCAAGTCTGAAAGTACATCTCATCCCCTTGCCCTTTACAGCCAAAGAAACTAGGGAGGATACCTTCTGAGAAGTTTGCCATACCCACATTCTTTCTGCAGACTAAGCTGCCTCTTACCCTATCATTATCCTGGTTATGACTCTTCCCTCTGTTCTCTCCAGGTCATCCAGCCCTATCCAATGCATCAAGCCACCATTTTTTTCATTCCCTTGCCAAAAGAACTAGACCTCATGGTGGAGCCACCACTTTCTCTAGCACATTTTATGGAAATTCAAAAGTTATACAAGCGCAGAACCTACACTCTTCTAGAAAACACAAGACCACAGGTCTTTCAAAACCTGGAGAAGTTGCACCTAATGTGCATTGTAGCTCTGTGGGACTCTCTGCTGGTGAGACTCCACTTTCATGATCTCATTCAGCCCTCTTTGTAATCCCAGCTCATCTCCCGTGGCAACAGGATGGGCGTGTGCTATTAAAGATAATGGACTTCAGATGTTAAATGCTGTTCCCATTCCTGCTATATTGGTGCCATTGTCTGCCAGTGATGACGTTCAAACAGAATACAGGGACAGTGAAACCAGAAGGTTCAATCGATTGTGTTACTTAACATGTTATGCAAACACCAAATCAGGATACTACTGTTCAGCACAAGCCAAAACATGAGTAACTGAAATAAACAAACACAAAAAAATCAAAAGATGTCATGTAATAAGGAGGAGAGTTCCTAGAAGGGAAGTGGTGCATTCCAGAGGATTAAGAGGCAATTCGGCCTGGATGTCACGTGGAAGAGAAAGAGAGTGAAGACAGACCCTCCCTAATAGTTCACAGAATAGTTCATTGGAGATGAGGAAGGACATGTGCAGTATGGCAAGATTCTGTCTTTGGGTGTGTGAAACAATACAGAACTCCACTTGGAGGAATTGCTACATGTCATTCTTGGTTTTGGGCCTGGAGGTAATGGGCCCAACAAACTCTTGACCAGAATATTTTTCTGCTGACTCAAAGATGGGCAGAGAGCACTTCAATATCAATGAATGGCCCAGAAGGAGAGACACCCAATTCAGACACCAATGTGTTGAATCATTCTCTGTCAGCTTCATCCATCCTAGGATTATGGTGACTCAAGATCTTGTGATGTATATTAGCCTGAGAAAAGGATTTTCATAGTAATACTCAAAGGAAATTTCCTGTTTCTTGTAATCATGTAAAACACAAAGTTAGGTCTTTTCTGGGGGAAAAAAAAACTTTATTGAAACTTCATTGAAACAACATTGACATTCAAGAGTCCTTGGATATGAGTTGGGTGGCAAATAAACATCAATACATTTATAGCAACCTGCTTATCATTCGGTAAATACATGGGATTCAAGGTTTCTTCCAATCCTATTATTCTATGGAGTCCTAAGGGTGTAGGCTGCTATTGCACAGAGCAAACTCTGAAACAACACTCTGTCATTGGTCTCTCCGAGTTTCCTTGCAAAGATGCACGATACCAAGCATGTGTTCAGGTCAAAGATCTACATTTCCATCCTAATTAGAAGAACTGTTTTTAAATGGAGTTAGCTATTATTATTAGTGTATGCCATTGTTACAGTAGCCAGGAGACTACAATGCTATGTAGAGGAGTAGTCTGGCTTAACTGTCTGTAATAGGACATACTTGCATGCTTCCCAAGGTGCGCCATTGGAGGACGAGCTGGCTTTGCACCAGAGAGAAAGATGAGTGGCTCTTCCTGCAATATCATCCAAGGCCCCCTCTCTTCCTGGAGCTGCCTCGCGGATGATTCCCACAACCGGGAAGGTTCAGAGCCATCAAGAATCTGACTGCCTGCACAGAGCACCAACTCCCCAATGAAGTGGTACTTTCCTATCTACTTTCATAGAACATGCTTCTGAACTGTTAGGTGGCCATAAGCTGAGGCGAGTGATGGGAACTCACCCTGCCATGCAGTGCTAGGGCTTGAACAGTAGGAACTGACACCATCTCCAGCTTTGTTAAGACAATGAGCCACTGTACCTCTTTAATGGAATTAGTTGATATTAACTCTTGCAAGACTCTTCGAAGTAGATCGGTGTCCTGATGGCCTCCATGTTGTAGAGATGAAAATTGGCAGTCTTTCACAAAAGCAGGTTCCCCCTGAGTCATTGGAGTACAATTATTATAATCCCTGACCATTAACCTCTAGCCAAATTCTAGCCATGCTTATTTTGAAGCAAGCCCTAATGAATTTTATGGGTGTTATATTGCAGTAAGCTTGTGTAGCCTCAACTGCAGGTAGCTCTCGCTTTCTGATTGCCTCATTCAGTGACTGTTTGAAGTTACGATGGTGTTGAAAAAGGAGATTTATGATCAAGCCTTGACCTTGTGGGCATCACAGCATCTCAGTGGTTGCGTGATTATCATTTGTGACTTTCATAGCTGGCTTCCGACAAGCAAAGTCAATGGGAAGTTGCAGGTCATGGCCACATAAAGTCGTACTTAAGGATCCACATCACTTAGAGTTACCACTCCCAATTGTGGCAGATAAGGAGCACTGGCAATGAATCTACCAGACATCCAACAGAACACTAACTTTTTAATCTAGGCCCCTACAGTAAAGTTTCTAACTGTTGATGTTTAGCGGGTCAGTCATTGCTGTGACTGTGGGAAAAAGCAGATGAATTTTGTATCTCAGGAGTGAGCAGAAAGCAGAACAGCTACAGTTGTGGTCGCAACCAGCAAGAAGAAGAATGTGGCAGAAGTCTGGGATGCCCAGGAGTTACTCCCATTGCAGAGATGGCTATCACAACAGAAGACTTTGACCCGGTAGGGGACATTTGAGTACAAGGCCCTGTCCAACTTATTGCATTTTGTCTCCTGGATGCAGCCCCTTGCATAGATGGATTCGTGCACTTTGTAATCTGCAAAAACAAAAATGCAGAATTAGGGTTAAGCTGGTTCGGGATGGCACAAGGAGAAAGTATTGAGGAAGAGTTGGTGCAGAAATGTGCATACAATAGCAGTAACACTTAGACTTATGTACCACTTCACAGTGTTTTTCAGCCTTCTCTAAACTGTTTATAGAGTCAGCATATTGCCCCAAGCAACCTGGGTCCTCATTTTACAGACCTCAGAAGGATAGAAGTCTGAGTCAACCTTGAGCTGGTGGGAATTGAACTGCTGAACTGCTGGCTATTGGCAGTGGGCAGAATTAACTTGCAATACTTCATTCTAACCACTGCACCACCACGGCTCTTTGCACAATGTGTATCCTTGTACCTATGTTCACTGTATATACTTGTACAGAGTGTAGGTCTCTAGCAGGAATTCTTCAGTGGTGGGGTATTGAAGAAGGTAGGAAGTTATTGCAGAAATGCCAGAATATAAACTCAAAAGTTCTAGAATCCCATTGAATGGGATCCCATGGAAACAGTTACTAACCATCCCTGAAGTTTTATTGGGAGCAAATAGAGACTTCCCCTAGCCACTTGCCAGGGGCTCATTAATAGGTATAGGAAATAAGTTTAGATCATAATTCTATCAGCAAATAGCTTGACATTGATTTTATATCTGGATTGTACCCAAGACATCCAGTTTGTTTAGAAAAAGTTACACATGCAGTTGTAGAGGGAAGGGAGGGAGGGAAGGTAGGAAGGATGGGAAAGAAGGAAGATAGGAAGATAAGGAAGGAAAGAAAGGGAGGGAGGGAGGAAAGGAGGGAGAAGGAGGGAAAATAGGAAGGTAAGAAGAAGAGAAGGAAGGAAAAGAAGGGAGAGAGAGGGGTAGGAAGAAAGAAAAGAACAAAAGAAAAGAAAAAAAGGAGAAGGAGGAAAAAGGGAGGAATATAAAGTAAGAAGGAGGGAAGGAAAGAAAGGAAGGAAGGGAGAAAGGAAGATAGGAAAGAAAGGAAGGAAAGGAAGGAAAGGAAGGAGAGAGAAAAGAAGGTAAGGAGGAAGAAAGAAAAGAACAAAGGAAAGAAAGAAAAAGAAACAAAGAAACAAGAAAGATAAACACATAAACAAACAAACAATAATAAATAAATAAACAAATAAATAAAACTGGCATCTACAGAAGGCCAGAACAACACCGGAACAAACCTGAAAGTCCCTTGATGGTGCCACACCTCTCTCCTTCCTGACAGCTCACCAGTGACGGCTTCAAGCAATGTTTTCCAAGGGTACAGTTAAAACAGAACAGTGTCTCCGTCCTTTGACACAGGGCTGGGATACCTGAAGGGGAATTTATTTATTTTTTAAAAAGTTAACTGCTGCCAATTAATGCAATCACTGCTATGGAGAGCAAAAGTGGCTTTCTGTACGTCAGTCTCTTTTCTTACTGGTCCAGTTGCCAATAGGTTATTTTATGCTGCTCCTTTCCCCAGTCTTACAAAATTGTAGGATTTTGTAATCCTACAGAAGAGCTTTTCAACTCTGTTGGGAAAACACACAAAAACATTCCACCACCCAATAGTAGGATGGATGGGCAGCAGAGGTGGCATTCAGCAGGTTCTGACCAGTTCTGGAGAATCGGTGGTGGAAATTTTGAGTAGTTTGGAGAACCGGCAAATGCCACCTCTGACTGGCCCTGCCTCCATCTATTCTCTGCCTCCCGAGTCCCAGCTCATCAGCTGGATCTTCTTTTGTTGCCCTGCACAGGAGAACAGAGCTGGAAAGCAAGTTAGTGGGGTGGGGAAAGAATGGGGATTTTGCAGTATCCTTCTCCTGTCATGCCCATCAAGCCACGTCCACAAAGCCACGCCCACAGAAGTGGAAGGAAATTTTTTTTTGAATCCCACCACTGCTGGACAGGATGGGAGTTACATTCAAGGGTATATGGAAAGGACATGATTGAGGAAGGTTACAAAACAACATAACCTTCAATGAGGAGAATCTCCCCCTCCAGCCTGCAGAGGCCCCAATGAAGTTCCTGTAGGTTCTCCAGAGCTTCTCCCCTCCCAACCTCAACATCTTTCTCTAATAAAAATATACTCCATGCTCCCTTACCAGCCATGTGAATCAGCTAAAAAGGTTGGATGTGGCAACAGCTTAGATGGAAGACTGCCAGCAAAGTCTCAGCCTGTAAATTAGACTGAAATTGGCTGAGACTTTGCTGGCAGTCTTCCATCTAAGCTGTAGCTACACACACACACACACACACACACACACGGACGCATGCGCATGCGCATGCGTGCACGTGTGTGTGTGTGTGTGTGTGTGTGTGTGCGCGCGCTGTTCAGCTTCCTTCGGGTATTATCCCATGTCACTGTAGTTGTGCTTTTAAAGTTGTGGCAACGTTTCAGCAGAATCTCATCTGCCATCATCAGGCTTCTGTATTGAGTTCATTTGGAAGCCTGCACTCTCAAATAGAAAGATCTCCATGCCACAAGCCAGGCAAACACCTGGGCAAAAACAGACTCCCTCTGATAGCTCCAACCTAACCCCCCCACCAGGCACCCAGGTGAAACCCAGCTTGCTAATGAATAGCAGCTTGCTAATGAAGAGCAGCCATCCCTTCACACGAAGCCAAGCTACACTAAAAGCCTCCAACACAAGAACAGACTGTTGCCAGCCAATCAAAGCCACAAAACAGACAGAAGAAACCAGGAACACCAATCAATCAAACTCCAAGTCCAATGAACACAGGTCCAGGCTCCCAGCCAATCAGAATGGACCAGCCTCAAATTTAAAACCAGGAGCTGTAAGACCCATATCCATACAGAAGCCTGATGATGGCAGATGAGATTCTGCTGAAACGTTGCTACAACAGCATATATATATATATATATATATATATATATATATATATATATATATAATTTCCATATGGTCTAGAAATGTAGCTAGCCAGGAACTGAATACAACTACATTTAATAAAATGGGAAGAATTTGGAAAACAGGATCCCCAGGGATGGGCCAGCAAATGGAAAAGCATGCGGAAGCTTGATTATTGATGCAATAATCAATAATCTGTTATTGCTTATACCTGTTCAAATGGGAATCTGTTCAAAGGAAATTCTGGTATTTAACTTTTTTTTTTTTTTTGCTTCAACTGACAATGCATGCTGTTTTGAATGGAAAATCCCTGGGTAACTTCCATCTTGATGCAGAAAAAAATAAATAAAAAGGTTGGGAAGGAGAAGAGAATTTTGAATAGCTAAGCATCCTTCACATAACCTCAAAGAGATTGCTTGAAAAGAGAAGAACCTCCAAAATGATAGCATGGATACATTGATAAAACGAGGCAAAATCCTGTTTGTGAAAGAAATGGAAACAAATTCATATGTAAAAGGTAAAGATTAAGATTTTTCCTGTCCAGTCATGCCCAACTCTGGGAGGAAATACTCATTTCTGTTTCTTAACTGAGGGAAGCAGAGTTGTCCAAAGGCATTTCTGTGTTCAAATGGCATTTGACAAAGTAGATTACAACCAGGGGTGGGATTCAAATTTTTTAACAACTGGTTCTCTGGGCATGGCTAGGTGGGAGTGGCCATGTGACTGGGTGGGTGTGGCTTTTTTGCAACAACCGCCTCCCATTTTGGGGGCCTTTTGGGCCTCAGGGAAGCCTCCTGGGGGAGTGCTTTTACTCCCAGAAAGCTTTCCTGGGGCTCAGGAAAGAGAAAAACTGAGCCGGCTCCATTTTGGGGCCTTCTTCTCAGGCTTCCCTAAGGCTCAGGAAGGAAAAAAATGGAGCTGGGCGGGGGGAATGCAGCACCCCCCATGCTCCATTTTGGGGCCTTCTGGGCCTCAGAGAAGCCTCCTTTGTTCCCAAGAAGTTTCCTTGGGGCCCAGGAAGGAAAAAAAATGGAGCACGGCAGACCTGCCAACTCCTTATAAAGGAAAATCTGGAGACCCATGAAAAAAAATCTGGAGATTCTATAAAAAATAGTGAGATTCATGGTCACGTGAATAACTAACCAATCAGAGCGTGTTATATCCGGTGGTAGGAAAAGCAAAATGGAGGAGCCCAGAGTAAAAAGAAATGTGCTGTATGTGTATATGACTGTATGGTAATATCGATATTGCGTGATCTGAGAAGTGGCGTCATGTCGTTTGTGTGAGAATCAGATTTATGCGCAGATAAGCCGAGCCCCAAATTTTGGGGAAAAAAAAAAGGGTTTTAAATTTGATGTGAGATTGAGGAGCCTTGTCGTGAGACCGTGAGACATAACAAAAAATCGTGAGACTCACGGCAGAACCGTGAGAGTTGGCAGGGCTGGCACGGGGTGGTGGTGCTGTGCCCCCCCCCCTTCCATTTTTTGCCTTCCTGGGCCTCAGGGAAGCCTTCTGGCTGAAGCAATAAGACAGTGAGGGGAATCCCGGCACAATTGATCATAGCAACATAGGTGCCCCTGACATGAGTGATGTCAAACTGGCCATACCAACCTTGGGCTCCCCGAGGTCAAACACAAACCTGATGCAGCCCTCAATGAAATCAAGTTTGACACCCATGACTTACAGTAGATGAAGGAATAGAAGGGGAAGTCATCAAATTTGCAGATCACTAAGATGGCAGGACTAGCTAACAATCCAGAAGACAAGCTCAGTATCCATAAATACCTTCACAGACTTAAACAATGGCCTTATCCAATAAAATGAAAATTAATGTAGAGAAAAGCAAGGTTTTACACCTGGGCGGGAAAAACCAAAGGCACAAGTACAGATTAGGCGAAACCTGACTCAAAAACAGTAACTGTGAGAAGGGCTTTGGAGTCCTAGTGGACGATCACTTAAATATGAGTCAGCAGTTTGGGGCAGCAGCCAAAAAAGCTAATACTATCTTTGGTTGTATAAATAGAGGCATAGAATCAAATTCACATGAAGTATTGGTACTGCTTTGTAAAGCCTTAATCAGACCACACCTGGAATCCTGCACCCAGTTTTGGTTACCACATTACAAAACAGATGTTGAGACTTTGGAAAAAGTGCAAAGAAGAGCAACTAAAATGATTAAAAGGCTGGAGACAAAAACATATAAAGAATGGTTGTAGGAACTGGGTTTGGCTAGTCTAGAGAAAAGAAGGACTTGGGGTGACATGATAGCAGTATTCCAATATTTGAGGGATTGCCACAAAGGAGAGGGGGTCATCTTATTTTCCAAAGTACCAGAAGGCCAGACAAGAAACCATGGATGGAAACTAATTAAGGAGAAAAGCAACCTAGAACTAAGGAGAAATTTTCCTAACAGTGAGAACAATTAACTTGTGGAACAGCTTGCCTTCAAAAGTTGTAGGGGCTTCATCACTGGTTGTTTTTAAGAAGAGACTGGACAGTCCCCTTCTTGAAATGGTATAGGGTCTCCTGCTTGAGCAGAGGGTTGGTCTAGAAGTCCTCCAAGGTCCCTTCCAGCTCTATTCTGATAGATAGATTGATTGGTTGCATGGTTGAGGAGTAAGGGGATATAGGGAGGGGGAATGAGGGGATGAGAGGAACCAGGGGTACTAGCGCAGAACAAAGCATGAGAATGGATTGCGAACAACTATCAAAGAGGCACCAAACTTTAGGATGGTTACCGAACATCTAGACTGAACTTCTTTGGTCATTTAAAAAAAGACCAAGGTGGGGAGGGCATCAAAAGCATTGGATTTACATGGGAATATTTAGATCCAACTTTGCTTATTCTGTAACTACTTGACTTCAATAAAAGTTATACCTTTCACTACAAATGGAGTCGAGGGCCTTTCTTTCATAAACATCCAAGCTAGGAGAGGCCTGACAGTATGTTCATTTAGTTAAACTCCCTAATGGCTTGCAACCAATTCTGTCAAACCCAACAGCTGAACAACAGTCGGACATAACCAAACTAAAACCCACTGTTCAATAAAACTTACATCAGTTAATAAAACAAATAAACGGAATATGGTGATGGGGGGAACCCTAAAACCTATCGTGAGAATCTTTTAATTATAATGGTGTGGAAGAATGTTTGAAAACAGAGTCTTATACATTTTTATTCAAAAGTAATATCCCTGAGTTGCCTGGGACTGTTTTTCATGGATTTATGGTTTATGTTATGCAAATTAAGATTTAACTGAAAGTAAGGTATAGGCACAATAAAAATGGAAGATGACATTTAGGGATGTCACAAAAATGTAGGACATACCTATAAAATAGTAGGGTAGCTCCAGCCTCCATCCCCACCCTAGCTTAATTTTTACCTGTGCACTCTGGAGCAGGTGGGATCTTAATTAGGGCTTATTTTGGGGGTAGAGCTTATATTGGGCACATGTGTAAAAATCAAGCTCGGATTCACTTTCAGGGTAGGTCGCATTTTCAGGGAAACAGGATAGTAATTTTGCGGAAGAGGCTGAACAACTTCTCACTGATGGTTTAATTAATTTTCCTGAAAGCTGCACAGGATTGGGTTAGCAATAGCAATAGCACTTAGACTTTGCTGCCTTCTCTAAGTGGTTTACAGAGTCAGCATATTTCCCCTAACAATCTGGGTCCTCATTTTACTGACCTCGGAAGGATGGAGGGCTGAGTCAACTTTGAGACAGTGAGAATCGAACTGCTGGCAGTGAACAGAATTAGCTTGTAGTACTGCATTCTAGCCACTGTACCACCATGGCTCTAGATTAGATTATTCTTGGGGCTATTCTATTTCCACAATTCTATAATTATTCTATAATTCATGAATGATTGATGAATGAATCAATGAATGAATATTGCATTTCTGTCATATCTTCTAGAACTTGCTCAGGGCCTTGCATGCCAGTTCACCATTCATTTTAAGTTCATAACAAGAACCCTTGTTGGATAGGTTAGGTTATGCAAAGGGTGACTGGACCAAAAAAATCCAGTGAGCTCTATGGCTGAAAAAAGCTTTAAATCTGGGTGTCCTTATCCAGATATCAAATGGATTCTCATTATATAATAAACATGAGTAAGAATACAGGAAATAGGTACGAATAAATGGGGACAATAGGACAGGGATGGTAGGCATGATTGTGCACTTATGCACACCCCTTACAGACTTCTTAGGAATAGGGTGAGGTCAATAGTGGTTAGCTTGTGGTTAAAAGAGTGGGGGGTTAGAGGATGTAACAACAGAGTCAGGTAGTGCAATCCAGGCACTGACCACTTTGTTGCTGAAGTCCTACTTTCTGCAATCAAGTTTGGAGCGGTTTACATTGAGTTTGTATCTTTTGTGTGCTCTTGTATTGACTGGTAGGACATTGTAGCAGATAATTTTGTGTACTACACTTAAGTCTAACCCTAGGTGGCATATTTCAAGGTTCTCCAAGCCCAAAATTTCAAGCCTGGTGATATAGGGTATTCTGTTGCGAACAGTGTAATACTCTTCTCGTGAAATACTTCTGGACTCGCTCGATTGTATTAATGTTCAACATACATGTGGATTCCAGACAGATGAGCTGTATTTGAGTATTGGTCTAGCAAAGGTTTTGTATGTTCAAGTTAG
The DNA here is from genome assembly GCA_015471245.1 of Laticauda colubrina. Taxonomy (NCBI): domain Eukaryota; kingdom Metazoa; phylum Chordata; class Lepidosauria; order Squamata; family Elapidae; genus Laticauda; species Laticauda colubrina. The sequence continues at coordinate 4,139,980 of BLBF01000066.1, forward strand.
CAATTCAATATTTCTGGAGGAGAAGCTTCATAAAATTAGATTTACAACTCTTAATGCCTTTTGGCCAATGCTGTTACAGTGAGGTCTGGCACTTAGGTATGAGTACTAAGGCTCTTGATATGAGTACTCCAAGGTCCTTAACAAAGTAAGGGTTGTCAACGAAGTCATATCCACCTAACTTGTATTTGGTGTACTGATTTTTTTTACCAATGTGTAGGACAGAGCATTTGTTGGTTGAGATTTAGACTTGCCAATTGTTTGACCATTCAGACACATAATCAAGGTTGTGAGAATTGTTGATGGTGTTGAATAATTTTTCGTCATCTGCGAAGAGGACGCAGTTGCTCATAAGATGATCGCAAAGTCATTTATACAGAGTATAAATAGTGTGAGTCTTAGAACACTGCCTTGGGGGACACTGCTATTAACTGGGTTTGATATAGCACTCCCTATTTTTATTATTTGTTGCCTGTTTGATAGGAACGCAGTAATCCACTTATGAAGGGATCCGGAAATGTCGTATGAGTTTAGTTTTAACAGTAGTTTGTCATGTACCACTGAATCAAAGGCTTTGCAGAAGTCTATATCAATTGCGTCTATTGCTTTGCCCTGGTAGTGTAATTTATAATTGCAAGTGGGGAGTGTGCTGGTTAGACAGTATATAGTTAGTTTAGGAATAAGAGCTGCCCCCTTAAGGGAATGTTTCATGGGAAATGTAGTTAATGCCTCTTGGGAGATGTAATTCATGTCACATGATCACATCTGTAATCCTGATTGGTCACTGAATTGATCTCTGGTTGGGCTGGGGGAGTTTTGGGGCATTCTTACCTGGACCCCAGCATCGTGCTGGAGTGTTCTTTTGCCATAATGCTCTGAGATAAAGAACACCATCTTTTCACACTATTGAGGCAACTCTTAGATCAAATATTGGACGTTGGATGAATTTCTGCATTACTGTGAGTTATAACTGGAGGATGCTTAATGAATCCAACAAACTAATTTTGCATGGAAGCCTTTGTACTGTCTAGCTGCCAGCCCTGGGCTTTTTTGGAAGTGTACAGGAATGTGGGATAGGAAAGTAAGGAGGTACTTCAGGTGTAGCTGAATGTCATTCACAACAGCTCCAGTCTACATGACCAGGAATTGAAAGGAATTATGGGAGCTGTGATCTAGCAATGGTTATTTCAGCACGAGCAAGTTATGACTTTTTAGAGGATGTCCACATTATTTTTTTTTGGGGGGGGGGGAATGCAAATATAGTTGTATGATTTGAGAAGATAATGTTTATCTATCTATCTATCTATCTATCTATCTATCTATCTATCTATCTATCTATCTATCTATCTATCTATCTA
>BLBF01000066.1:4141344-4160566 GCA_015471245.1 Laticauda colubrina
CTATCTATCTATCTATCTATCTATCTATCTATCTATCTATCTATCTACCTATCTACCTATCTATTTATATTTCATGTTTCTAGACTGCCCTATTTCTCTCTCAATATAAATAAATGGTGAGGAGACAACCTATATCTGGAAAGCTATTTGCTTCCCATCTTGATTGTGCAGATTATGAACCCTAGAGAATGACTATTTCCACACAATATATAGCAACAAATTGTTTGAATAACAGATGCACAGACGCCGTACCTTTACTTTCACTGCAAACTCTACTAAAATTTGAAGTTTGAGGATTATCATGGCATACCAACTTGAAATAATGGTTGTTTAGCACCATGCAAAATGGAGTTGGTAACTTCTCTGGGCTACAAAATTTGATTTGTGCAAACTCCAAATATTTTCTGGAGGACAATTCAAAGAAGAGACTTGCATAACAGCATCTGTGTGTGATGAAGTTTTAAATGGAACAACTGTTGCACAGGGGCAATCAATCCCATTCTCTCAGTAGATGAGACCTTGATCCAATGGTGCAGACACCTACATCTGGAGACCTCTCCTGCTGCAGTGAAATCTAAATTCTTGTCATACTCTTAGCACTCCATTATACCTGTTGGGCCTACCTTCTTGATCACTGGATCATTGATTGATCTTCTCCACTCAATCAGTCAGGGCTAGACTTTACATGCTTGGTTAGGTAAATTCTCTACTTCATTGAGGGTCAAAGATTCATCTAGTTTGGCACATCTGCCAAGACAGTTTAGTGTGTGTGTGGGGGGTGGCTACGTGTGTTATATCTACTTGGAGCCACAGAGGGAACACCAGGTGGGCACCAAAGGTGAACAAGCAGCCCTAAAAATGGTAGAGTGAGCCATTCCATCAGAGATGCTACCCCTTCCTGGTCACCCGTACCACCTCACACTTAGCATATCTCAAATCAACCAATCAAAATAGAGCTAGAAGGGACCTTGGAAGTCTTCAGATCCAACCCCCTGCTCTAACAGGAGGCCTATACCATTTTAGATAGGTGGCTATCCAGTCTCTTAAAACCCTCCAGTGATGAAAGCAAAGGTGGTTTTTCAAGAGGCAGTGGGGCTTTATGATAACTTCTCAGTGAAAGGATAAGACGGGTTTTACCAGAAAGTCCAGTTGCCTCTTGAAAAACTACCTTTGGGACAATCATGACCTGGGTGACTGAGAATCTCCATAGACCTCTAGTGATGAAGCCCCTACAATTTCTGAAGGCAAAGCTGTTCCTTTTGTTAATTGTCCTCACTGTTAGGAAATTTCTCCTTAATTCCAGGTTGCTTCTCTCCTTGATCAGTTTCCATCCATTGTTTCTTGTCCTTCCCTCTGGTGCTTTGGAAAATAAGTTGACCCCTTTAAATATTGGAATACTGTTATCATGTCACTCCTAGTCCTTGTTTTCTCTAGACTAGCCAAATCCTGCAACCTTTCTTCATATGTTTTAGTCTCCAGCCATTTAATCATCTTAGTTGCTCTTCTTTGCAACTCACTAACCATTAAATAATATTCAGCACAATAGCCTGGTTTGCAAAAAAATCAACCGAAATAAACTCCACCAACTTACCTATTTGGAAGAAGCACACTGCTAAGAAAATGCTGAAGACTCCAGTTCTTTTCTCCATAACTCAGATTTTTGAATGTCAAAGTAGTCAGAAGACAGATTGGCAGCTGAACAGCAACTGTGTGAATGAAGAAATACCAGCATCTGCTTTTTTTGAAGTAGTGTTGGGAGGTTAATTGTACCGTCCTCTATATATTGTCTCTGTCAACATTAAGTATCACTAAAATAACAGTGGGTGGAGGTGTGTTTGCAGCTACAACAACACACCCTTTTGAATTTGAACTTGGGAAGCTTTAGTATAGACAAAGGTTCATAGAGAGTGCCTACAATAGGAGGTAAGTCCTGAGGTAATAGTTTTATATAAGGTCAAGCTATCCTTCCATATTGTGGGGGGAACCAACGGTGGGATCAAATTACGACGGGATTGTAGGGGAAAGATGCATGGAAGTTGCCTGGGAGAAATTCTGAGTCAATGAAAAACTATGACATTTCTAGGTAGGGCTCATTAGCCATTTTCCACACCTTCTGTTATGGGTATCCGAAAGCATCCATGAACTTGTAGTCACATCATGTTGCATAATCACGGTGACTCTTGCAGCAGCTGTCCAAGTCTAACACAGAAGAAAATAAAAGCAAATATGTTGCAGCTCTTCCCACTGAAGTTATTGATCTTGTTAATTAAGCTCCTATTTCCTCCATTATCTGGATAGTTAGACAAAGGGATTAAATGGGTTTGATGTCACTTTCCAAATTTTCAGTGTGGCACTTTATGTGCCCACCTAGATTTGGAAACTGTGGCCAGGATTGTGTGACTTCGGTTGCAACGTCCTCTGGGAATTGTGCTTTGGTGGTACAATAACTTGCTTTATTGACGATGTACCATTAAGTTATTTTTGAATCCTAGCAGAGATATTTTTTCCCATGTTCACCTGGTCTTTCTGATCTCACAATGTCATTCCCATTGCCTCTGTAACTGAATCCATTCATGTTGCTGCTGGTTGTCTTCTTCTCTTTCCTTCCACCATTCTCAACATTACAGAATTTTCCAGAGAGCTGGATCTTCACATCATGTGTCCAAAGTAGGGTACAATAAATACAGTACCTACATCAAGCACAATAATTTGATAGCCTCTTATCTAGATTATTCCAGTGCACAGAAAAAGGAAGATATAGAATAGAAACTGGCATACGGTAGCATCACATTTCTGAACATTGCATCTCTTTACTATTCAGTAAAGAAGCTTAAGTTTTTTCAAGTATCAACAGAACCTGGAAAAAACAATGTTTCCAATTTAAGGCATCCACTTGCTCAAGTTAACATGACTCTTAAAGCAATAGGATGGCTTAATAACGAATTGGTTGATTAGGTCTACAAAAATCCCAGGAACCAGTAGGAAACATCCATCTAGTAGATGTTTGCTGCTCAGATAACTTTATTATAATGGATACCAGAGGACTTCTGAATTTGTATGAGGTCCAAAGCACTTCAATAATTTCCAAATTATGCACAGCCCTACTCGTTAGTTAATATTCAGCATTGTGAGCCCAAAAGCCCAGGTTGTAGCTGCTAGCAAGCAGGTTAATCTACAGTATTTTAGACCAATTGCAACTTCCAAGTAATCTTCAAAAGCAGCTCCATGTAGACTAGGGGTGTCAAACACACAGTGTCACACTATTATCACATGACATATTGTAACTTCCCCCCCCCCCTTTGATAAAATGAGGGTGGGCATGGCCCATGCATGATGCATCCAACCCACGGGCCACGAGTTGGTTGGGTTTTTTTTTGAATTTTTTTGTTGATTTTTAGAAACAAACACAGACAAACACAATACAGAACATGAAAACATAAAACCTCTTTTCTGAAAGCAGCCTGATCCCGGGTTACATCTCTTTGGACAGACACCAATTCAAATTCATGCTCATTTTTATGTACCATTCCATATCTTATTGCCATTCTACATTTTCTGTATGGCTTCTCCCCTCTTTTAACTTCCTTAATTTTATTTTTATTTGTTTCATCTCAAATCAGATCATTATATTTATATTCTTTGTCTGTCCTATTTCAGCTATCTATTATCTTTTCTCCTTTAGCAAAATTCCTCCTGTAGTCACTAATTGGAGTATGACGCCTTTATATCTTTCCCCTAAAATTATAACACTTAATATAGAACGTAACTTCCATTCGGATTCTGCATAGTACATTAAAGCTAGACACTACATTTTAAAAAGAAAAAGAAAAGTATAAATATATAATATAATTAAAATAACGATCCATACCAATTCAATTCTATCATTATTGTTAATATTCATTTAAATTTTAAAATTTCCATGATTACTTCCCCCTCACTTCACTTGCATTTTAAAACATTATGTCATTAAAATGTTCCCATTCCTTTCTAAATTAATTGTCTCATTTAATTCATTCTATTTATTTTATTCAGAAATGTTTCACTAAATCATATGTTTTTTCCAATTTTCTAATATTATTTCTAAATACAAATATAACAATACAATCATATGTACCTTTGCAGAATCCCTTTTTCAATTAAATTTTTACCCATTATCTCTAAATAAATCCTGTTTCTTTACATCTTGCTTCACACCCTTTTAGCTTCTCTTATCTTCCCTCCTGCTTCGCTTCTTCTCCCTGCCCTTTTTACCCCCTTGTCTCTCCACCTCAATTTCCCTTTTCTGTATTCCCTTTTTCTGTTGCTTTCTCACGTTATATCCACTTTTCACCTTATTTTTCCCTTTTTTGGTTGTTTTTTTAGGTCTCAAATTCTCCATTCTCTTTCCCCTCTTTCCCCTTTCTTCCCCAAGTAAAGTTATTTGTTCATTAAAGATGGCTTCTTCTTTGTCCCAATCTTCTTGTTGCGTAGTCTTTTCTTGTAGCTTCTCGTAGGTAAAGATCGCCATTTCTAAGAATTGAAAAACGGAGCCAAGAGAGCCCTTCCCTTCTTGTTCCTCTTCTTTATATTTTTAAAATTCTATTTTCAGTTCATCCATCCAGTGATCCCATTGTAGAGTTTTTTTCTTCTTCTTCTTTTAAAACAGCCACTCGTGTTTTTAATCCTTCAAATATAATTCCAAAAGTCCCAAAGTCACCAAACAATCCAAATACACACAAGCTGTTTCTTTTTACACTTTCTTCCTTTTTTCACTTCCTCTTCCTGGGGTTAGTATTTAGTTACTAAGTTCCAGTTAAAATGTATCTTTTAGCAGTCCTGTTAAAATTTAACTTTAGATTCTTTAGATTCCAGGCTATCTCCTCCTTCCAAATCCTGTTCTTATTCTCTTCCTCTCCCTTCCTACTTACAGCAAAAGAAAATTTTCTTTCTCTTTTTTTTTGCCTTTTATATTCAGAAATCTTTATTATCCCCTTGGCACTAAATTTTCCAGTTTAAATACTTGTTGATGCCAAAGCAGATTTTTCTGATTTCTCATTCATCTCTGTTTGCTGTCAACGTAAGGAAGGAGAGTGAAAAAAAACCCCCCAACTTTCCTTTTTCACTTTCATTCGCTGCTTTTGAGTCTTCTTTGGGACCAATGCATCTTTTTTTTAAAAAAAGTTTAAGTTCCAGGATGCCTTAATTGTTTCTTCTTATCCCAGTCACTTCAGCACTTTCTTCCTCCTGCACATTCTTTTCTGGATGAGGGCTTCTTTGAGGCGGCCATTTCTGACCGCTGCTCTACCGCCTTCGGGAAAGGGAGTTTAGCCAGCTGGGGAGGAAAGATGTAGCTTTCCTCGACCCTGCTGGAGTCTCCCCCATCTTCACCAACCTCTACAGGGTGGCTTAGCCCCGAAGCCAGCTGGCTCAGGGCGCTCTGGTGGTGAGCCCAGGCAGAAACCGCGCACGATTGCGGATTCCTGCCTGCCGCCGAAGCCCTGCAAACCGGAAGTCAGGCCACGAGTTTGATACCCCTGATGTAGATTGTATTTCAGTAGTCCAACCAGATGCTGATATGAGCATGTTGCTAGCATCTTCCAATTCAGGTAACCAGATATAATGGGGCTGTGAGAATAATCTTAGAGGAACAGAAAGGCTGCAGCCATGAAAATAGTTAGATAAGAGAAATGTGAATCCAAAGCAGGAATGTACTTTGAAAAAATGTCTCCTTTGACTTTCCCTAATTTATTTTAACATGAAGTCCAGAAGGAGAGAGATCATTTCTGATTTGCAAGATTCTGTTAGGGTAACGCTGTAATAAAAGTATTTTCAGTATTCATAACTTTAATGTCTAAGTCGAGTCTATCTTGAAGGGCTTATATCAGACAAGGACTGCCAGCCACCAGACTAGGCTTTATTTGATTGGAGTTAAGATATACATTGGTAACTTAAGTGTAGCAGGGTAGGATTCAAAAATCTCAGCAACCGGTTCTGTGCCCAGTTGTTGGGTGGGCATGGCCAGGGTGGGCATGGCCTACTGGAACTTCTGGTTCGGCCATTTTTTGCCTTCCCCAGAGTCCAGAGGCTTCCCTCAGGCCTCTGGGAGGGTGAAAGCAGCCTCCCTGGGCTCTGGAGGGCCTCTGGAAGCTGGAAACAAGCCTGTTTCCAGACTTCCGGAACTTTTGGTTTGGCCATTTTTCTCCTTCCCCAAAGTCTGGAGGCTTCCCTTTGGCTGAAAGATGGTGAAAACGTCATCTCCCAGACTCTGGAAACCTTCTGGAAGCCAAAAAAAAAAAAAGCCCATTTCCAGACTCCTGGAACTTTCGGAAGGGCTGTTTTTTGCCCTCCCAGAGCCTATGCTTGGACCTTGCACTTACCTACATCCAAAATGGGCCACATGGATGCTCCGGGGAGGGGAGGGATGGGAGGGGCCAGCCAGCCAGTTCAACTACCGGTTCAGTGAACCAGATGTAAATTGACATCTGGTTTTCCCAAACTGGTCCAAACTGGTAGAATCCCACCCTGAAGTGTAGTGATCCCACCTGCTCCTGAAATGATGAATGATCTCACACAGTGGTCTCAGGTACATATTAAACAGGAGATGGGTGTTGAGACCTCACATATATGGGCCTTGGATTTGATTCCTCCTGCCTATCAGCACCCACTGGAGCTGGCCACAGAGAAAGGAGAAGATCTGTGTTTTCCACTCCTAATCTCTTCAGGTGCTCCAAAAGGATACTATAGTCATTGAAAGCTGCTGAGAGATGAAGAACAGAACAGTCACACCACCTCCATCCTAGCTCAACTAGAGGTCATCCACAAATGTGACCAATGCTGTCTTTGTGTTATAAACTGCCTTGAAACCCAACTGAAATGGATCCATTTCCTCCACTGCTTTTTGGAGCTTCTCAACAATCTTCCCTAACAAGTGGAAAATGGGATAAAAGTAGAGGTCATATTCAGCAGGTTCTGACCACTTCTGGAGAACCTGTAGCGGAAACTTTGAGTAGTTTGGAAAACCGGCAAATATCACCTCTAACTGGCCCCACCCCCATCTATTTTCTGCCCCCCAAGTCCCAGCTGATTGACTGGATCTTCTTTTGTTGCCCTGTATAGGAGAATGGAGCTGGAAAGCAGGTTAGCAGGGTGGGTCGGGAATGGGGATTTTACAGTATCCTTCCCCTGACACACCCAGCAAGCCACACCCAGCAAGCCATGACACGCCCACCAATCCATGCCCACAGAACCAGTAGTAAAAAAAAATTGAATCCCACCACTGGATAAAAGTTGTCCAGAACTGTTGAATCCAGCATTAATTGTGTTTCATCATAGATTGATGATATCAGTCGAAGAACCAACGGACGACTTCTTCCTGCGGCTTCATTTAAATGGTGAACATTGGAAGGGAGATGATAGAACCACACAAGGGAATGCCTACTAGGTTGGAAAGCAACTGAGAAGGAGAAAGGAGAAGTGAAATAGCTGCCTTCAAAAAGTAAAATAGACAGCATGACAACAGCTCTGCCTTGAGCTTGTTCTCCTTGAAACGAGGCAGTAAAGATCTTATCAGAATAACTGAGATGGAAGGGACATTGGAGGTCTTCTAGTCCAACCCCTGCTCAAGAAGGAGACCTTATACCAGTGGTGGCTAACCTTTCTGGGCTCCTGTGCCAAAAATTCTGAGCGTGCCAGCATGCCCATACTCATGTGCCAGCACCCAGAATGCAATGCATGCCTCTCCTCCCCATGCTGCCTGCGTATGCCCGTGCAATCCCCACCCCCAACCCCTTACCTGTACTGAGCCTCACAGCTGATTTTTCAGCCTCCCAGAGTGTGGTCTTTTTCAGCCTCCCAGAGGCTTGGGAAAAGCCTCTGCAAGCCTTCTCAGAACGAATTATAGGCCCGTTTCTTCACTTCCGGTATTACAGGCCTGAGAAACCTTGCAGAGGCTTTTTCCAAGCCTCTGGGAAGCCGAAAAAGGCCTCAAACCAACTGAAAAAAAATCAGCTGTGAGGCGCAGGCATGTGCAGTGAGGTAAGCTTGCCTTCAGGTTGCGTGCCAGCACAAATGGCTCTGCGTGCCATTTGTGGCATGCGTGCCATAGGTTCACCATCATGGCCTGATACCATGCCAGAAATGGCCATCCAGTCTTCTTTTAAAAATCTCCAGAGCACCCACAACTTTTGGAGGCAAGTTGTTCCACTGATTAATGATTCTCACTGACAGGAACTTTCTCTTAGTTCTAGATTAGTTCTTTCCTTAGTTTCCACCCTTTGGTTCCTGTTCTGCCTTCAGTTAGTGTGGAGAATAGGCTGACCTTCCCTCTTTTTTATGGCAATCCCTTAGATCTGGAACAGGCTTTCAAGATTCTCTTAAAATACCTCACAACAGTAAAGTAGTATTTGAAGAATTGCACCGGCTTCTGTTTCTTGGCCTGACCTTCCTTGAAGGACTAACACAGGTTGCCCTTACTCCCCTACCACCAGCACCTGAAATCTCTCACTGCAACCTGGTGTTAGCATCATCACCAATGCTGCATGCAAGAGTTGTGTGCAACACAAGCCTTGCACACAACCCAGAAGACATGAGTTTTGGGTGGCATCATACATTAATTCAAGAGAAGTATCAAAAACCAGACAACAGTGTTAAAATATGAAACCAGAGATGCTGTCAAACCCTGGCTTGTCTTTAAAAACTGCATTAAAACCATTAGACAATGTTTGACTCCATTCCTAAAGATTTCATGAATTTGATCTCCAAATGTCAACAGATGCTTGTTTGCTTTCCATATAATAAAATAGCTCTTCCTTCCTCATCCTGCCACTTGGAACTCTGACCTAGATACATTGATGGCACAATTGTCTTAAATAAATAAACAAGGTTGCCCGGAATCTGGATGTAGGTCTGTTTGCAAAACCCATCCCCCAACCCCTTCAAATAAGCATCAAACAGACTGTCAGGTTTCCAAGGAATGAAACCCATTCCCAAAAAAAAAAAAGCAAAATCCATCCATCTTCCAAAACAAATTTCTTTTACTTAGGTAAGCATCAAATTGGCAAGGTCTGTGGTAATTCTGGATCTGACACAAAATGGAATTATACCATATAATATTGTAAATTAGAAATAAACCCCCCCCCCCAAAAAAAAGAGTCACATTCCCCAATAGAATAAATCAATGTTGCCTGGTGTCTTCAGTCTCCACTTCCAGGTCTCAGCAGGGACAGCTTCTGCTCCCAGGGGAAGGAAAATTACCTAGCCAAAACAATCATCACAATCTAACTTCTCCTCCCACCTTAAGAATGTGGCGAGCCCGAACCCTCCCCCCCTTACACCAGCAAAGAGAAAGAAAGAAAAGGACTATATGGTTAGGATATAGAGTTAAATAAAATGGCTACAAAAATGTCAGATTCGGGCTCCACACAGGCACCTTTGTAAATGTGAGAAACCCAGAAGCCAAGGTACATTTGTTACAGTCTTTGGGTCCTCAATCTTTTGAATCCTTGAAGTGTACCACAGGGAAGAGGGCATCAATTTATTCTCCAAAGCACCCAAGAGCAGGACAAGAAGCAATCGGTAGAAGCTAATCAGAGGGAGATTCAATCTGGAACTAAGGAATAATACTTGACAGTGAGAACAATTAATCAATGGAACAGCTTGCCTCCCTCCTCCTTTGTTGGAGGTTTATAACAAAAGATTGAACAACCCTCTGTCCGGGATGGTATAAGGATTCTGTGATGACCCGGGCATGGCACAAAAGCAACAAAGTCACAAAAGTAGGCAAAGTCCCTTTAATACCTCCAACTTGGCCCCCAATGTCCAGTTATCATCGACTGAAGAAAAAAACTCTCCCAAGAACAGTTTTTAAGGGGAGGAAATTCAGTCCGAACCCAAAGTGCTCATAGATTATAAATGAAAACCAACACAAGCCACGCTGCAGCAATTAACGAGACAGGCCAGGATAAGGAATTGCAGAATTCAGAAGATAACGAAACACACACAATTCGGAGGATAAGACTTGATAAACAAAGATAATTCACGCTTTGCTTCCAGCAAGGTGTTGTATGCAAACGCCCTTTTAAAATCATGTTTTCCCAGCTGCAGCTAATGAAGGGAAATCAGGGCCCTTTTCTTCCCCATAAACCACCTAACTCACGTTGCTCCCTTCTCCGTTCCTCCCTTCATGTCCTAGGATGAAGAGGGGGTGGACCTGGGTCTTCCTCTAAAGGCCCAGCCTGACTGTGCCCTTCCCCAGTTTCCACTGGAGCCACACTCCCACTCCCTGTCAGCTGCTCGACCTCCCCCTCAGAATCAGATTCCAGCAGGGGCATGACAGATTCCTGCCTTTGGCAGAGGATTAGACTTGAAGGCCTCCAAGCTCCTTTCCAGCCCTATGATTCTATGATCACATGTTGAAGGACAGGTCCTGTCATCTCCAGACAGCTCTTCAGTCTGTGATGTCTTCATCTGCCAGCCAGAGAGAAACTAATAAGTCCCTGATTAGTAAACTTCTCTGCTAGTTGGAGTGTTTTGAGCAAATGAAGGCAAATATACATGTCCCAGGCAGGGTGGGCTTCAAAAATTTTAGCAACGGGTTCTTGGTCTAGTTGCTGGGTGGGTGTGGCCATGGTGAGTGTGGCCTAGTCGGCCTCCTGCACCATGGCAGGGGGGGCATTTTTGCTCTCCCTGGGCTGTGGAGGCTTTCCTTGAGCCGCTGGGAGGGCAAAAACAGCCTCCCTGGGCTCCCGAGGCTCTCTGGAAGTTAGAAACAGGCCAATTTCTGGCCTTCCCGAACTTCTGGGAGGTCCATTTTTTACCCTCCCTGAGCCTCCCAGTGCACCCTGCACTTACCTGCATTCAAAAGAGGCCGTGTGGGGACTCCTGGGAGGGGCGGGACAGCGTGGGCATGGCCAGCCAGAAGTGGGATTTGGGAGTTCTCCGAACTGCACAGAATCTTAAGGCTAGGTCACACTGGCTGACGGATGCAAAACTTATGCAAAAAGGACACAGCAGACGAGCAAAATTTCGGGGGTGGCTCCATCCGTTATTATCCACTCTCAAAAGTGGCAAAAATTTGCAAAAACAGAATGGACAACAATGGAGAGAAACGGACGGGGGAAGTAGGTAGTGAGGATGGTAAGCGGATGTTAGTAGGAAGCCAAGCGGATGGAAGCGGATGACAGATCCACAGGGCTTCCAGGGGAGAATAACGAAGTGGACGTGTAGTGGAAGGAGCGGATGCGTAGCGGATGAGGCGGATGCATCACGGACGTCTATAGGATGCATAGCGGATGCATAGCGGATGTGTAGCAGATGCAAAGCGGTCACTGTGCATGTGGGGAGGATGAATTGAGACAGCTCCACAGATATAAAATGATGCAGCTTGCAAGCAGTCACCATTCAGAGGAAAGACCTGCTGCCAGAGACATCTTGAAAGAACACCATGGTTCGTCAGTCAGGGAAGAACAGAAAGCCTGTGCCTACTCCTGCCAGCCCTAGCAAGAAGGACAGAACCACCATCCCACCCCCTGGCGCTGACTCTGAAGCTGCTGGTGCTTCTGCTGTTGCTGCTGCTGGTGTTGCTGCTGCTGGTGTTTCTCCTGCTGGTGCTGCTGGTGCTGCTGGTGCTGCTGGTGCTGCTGGTGCTTCTCCTGCTGCTGCTGCTGCTGCTGGTGGTCCTTCTCCTGCTGCTGCTGGTGCTTCTCCTGCTGCTGGTGCTGCTGGTGCTGCTGGTGCTTCTCCGGCTGCTGCTGCTGCTGCTGCTGCTGCTGTGGTGGATCAGCCCCAAGGCCCTCAAAACCCTACTGCTGAAGGCCTTGAAGCCCCTGCCAGAGGGAGGAAGAGGCAAGGCAAGGAGAAGGGAGAGAGGAAACAGTACTTCATTTCCGAGGACCATGAGGAGGAGGTGCTGGAATGGCTGAGGGAGAACGGGTACCAGTGGAGAAAGGGCCACAGACTCTATCGCAACACCAAGAGAAAGCAGGCAGCGTGGAGAGACAAGGCAGAGAGCCTAGGCTACACTGCAGATGTACTCCTGGAATGGTAGAAGCACATGCATACATGGTATGGCAAGCTGAAGAAATCTGGCCAGGCCGCTGTCAAGCTCACTGACCAGGAGATGTACGTCATGACCAAGTGCAGTTTCCTGGAGGGTGAGGTCTGCCACCAAGGAGCAGCCCCTCTGACAACCCTCTCCCTCAGACAGCCCACAGACAGCCACTCCTCTTCCAGCCAGGAGACAGCTACCGTGTCCAGGCTGTTGTCTTTGGAGGGCCCCATGGCAGAGACCCCCCTGACAGCTGCACTCCCCATGCCAGAGGACGTGGAGGATCCCCTGTCTCAAATGGAGCAAGAAGAAGCAGCAGCCAGAGACCAACCCACCCCCACCCCCAGCTCCACCTCCACAGAAAGCAGGCAGAGAGGCAGACTGGAGGGCCAGAGCCACACTGTCCTGCTGGAGATCAGGGACACCATCAAGACCAGCACAGATCTTCTCTCTCAGCTGGTCCACAGCGATATACCATCCTCGAACCGTAAGCCCTTCATCACGTACGTGAGCCACACCCTCATGGACCTGCCTGAGGCCCAGTACCAGGTGATGAAGGAGAAGATCACAGCACTGCTGCACCACCCTCCAGGCCCAGCTGAACCTGCTCTGACCCACTCCAAGTCTGCTCCTCCACCCCAGACGATGTCACAGCCCTTCCACAGCTTTCAACAGCCCCTCACCTACCAAGGCTACAAGTACCAGGACTTCCCACACCAGAGGCAGCCCTTCCCAGTCCAGGCCCAGGTTCATCGCACGCCACAAACACCTCACCTCGCCCAGCGGCAGACCAGACAGCCCCACTACACTCCTCCTTCCTCCACCCCACAGCCAAGCCCCTCAACAGACAATCTGTCTTCAGTTTTGGGCCTCACATCGCAGGTCCTTGATGAAGGGCCTCTCAACCTCACGGGACTGAGTCAGCTCTCTGAGAGCTTCCTGAACACACCATCCCCTGTTGTACTCTCGGGGCCAGGCACCCCAATGGCGCCTCAGACCAGCACTCCAGCCACAGCCACTTCCACAGTCCCTGGCCGCTCGAAAGCTGAGACCATGGGCATGCCTCAGAGTAACTGAGAATAGTGCCAGAGACTGAGTTGTTACCTGTTCACTTTATCTTTGCTTAAGACACTTTACTTGGTTCATTTTGCTTTTTTAATAAAGTTATACAGTTTACTTAAGACAGTTATTAATAAAGGTTATCTTTGCTTCACACACTTGGTTCATTTTATTTACTTAATAAAGTGTTGGTGAAAACTTTGAAAAAAGGGTTAAGCCTTTGCATGCTTGTGGGATAGGTAAGGATAGTTGTGGGATGGGTAAGGATAGTTGTGGGATGGGTAAGGATAGTTGTGGGATGGGTAAGGATAGCTGTGGGATTGATAAACCTCCAGTTCAAGCATAGTGGGACTGTATGGTCCACCCTCCCAGCTGCCACACATATGGCCCTTTTTTTATCAATAACAATTTATTCATTGATCAACACATTTCAAAATAAACAAAGCTCTTTATTAATGCCCTATTCATTGTAGGGCCACTCAACATACATGGCACAATCTCATCAGTGTTATGAGACAGGCTGAAGGAAGCATCCATTAACCATCTATCATCCTGTCTTGGCACTCCACTGCTCCAGCTGGGGAGTTGCACCACTGTTTCAGGAGGTTGCGCTGCTTCTTCCCTTCACGTGAATCTCTGTTGGGGCCTTGTACATCCACAGTGTCTATCAGGTTTCGTCCTTGCCTCCATTCACCAGGCTCCATGTCCCCATTCCCTTGTTGATGGTCCACAAGCCTGTTCTGCAACACTCGGTAGTGGGTGCACATGAGATTGTGCAGGATGCAGCAAGCTTCCACAATGCTCCTCACAGTCCCTGGGTGATGCTGTATGGTGGTGAGAAGTACCTGGAACCTGTTGGCCAGTATGCCAAAGGCGTTCTCCACCACCTGCCTTGCCCTGGACAGCCTGTAGTTGAAGATCCTCTCTTCACGGGTGAGGTATCTGGAACTGTAGGGCTTCATGAGGTAGGTTCTGAGGGAGAAGGCGTCATCACCCACGATAAAGTAGGGCATATCTTGTGTGTCATTGGGTAGGGGGTCTGGATCTGGAAAACCCATGATGAGGTTGCGCTCCAGCCCATCCTTGAGGTCACTGGCATTGTATACCTGGCTATCTGAAGCTGACCCATTGCCTGAAGCATTGATGTACATGAACTTGTAGTCAGCATCAACCAGGGCAAAGAGGATAATACTGAAGAAGTCCTTGTAGTTGTGATAAGTGGACCCTGAGTTGGCTGGAGCTTTGCAGGCCATGTGCTTCCCATCTATGGCTCCAACAGTGTGGGGAAAGTTCCACCTCTGATACCACTGTTCTGCAACTTTCCTCCAGCCTTCTCCAGTATTGGGACACTGGAGGAGCTCCTCCAGGTATTATTCGATGATGGCCTGCACCACTTCTCTGACCACTTTGCTGATGGTGTTGTGTGGCACCTTCCAGGCTTACTGCATGTTTCTGTATGTGGTTCCAGAGGCCAGGTGGTGCAGAGTCAGTGCCACCTTCAGTCCAGGGTCCAGGTTGGGACGGAAGTTAGTGCTCGGCTTGGTCAACCTGGGTCTCAGATGCTCTACAACTTCGTAAAATATGGCTGGTGGCATCCTCATGAAGTGCTGGAATGCACGAGTGTCTTCATTCCTCAGCTCCACCATCAGCTTGTCATACAGTCCAAACTCCACTCTTCTCCCGATCCATCGTCAGACCCACACAGCTCTTGGATGTCTCCTTCTTCTCCTTGCGTAGAAAAGGTGAAACAGTCTGAACAGGGCTTGGTTCTGGTGTTGAATGATGGCAGCTATCATGAGGAGTGTGTGATGATCCATGGTGGAGATCAATGGATGATGTGGAAGAGCAAGACCAAGGGTGAAGAGTTCTGTACACCACGGCTGCTGGACTGATATTGAGATCCAGGTGATTTCCTCTCCTTTTTATAGGAAATATCGGTTTTCCGCTCGGTGTCCTTCCACATACTCTAGGCATACTCCAGACATCCTAAATATCCAAGATACGTCCCATATACAAACGTTTTGTCCATTTTAATGCTTTATATACGAGATGCATCTGCTTATATCCTTTCTACTTCCGTGCTACTAATGCTATGTGGACGTTCCGTGTACCTTTCACTTCCTCCCTCTTTCCACTTTCAGCTGCAGTGGATGTGAGTTGAGGGGATGTCCAGAGGATGCCGAGAGGATACAGCAGACGTGTAACGGATGACAACGGACGTAGAACGTTTGTTGCCCGTAAGTGTCACGGATGTACATCGTACGCGGCGGAAAGTTCATCCGCTCAAAAAGTTTTGTGCAGCTCAAAACTTCTTGCGCAGATGAAATAGCAGTAGACAGATGTTTGATGGATAGAGCGTATGAAACATGTACGCAGTGAGTACACAACGGATGCATCGCGTTTTCCAACAGATGGCAAGCTTGTTTGTCTGTTTTCCATCCTCTTTGCATCCATTGGTGCAGTGGGACATGGGCTTTAGCTAGGAGCTCTCCTGAACCCCTGTGAACCCCCAGCTGGCTATTCCTGGTCACCAGGACCAGAGGTTTTGTCTTCTGAGCTTTTGGACTTGTGATGGAGCTCATTTTCAGGAAACTTCTCTCTAGCAAAGAGAGAAGCTGTAGCCCATCATCAGGGAAATTCTCTCATGTGAAGAGAGAAGCTGGAGCCCATCATCAGGGAACTTCTCTCTAGCGAAGAGAGAAGTTCCCAGAAGATAGGCTTCAGCACATGTCCAAAAGCTCAGGAGGCAAAACCTCCGGTCCCGGTGACCGACCCAGATTGGATCCTGTGTAGTGCAAGTTTTAGGAAGATTTTGGTTAATTATTGGAATAATAATTATTGGCAATAGCATCTACTGTACGTTGAGGCTTTAAGGTGGAGGCAGTGGGGAAATAGAACATAAACAGAATGAATAAATGAATGAGCAAGTGAACAAACAAAATAAAGTTTCTGGAGTAAACCTTGTGCAATATTATGTTCCACCTTCCCAGCTTTTAAATATATTGAAGAGACACAAGTAGAGAAGAAGTTATTACTGACATGTCTTTCATCCTCTCTGAATCTCCTAAGTGACGGAACAAAAGAAAAATATTTACTATTTCCTGCTAAGAATTTTTGACATTTCTCTCCTTCAGTTGGCAGAAAAAAATAAGCAAACAACAGCAAACACAGCAACAATTCAGCGGTCTGGCAGGACAGTACAATGGTGCAGTTCACAATTCTGACAGTCTCCACTGCAGACAGGACTGCTTTTTTTCAAAAGCTCCTTTTCCCTTCTACATTCACATATTGCTCATTGTTCATGCTCAGCCCTTCATTGTTGGTTCAGCTGAAACAGAATGACTGGCCCAGAGAGAAATCCAGACATTGAATTTCTTGAATCCTAGTCCAAAACCAGGGTTTCTCTTGCCAAGCCTGGATTGGGAGTACTGACCTTCTGCCCTCACAGTCTTACTGGATGAAAAAGGCCTCTGTTTGAGAGTTTATCAGTAAATAAATAAATTGATCTGTACATAGCTAAGTACCATGACTTAATCAATACCTCTTTCATTTATTTGCTGTGATCAGGAAAGGATTTACTCAGTGGTGGGATTCAAATTTTTTTATTGGTTCTGTGGACGTGGCAGGGGAAGGATACAATAAAATCTCCATTCCCACTCCACTCCTGAGGCAAGGTTACTGTAAAATCCCCATTCCCTTCCCACCCCACTAGCCTGCTTTCCAGCTCTGTTCTTCTGTGCAGGGCAACAAAAGAAGACCAGCCAATGAGCTGGGACTCAGGAGGCAGAGAAGAGATGGGGGCAGGGCCAGACAGAAGTGGTATTTGCTGGTTCTCTGAACTACTCAAAATTTCCATTACCGGTTCTCCAGAACTGGTCAGAACCTGCTGAATACCACCTCTGGATTTGTTCAAAAAGGGGTTGCTGCTTTCCCCTTAGCAAGATGTTGGTAGCAAACCCACTTTTTCTTGAGTTTCATAAATGTGAAAACTGATTTCAACTCAAGATTTCAGCTACGATAATAGTGGTGGTGATGCTAATGATGATGATCATCATATAAATATCTCTATGAACTTCCTTTATTTGATCATAATCATATTAACCAAGTTACCCTCCTTGATGCAATGATAAAAAATATCCCTTAAAATCAAGGCCTAGCCATTAAATAGGATGTCAGAACTGCCACCTCACTGCCAGTCAGCCATAATCCATGGTGGGAAGCTGGAAGGGAGGACAAGGACCTAGGGGAAAGTGAAACTGGATTGTGAGAAGATGGAATAGAGTAGAATGAACTGGAAGCGACCTTGGAGGTCTTCTAGCCCAGCCCCCTGCTCAAGCAGGAGAACCTATGCCATTTCAGACAAGTGACCATCTACTATCTTCTTAAAAGCCTCCAGTGATAAAGAGCCCATGATTCCTGGAGGCAAGCTGTTCCACTGGTTAATCGTCCTCACTGTTAGGAAGTTTCTCCTTAATTCTTAATTAATGAAGATATCTCTGTGAAAACCCAGGCTGGTTCCCTGGGAGAAGAATGCCAACACGTAGAGTGACTGTTCCAAAACATCTTCTTTAAACTTGATCGGACAATGAGAGATAAACAATGAGAAGGGACCAAGGGAGGAAAGTTAACTGACAAAAATCTGGTGCAAACTCTCAGGTCTGGCTTTATGCTACTGCAATTTACTTGATTTCTAGTAAACTATACTTTTCTCAACAAATGGAGAAAACAAATGGAGTAAACATTGTTTACTGAGAAGCAGGGGTGGGATTCTACCACTTTGCACCTATTCACTAGGACCTGTTGTTAATATTCTAAGCAGTTCGGAGTACCGGTTGTTAGAAGAAATTACTGGCCTAATCCTGAAAGGAAGGCAGGAAGGAAACATTCTGGTGTTGCTAACAGAAACTGCCTCTCCGTTAACCCTTATTACATTCTTGGCACGACTAGACTTCCTGTCTCAGGAACTTCTCTGGAGTTATTTTTCCCTCCTTTGCTGGTACTTTGCTTGTGTAGAGTGACCATTCAAAGTTACAATGTCACTGAAAAAAGTGACTTATGACCATTTTTCACACTTATGACTGTTGCAGCATCCCCACAGTCATGAGAGGCCAGGCGAAGAGATGTGTGCCTCGATGTGAGTGATATTGAGTTGGCCACACTCAGCCAATAATATGACCACCAAGCCATGTCCACCCTATCACATGACCACCAAGCCATGCCCACCAACTAAGCCATGCCCACAGAACCGGTGGTTAAAAAATTTGAATCCCACCCCTGCTTAGAAGCCCAAGTCGAGGCAGGTCTGACATATGGTTTGTGTGTATGTGTGTGTGTGTGTGTTACTTATCTTTTGCAATGATTTTAGATTTTTTGTGTGAATCATACTGAGATTGTCTTTAGCCACCCAGAGTTACTGTCAGCCTTCAAGATCTTCTGCTATTGCTTTGTATATTTTGGCTGCCATAAGTAAGGGGAGGGGGGAGGAGGGGATGAATCTAGGAAGTGAGCTGGAGGTGTTACATTTTTTCTGTTGTGTAAATGAGGGGGGGGGGAGCATACAACAGAGTTAGGTTTCTATTTCTCGCTTAGCTTTCTTTTCTCTGTGCAACTGCAACCCCTTATCAAAATATGCCAAGGTCAACGGACAGAGGCCTCATCACCACCTGAAGATGCCCACATGATCATATTCACAACTTTTAATTGGAAGATTCAGTTGAACTATTGGGGGTGGGAATATTTCCATCACTTTGTATATGTGATTCATGTGCCTAATTCCTTAGATTCAGAATTCTATGGTTGCTACCACTTCACTTTCAGTAAAAGATATCTTTTCTCTAACTTAAAGAGTCTAAGTATTTCTTTGTTGAATTTTGAATGGAGCACCACCTGACATTTACCTTGGTATAAGATGAGTGACCAATGAACTTGATAAATAATTTTAAAAAATAAATAATTTAAATATGATTCTGTCAGGTGCAAAAGACCAGGTCTACACATGAAGAATTTATTGTTAAACAGCTTTTGCACAGGAATCCTCTTAACTAAGTGTTAACACTTGCTTGGAGTTACATAAGGGTCCATAGAATTAAAAAGGGAATAGAATAGAATAGAATAGAATAGAATAGAATAGAATAGAATAGA
>BLBF01000066.1:4160576-4184766 GCA_015471245.1 Laticauda colubrina
GAATAGAATAGAATAGAATAGAATAGAATAGAATAGAATAGAATAGAATAGAATAGAATAGAATAGAATAGAATAGATCTGGTGTGGATGACTCAGGAATTCTGGGAGTTGAAGTTCACAAGTCATAAAGTTGCCTTAATTGTCCACCATTGCAACAGAAGATAGAATAGAAAAGTTGGAAGGGACCTTGAAGGTCTTCTAGTCCAACCCCCTGCCTAGGCAGGAAACCCTACACCATTTCAAACAAATGGTCATCCAATCTCTTGTTGAAAACTTCCAGTACTGCAGCATTCACAACTTCTGGAGGCAAACTGTTCCACTGAGTAATTGTTCTGTCAGGAAATTTCTCTTTAGTTCTAGGTTGCTTCTCTCCTTGATTAGTTTCCATCCATTGTTTGATGTACTACCCTGAGGAAGTTTGGAGAATAGCTTGACTCCCTCTTCTTTATGGCAATCTCTGAACACTGCTATCATGTCACCCCAGTCCTTCTTTTCATCAGACTAGACACAAACAATTCCAGCAACCGTTCTTTATATGTTTTAGCCTCCAGTCCCCTAAATCATCTTGGTTGCTCTGCTCTGCATTCTTTCTAGATTCTCAACATCTTTTTTACACCATGGTGACCAAAGTTGGATCCAGCATTCCCAGTGTGGCCTTACCACACTTGGTTGGACTTGGTCTGCTTGTGGTCAAATAGAGATTCTGGGCTGAGCACTTTTTTAACTCAGCTCCCAGGGTCTGCCACTCTTACAGGTTACTTGGCAAATCATGAGAATTTTTATATTGCATTATCTAATGACTTATGATAATAGTCATTTAGTCATTGTCATTCTCACTGGCTGTTCAACCCACTCAGATTGAAAGCATTTTAAACCATTCCTTTGAACAAGAGCAAGTTGCCTAACTGAGCTCTGGAAGAGAGTTACTGAGAAAATGAGGAACACCATATGTAATCTAAAGATGGAAATAGCACACTTGGGGAAATAACCTTAATAGCATTCAAGTCTACATACTTTTCCTTCCTTGAAGAGTTTCATGGGCATGGCCAGATTAGTTCAAATTATTCAAGACTTCGGTGATCACGTCAAGACTAACATGAACCCGTACCCTTCCTGCCATCCAAATACTTTCTTCACTATGCACAAAATAATCTGACTTCCCTCCTTAAATGTGTTTCTAGTTGCTGGAGTAGAAGACATGTAAATTACACACAACTTTATTTATTTTCATCAACTATCTTTTTTATAACATTTCTCTTAAAGACCATCCCAGTGTAGTTAACGAAAAATTCTAAAACCATCAGAAAAGAAAGATGAGTAAACACACACACACACACACACATACACACACAGAGTCACACATCCCAGGATAAAAAATAGAACAAACCAAGTAAACACACCAACAAAGCTAGATGCAAGGGAATTATCAGTTAAACCAATGGTCCCCAATCTTTCTGACTCAGTAGACTGACACTGGAAACAGCAGCAGAGGGGTGTGTGTGTGTGTGTGTGTGTGTGTGTGTAAGGGAATAGTTTAACGTGTTCCTACCGCTTGTGTAAATGGAGCTTCACACTCTTACCTGCCACTTGCACAGACTAGTACCTGTCTGTGAAGTGGGGGTTTGGGGTTAACTCCTGAGTTAAATGATAGTCTATTGAAACAGGAACTAATGGCTGATAGGAGGATGGGAGTTGTTTTAAGAGGTGCCCAACCACATCATCATTAGATCCTGATCATTAGGCAAGGATATGATCCCACAGGACTGGAGCCACCATGGAAAAAGCCTTGCTGGTTGTTGGGTGGGCATGGCCATGGAGGGCATGGCTTATGGGAACTCTTGGGAGGGCCATTTTTTGTCTTTCCCAGAGTCCGAAGGCTTCCCTCGAGCCTCTGGGAGGGTGAAAATGGCCTCCCCTGGGCTCTGGAGGCCCTCTGGAAGCCGGGAACAGGCCCACTTCTGGAACTTTTGGGAGGACACTTACTTGCATCAAAAATGGGCTGCTTGGAGACTCTTGGGAGGGGAGGGGCAGGGTGTCCAGGGCCAGCCAGTCAGTTCAACTATTGGTTCAATGAACCAGATATAAATTTAACATCCTGCCTGAACTGGCTGAATCCCACCCCTGCCTTTGACCCAGAAGCTCACTGGGTAACCTTGGGTCAACTATCTACCATAAAGAGTTGTTACAGAGAAAATGGGAAGAGCTAGCATTATGTATACCATCATCATTTGTAAAAAGTAAAGGTGAGACAGAGACAGTCCTTTCCTGTAATTAATATTTGTATTTCTAGAACAGGCAAATAATCCAGTGAAGAGGAAATTCACCAAGTCTACTGAATCAGTGGTAGATACCTTGACAGTATCAACATGACCATCTCTATCCATATACATCTATACAGGTATACATGGTGGGCAAGGAGGCAACTGAGAAATTGTGCACTGTAGTATCACAACACAAGCTCTGACCTTTAGGAACTTTTCTGTGACCTCATGGCATGACTAAATGACATCACAACAGATGTTTTGGTACCATGTCATCCATTCCTGTAGCTAAGAATGGAAGCCTATGTATTTGTGAAACTCAATTTCTTTTTTTCTGACTATGTACAAACACTCCTAAGAAAGCACATGCTACACACCCAGGTTTATTTTTTCCCTTGCCTTCTCAACAGATTGGAATGTCTTGGGAGGGACACACTGGAAAATATGATAGATATTTATATCAGAAGTGGAGAATGAAGAACAAAAGAGGTTGTCATTTTCCTCTTGCCAGATCAATCCTTTATATTCCAGAAGAGGAAGAAATTTCTACGTGATCCTGAGAAGATGCTTTGAACCAAGCAAGAAACAACTCCAATTCTATTCCCATGTGGTTGGGCATGATGGACGTTGCAATCGAATGCCCCAGGGTGGAGAAGGCAAGAAGGGATGACATTAAGGGTGTGATTTGATGTCATGTATGACTGTTGTATCTATTTAACTTAGCATAATACAAAAGTCACAGTGTATTAAAAAAACAAAAATAGAATGCATAATATCAACTCTTAGAATTTTGGGAGAAAAACAATATCTTGAACAGCTGTTGGAAGGATAGCCTTATAAATACTTTAATAATATATGTTATTATTAGTGTGGGGAGTGTCTGTTAGAGCAGATATACGTCAGAAAAGGTATTCAGCAGGTTCTGACCAGTTCTGGAGAACCAGTAGTGGAAATTTTGAAGAGTTTGGAGAACCGGCAAATCCCACCTCTGACTGGCCCCACCCCCATTTCTTCTCTGCCTCCCAAGTTCCAGCTGATTGGCTGGGTCTTCTTTTGTTGCCCTGCACAGGAGAATGGAGATGGAAAGCAGGCTAGTGGGGTGGGGTGGGAATGGGGATTTTGCAGTATCTTTCCCCTGGAGTGGGGTAGAAATGGAGATTTTACAGTATTTCCACTATTTCTTTCCCCGCCACACCCACCAAGCCACGCCCACCAAGCCATGCCCATAGAACCGGTATTTTTGAATCCCACCACAGGTAAACATAGACTTCAACTCCCAGAATTACTGGAAATTCAGTATTGGCTGAGGAATTCTGGGAGGTGAAGTCCACGGATCTTAAAGTTAACAAGGTTGATACTGTTCTAGAGGCTGTGTGTTAATACAGTTTTCCTACATTATAAAAGAAAAAGACATCAGGAAAAATTGAAGCAGAATTTCAGAGAAATACGGTAACTTCTGGACACAATCTTAGAGGTAAGCAAATAGCCCACTCCCATAATTTATGAGTAAAACACAGCATTTTTAATAGCACATATTTCTTTATAATCAAGATTGATATGCTGCCATTCATATGTATTTGTTGGGAAAAAAAACTAAGCAGTTTACAAATATCCATATATAATAAAAATAATTTAAAAATTGTTATAAATGCTTGGTGTCTGGGTAAAAAGTAATACTTTAAGTGTAATAATTGGGGCCAGGATCTTGGTCATGAAGAAAAACCACAACTATGTTTATGAACTCACCTCAGCTTTCCTTTCCTTTACAGGCTAGTGAAGTAAATTCAAATATTGGTTCTAAATTACTTTTTTTTTTTATCACTGTCATCATTGTGAAAGGTCATTAAACAAGGCAGACACTAAAGAAGGACTGCATATAATGCTTTAATGAGTGGCATTTAAAGCCTCTGAGACAGAAGCTCGCAGTTGAAAATCCTTCTACCCAAAAATAAAAATGGGCAGTGGATATTAAATGTATGTGTAGTAGTATGGAAGTAAAAGAATTGAGTACTGTGTGACCTAGCTATCCTGAGAAACCCAGCAAGAATCAATACCTTTCTTCAAGAGGTGTTTAATATGTTTACTTAGTAATAAGGTGTTTCTAATAAGTTACTGATAGATATACACTTGTGAGGCAAATCAGTGATTAATTGAGTACAACTTTATAGAATAGAATACTTTATTGGCCAAGTGTGATTGGACACATAAGGAATTTGTCTTGGTGTAAATACTCTCAGTATACATAAAAGAAAAGATAAAAGGAAACAGTCAATATAAATCATAAGTATACAAGCAACAAAGTTACAACAAAGATAAAAGGAAACAGTCAATATAAATCATAAGTATACAAGCAACAAAGTTACAACAAAGATAAAAGGAAACAGTCAATATAAATCATAAGTATACAAGCAACAAAGTTACAGTCATACAGTCACAAGTGGGAGGGGATGGATGATAAGGAGTGATGACAAGATTAACAGTAGTACAGACTTTGTATTAATTGAACAGGATTGAGGGAATTATTTATTTAGCAGAGTGATGGTGTTCAGGAAAAAACTGTTCTTGTGTCTAGTTGTTCTGCTGTGTAATGCTTTGTAGCATCTGTTAGGAATGTAAGTCACCCAACATTTGAGTTGGAAATATATAAACCAAGATAGACATTTTAATACTGTCTCTTTAAGGGAATGCTAAAATTGTAATTGGGTGTGGTTCCTCAAATGGCCATAAGATGGAGCTAGAAACCTGGGTTGTTCTATTCTGTTGTTGCTGAGAGTGTTGCCCTTCCTGCATTTCCCTACTGACTGTTGCTGATTGTCGTTATTCTTGGATTTGAGGTGAGTCTTTTACTGAACTGAACAATGACTTTGTTATTTGGATTATCCCTGGACTGAAAACTGACTGCTATAACTGTGTATGACTTGAACTGCTTGTTGGACTTTGCTTAACAGTTTACTGGAAGTAAAAACCTACATTTTACAATACAATGTATCTGTGTGCTGATTGTGTGTTATTCTTCACCACTCTCACTACGTCTCCCTGTGTGCATTCATTCTCCTAACGGGGAATTACCTCAACAGCATCATTTTGAGGGAAGGAGTTGAAACAGTTTATGTCTGGGATGTGAGGGGTCTGTAAATATTTTCACAGCCCTCTTTCTGACATGTGCAGTATACAGGTCCTCAATTGAAGGCAGGTTGGTAGTAATTGTTTTTTCTGCAGTCCTAATTACTCTCTGAAGTCTGTGCCTGTTCTGTTGGGTTGCAGAACCAAACCAGACAGTTATAGAGGTGCAGATGACAGACTCAACATTCCTCTGTAGAATGATATAGAATCTCTCTTATATCAAAGAGATTAGCAGAATTTTTAAAAAAAGATTCCAATAGGAGCAATGGTGGGATGCAATTTTTTTTACTACCAGGACTGTGGGCGTGGCTTGGTGGGCATGACAGGGGAAGATACTGCAAAATCTCCATTCCCTCCTCGCTTCTGGGGGAAGGTTAGTGCAAAATCCCATTCCCTCCCCACCCTACCCTACCCCACTAACCAGCTTTTCCACTCCGTTCTCCTGTGCAGGGCAACCAAAGAAGACCCAGCCAATCAGCTGGGACTCAGGAGGCAGAGAATAGATGGGGCAGGGCCAGTCAGAGGTGGTATTCCAAACTATTCAAAATTTCCGCAACTGGTTCTCCAGAACTGGTCAAAACCTGCTGAATTACACCTCTGAACATGAGACTGTGTGTGTGCACATGCAGGCATCCTTTCTTACAATAAATTTCACAAAAGTAGCTTCACAAGTTATGAATGATTCTTTTTTTATCTGTCATTCACAGAGCCTTCAACAAAAGAATTGAACCACACCCAGTCTTACAAAGAGGCATGTGTGTATCCTAAGTTGACGTCCACAATTATCATCTTCAGCGTTGGCCAAGATCATGGCAGAATTATATTTAACCCATCTTATGATGTCAAAAGTATTGCACTCATTAAAAAATTGCAATTCAAACAGAAAACAAACAGGAAACACCAGGCAGAAGGAGGAAAAGTGGGAAAGGAAAAACATATGAACATTTAAAAAGAAAAGACACATAATGGTTCAGGAAAAAACACTGGCTAAGAAATTGCCATGGGGGATGACATGACAATGCACAGAATATGGCAAAGATCAACAAACATAGAAAAATAAACAATTCTTAGAGGCAGCAGGGAAGGAAAAAAGACCTCCAATGAGCATTTGTTCTCAAGAAAAAAGAAGTAAGAATGGATTTTCACCAAATTTCTCCCAGCAGCCTGCAGCAGACAAGGAACAAACACAAATGAATTAAAGGCAAGGATGCAGGATACTTGAAGGAGTGGTGTGGTGGCCTTGAGGTAGAGCTCTCTCAGGAACACTTACGAGGATGTGAGTTCGATCCAAGGTAGAGGCAGCTATTTTTATTTTTAAATAAAATTTTATTTGAGTTTTCACAAAGCAAAAAGAAATAAAACATCTTTTTAGTGAACAGCATAGTTCCAGGTTTTCACATCCATATAAATATAATCTCAGTTACATATTCATCTTTCATATTTAATTTCACAATTTACCACTCTTTTGTATATTCTCTTTTAATTTTTCTCAAGATATTTCCCTCAGGCTTATTTTATAGCTTTCCTGTTCATTTCTTAGTCTATTTTCTTTCCCTTTCAAAATTTTCATATATTCATAATAATTATACTTTTATCTCTCCTGTTTACAATTTCATCATATATTTTTATTTCATCATTTAAAAAAAAAACTTCCTCTTCATTTCAAATATTCCAAAACAAGGTTTCCTTATAGTTGCCAATTAAAGTGTGCCACCCTCATATCTTGTAATGAGATATTTATCTCTCTGGACACAATGAGAATATATCTGCTGAACAAAAATCCGCATTGGTGACAGGAAGGGCATCCAGCTATTAAAACACTCTGCTACCTCTATTCAATTGGTCAGACTCCATCCCACAAGGGATTATGGAATCATTAAATGAAGATGATGACGATGCAGGATACTTGGAGCAAAGAAGGACTAGTTAATACACAGTGTGATGTGACTTGCATAGTGATATCAAGGTGCATACTCAGCCACTTCCCAAGCTTGCCAAGAAAAAAAACACAGGCAAGTTGGGTTTTGGACAACTTCCGCAGCCAACTTGCCATGGCCAAATTGCTGTAGCCAACTTGCTGTGGGAAACTTGCAGCAGCCAACTCAAAGCAGCAGTGAACTCAAAGCTGTGTGAAACTGTCGTTATTACTGGTTATCACATTTTCATCGAGAGTATTGTAGCTCCTGTATTTCTAGATTGACTTTATTTTATAATTATTGCCCATGGTTCCTTTGAAATTAATTTAACTTTTGTATTTGTAGACTTGTCCCATGTCAAGTTTTCCCATGAGGCGTTTTTGCTATCATGAGTTGTCTCATTCTGGGCCTGTCAGCTTGATTTTTGCTGGCAATTATTGAATGAGACCAGACCTGTAGCAGCCTGAACAATTCAAATACTATATTCGTTTCTCTTGCCACGTACATGTATACATCCGAACTAAACTGTTGTTTCTCAGAGTCATATAATATATGTGGGTATATGCATTAGTTTGTATTTATTTATTTATTTATTTATTTATTTATTTATTTATTTATTTATTTATTTATTTATTTTCTCATGTTGATGTAGTGTACATTAGAGGTGAAGACCCTCTGAGAGCTTTTATGCAACGAAATTTCATTTTAATTTTAGCCAATCAGTGTATATTCAAGGAGACAATAAAGCTATTATTCTATTCTGTCCTGTCCTGTCCTGTCCTGCTCTGCTCTGCTCTGCTCTGCTCTATTCTGTTCTAAATTTTCCATACTCTGCTTGTCCTAAAGGTGCTTTTTTCAAGAGGCAACTGAATTTTCTTGTTTTTCTTTTAAGATATTTTGCTTCTTATCCAAGAAGCTTTTTCAACTCTGAAGGTGGAGTGAATCTATAACACAGTCTACAGTCTACACATAGTGCTTTCAACAGTTCCAAGAAGGCTTCACACCCATTTGCACCACTCAGGTGAACTTGACAATGTAGA
The DNA here is from genome assembly GCA_015471245.1 of Laticauda colubrina. Lineage (NCBI taxonomy): Eukaryota > Metazoa > Chordata > Lepidosauria > Squamata > Elapidae > Laticauda > Laticauda colubrina. The sequence continues at coordinate 4,168,917 of BLBF01000066.1, forward strand.
TAAAGCTCCAGGTGCCCTTAACAACTTGCTAAAAGAATGCAAATGACCAGCTGTCTGCAAGAAGTATAAATCCTTCCATTCCCCACCATCCAGTCAGAGCTGAAGAAGCTTCATGGATGAGAAGTGAAATGTCTTCAAAGAAAACCAAGAAAGTCCAGTTACTTCTTGAAAAAAACAACTCTAGGACAGCCATGACCTGAATGGCTGAGAAGCTCCCTAGATACACTTTGCTTGGATTTTATTTTTGCAAAAAAATATGGAAATTAAGTTATTTAAATAGTTTTCCCTAGTTAGATGGCAGACATGTGTACAACAAAGCACGTTGTCAGCAAAGAAAATAGCTGGGTGTTGTCAGCATACACAAATTTGAGGACAAGCTCAAACCAAACAAGTAGATTCATCCAGTGTGAAATCAAAACAAATTTCTACTAGCCCTTTTAGCAATGAATGCAACAATGCTCACTTATAATAAAATTTAAGAAAAAGCCATATATGGAAATTATTGGCTGTTCAACTTTTTGCTCCCATCTAATGGTAACGTCTCATCTGACTGGAGATACATGTGTATAAATACTGACAGCACCTAAAAGTTGTTTTACAGAGAAAATAGGAATTATTTAATAACTCAGTGCACATATATATGGGCAATGAGTGAATATAGTACTATTCATTACTATGGAAGCAAAGTGCAAAGTTATATACAAGCTTTTAGATCAGTGGTGGGATTCAATTTTTTTACTACGGGTTCTATGGGCGTGGCTTGGTGAGCATGGCAGGAGGTTACTGTAAAATCCCCATTCCCTCCCCACCCCACTAACCTGCTTTCCACCTCCGTTCTCCTGTGCAGGGCAACAAAAGAAGACCCAGACCATCAGCTGTGACTCAATGGGAGGCAGAGAATAGATAGGGAAGGGATCAGTCAGAGGTGGTATTCCGAACTATTCAAAATTTCCACTACTGGTTCTCCAGAACTGGTCAGAATCTACTGAATACCATCTCTGTTTTAGATGTATAAGCCCTTATTTATATGTGTATTTATCTGCAGTGACTGAGTCTAAATATGTATTCTAATACTTTTTAAACTTAATTCTTGGCACTTAAGTTCCAGCAGAAGTAGTAGAATCAATCATGACTGAGTTTAAACATGCTTGAGATATAATATCATCAATCAAAAATTAATATATAAAATAATAAATAACTTTAAAAGAAAACAAAAACACTGAAATGGCTGACTCAATGGACCACTGGGTCTTTTTTTTTTGCTGTTTTCTGTTTCTATGTTTCGAAATTAAGTAACTTACTTTTTTTTTTATACTTCGCTATTTACCATCTTCCCTAAAGCCCTTGCCTGTTTTTCAATATCACATCAAAAGTAAGCTTTTTCTGTCATCTAGTGGCAGAATGTAGAATATAGGATGCTTTTAAGATTCAAAGAATTTTGAAATTTATTCCCATATTATCGTCCAGCTAGGTGGCAGTACTTAAACGATCTCAGCTAATCTCAAAAACTGTGTTGGTGTTTTCCTGAACTAGTACTATATATGAAAATAGTTACAAGCATATTATATGTGTTTTATTGGAAAACATCTTTGATTCCTTCTTTGGAAGAATAGAGGAGTATGCTTTTGTAGAAAGTTAGCACCCACCCCTCTCCAAGAAGAATGAAATATTCTAGGAAATATTAAAAAGGCAGAATATTATATTTCCCTGGATGAAGAAAAGGAGAAACATGTTTTAAAGACAAAGCAGCTTCCTGTAGCTCCCTGCTCCCTTCAGCTCCAGGGTGATGGGATTAAGACATGGCCCTCAGGAAATGATACAATTACCCATCTCATCATATGGCACCTGGGAAGATGGCATCAGCCCAGCACTCAGGTGAAGCCATGTGGTCCAGTCAAAGTCTACAAAGTCAGTTAAGACCCCCTACCCCTGGGAGTCTGACAGCCAATGGGATACATTTCTTACATAGGAACAAGAAACACAAAGTTAGGGTCCAAGAGAGGGTATGAAACCAAGGGATTCTCAGCATCTCTGCCCTTTTCGACTTGGAGCTCCGAGCCATGTGGTCCTGTCCACCATTAAACCATCTTCCCAAACAGCCTCCATGTTTCCAGTGTCTTTTTCCCCACTTGGAACTGAACCCAGAAGGATATTGCTTCCAACACTTTGAAGTCCAGAATAACTTCTTGTATAAAAAGGCAAATCTGATGCAAAATTTTATTCTAATCGGAAACAGTCCTTGGATTATAATGTTTAGAATTATATTAAAACAGTTTTGGATTCCATCCAAAATTTGGTTTTTCTTCTCTATAGAATGGTTGGTACTTATAAAGTATTGATTTAATATGCTGTTTACTGTTAAAGTTGTGATACTCATTCTAGAACTTTATATTTTCTTATTTTACTTTATACCATTCTTTTTGTTTAAAAGTTATTCTTTTAAATAAATAAGGAAAAGAAAAGGAGTTCATATGTACATACGAGGCTACTTGGAATTCCCTAACCGGGAAGTTAGAGAAAAATTCTAGAAAATGTAGAAATTCAATCCACTACAATGACTCACCCAATGCTTGAGAGAGATTTCTCAAACAATATGAAGCTCAGCAAAGTGGAGGACACTTGAATCTCTAGGGTGACACTTCTTACACATATAAATAAATAGGGATTCTTTGAAACAAAACTTGATTTCTGTAGCCTCATAGTCCAAACCCAGGCATTTTCTTTTTTGTACACACTAACCCACAAACAGCTGAATTTAAAAGTCATAATTCTGATCATGGGGAGATCAGTGTCTAATAATGACAATTTTTTCTTTGTCACTGAGTATAAATGAAGGGTTAAGTGCATTGGTGGGGTTCAAATTTTTTTTTACTGCCAGTTCTGTAGGTGTGGCTTGGTGAGTGTGGTGTGGATTGGTGGACGTGGCATGGGACGGATACTGCAAAAACACCATTTCCACTCAAGTCCTGGGGAAGAATATTGTAAAATCTCCATTCCCTCCCCACCCCACTAACCTGATTTCCAGTTCTGTTTTCCTGTGCAGGACAACAAAAGAAGACCCAGCCAATCAGCTGGGACTTGGGAGGCAGAGAATAGATGGGGGCGGGGCCAGTCAGAGGTGGGATTTGACAGTTCTCCAAACTACTTAAAATTTCCGCTACCAGTTCTCCAGAACTGGTCAGAGCCTGCTGAATACCAACCCCTGGTTAAGTGGCAGAACTAACATTCTGAGAACAGTTTGTTGAGAATCACCAGAAGATTAGATGAGAGAGAAACTTTCCACTGTTTGATTTTTGTTTTATTATATGGCTCCTTTACTTTATTTAAGTAAATATAATTTTTCATTACAGTGAATTGATATCAAAGGGTAAGTGAACGGTCTCTAGATTCCCTCATCTCTAAGACTGAAAAAAAAATTGGAGTGAACAACAGGCTATTGTGAGAGAAATGATAAAAAACATCATTCTTTATTAGGATATTATAAAGAAATAAAGATGTGGAAGAGAGCAGCTTGTTCAGAATTAGCAAATCTGACTTATGTCTCTTTGGATACTTTGATCTTCAGGCTTGAAAACTGTAGTGTTTTGTTTGGAAAAACACGAGGTAGACCGGGTTCCAACAAATAAATGTCTTTATTTACAGGAGTCAGTAAAACGGAACGGTTGGCCAACTTAGCGGCAGCCTTTTATACAGGCTTAGCCTGCCGGCTTGTAACCAATGGCAGCTGATCGAATTTACCGCCTTTTTTACTTTATTTGGATTGGTTCTTATTGAACCAATCCAATGCTTACTTTAGTTGACCAATCAGATTTGCATGTTTTGGAGTAGCCCAATTTGCATACAGAACACCCCTCCCTCCTTAGTTCAGTCCTACGTGGTGATGTAGTCACGCAGGTAGGTGGGGCTTTTCCTGACTCGACTGGACCTGCGCAGTTCACTTTCGGCGGAGACTTCGACCTGTTCAGATAGGGCTGCTGTGTCGTCCGTCCTTCTCTCTGGAACCGTCTGGAAGGGTGAGTCAGCCATTCTGCTGCCTGAGTTTCTTAGGCCGGTGGTTTTGCCGCTCCCTCCCGTTTCCTCCGGGCAGGTCGAGCTGGCCTGGCTGTTCCCTTCCGATGGGCTCTTCACGCAAGTCTCTTCAAACAGTGAGTCTTTTATTTGCTCTTTTTGTTTGTTAATCTCTTTGGGTTTTGTTTGTATCGGTTCTTTATTTGTTTCTCGCATTTCCCCCCCCCCTTTGGTTTGTCCATCACCGGTTTTTTCCATGTATGGGTGTATGTATTTCGTTCTAAGTTTCGGGAACGGAGCTGGTCTATGTGCCGCTTCCATTCCCTGCCGTCGTTAATTGTTAACCGGTAGGATTTGGGGCCTGTTATTTGCATTATTTGTCCTGGTAGCCAAACAGGGTCCCCGGTGAAGTTTTTAGCGTAAACCAACTCGCCTACTTCAAATTTCCTAAATCGTGTGGAGGAGTCGGGGGGGTTTTCTGGCGTAAAATTTGGGTGCAACCTATCAAAGTGTGATCTTAATTTCCTCCCCATGAGCAATTCTGCTGGGGACTTGTTGGTCGTGGTACTGGGCGTTATGTGTTGGAGAGTGAGCAATCGGTTTATTTTCTGTTGGACATCACCGGTGTCCATTCTTTCTAGTCCCTCTTTGGTAAACCGGACCATTCTCTCAGCCCTGCCGTTTGCGGCCAGGTGAGCCGGCGCGGTTAGGGCATGTCTGATACCTAGGGAGGCTAGGTATTGTTCGAATTGTAGGCTGGTTAGCTGTGGCCCATTATCTGATACGAGGACGTCCGGTAGACCATGGGTGGCAAAAAGGTTGTCTAGTTGTTTGATTACAGTTTCTGTTGTCGTTGATGGCATGATTTTTACTTCTAGCCAATTAGAATAGGCATCAACGACAATCAGGAATGTATGCCCCTTGGTAGGACCCGCGAAATCAATGTGGATTCTTGACCAAGGGCCTCGCGGGGTTTCCCAGTCTCTAATGGGTGCTTTAGGTGGGGACGGTCTAATTCCCTGGCACTTGTTGCACGAGCTTACCCAATATTCTATGTCCTTATCAATACCCGGCCACCAAACATAACTTCTTGCAAGGCTTTTCATTTTCACAATTCCCGGGTGCCCTTCATGTAGCATCCCAAGTACCCTGGGTTGTAGTTTGTTAGGAATGACTACCCGATCACCCCACAATAAACACCCTTTTTGAATCGAAAGTTCAGTCTGTCTGATCCGGAAAGGTTTAAAGTTTTCAGTTTTTTGATTTTCCGGCCAGCCTTTACCTACCCAGCTGAGGATGCGGGAAGTCACTGAGTCTTTCGCGGTGGCTCTGGCAACATCATAAGCAGATATGGGTAGATCGGGGCAAGTCTCTATTTGTAATGCTGTCATCGCTGGTGCCGGGTCTTCCTCGGTTTCTGGTAAGGGTGCTCTGCTCAAAGCGTCCGCATGGGAAATTTGTTTCCCTGGTCGATGTGTCAGAGTGTAGGAATAGGCTGCTAGGAACTCTGACCATCTAGTCATTCTTGGAGAAAGGATATTTGGTGTTGGCTTGTTTCCCGCCAAAATTCCCATTAGTGGTTTGTGGTCTGTTATAATTTGAAAAGTCCGCCCATAGAGGTACTCGTGGAAGCATTTCACTCCAGCGACAATTGCTAGAGCTTCTCTGTCGAGTTGGCTGTAATTCCTCTCGGTTTTAGACAAGGTCCTTGAGTAGTAGGCGACGGGTGCCTCTCTGCCATCAGGCAGTTGGTGGCTCAGGATGGCACCGATTCCAAATGGCGAAGCGTCGCAGGTCACCCTCACTGGCAGTGTGTCACTACATTGAATGAGAACGTTTGTTGATGTTAGCGATTTTTTAATTTTCTGGAAGAAATTCTTCTCTCTATAACCCCAAGTCCAAATTGCTTTCTTGTCCAATAGATGGTGCAATGGTTCTGCTATTGTGGCTTTATTTGGTAGGAATACATTATAAAAATTTATCAGTCCAAGAAATGCTTGTAGTTCGGCTTTGTTTCTTGGTTCTGGTGCTCATTGATAGCTTTAATTTTCTTGTCTGTAGGGTGTATACCCTCTCCGTCTATTAAATAGACCAGGAATTCGACGCTATTCTTAACTAGGCAACACTTTTCTCTTTTCACCTTGAGGCCAGATTCTCTAAACTTAGTTAGTACTTCTTTGAGTCTTTTTTTTAATTGGGTTTCATCTTTGGCTGAGATCAGGACGTCATCAAAGTATGGTACGACTCCTTGTATGCCATTTAGGAGGCGTTCCATTAGACTCTGGAAAACGCCTGGGGCTACACTTACTCCAAATTGCAGTCGGTGACATTTGAATGCGCCCTTATGGGTAACTATAGTCTGTGCTTCCGCAGTTTCTGGGTCCACTGGGAGTTGTTGGTAGGCTTGTGCTAGGTCGAGTTTAGCAAAAACCTTTCCTTTTCCCAGGGAGTGAAGCAAATGCTGGACTACTGGCACCGGGTATGCGCTTGGTTGTAATGCGTGGTTCAGGGTAGCCTTATAGTCACCACAGATTCTAACGGACCCGTCAGGTTTGATAGGTGTGACTACAGGCGCTTCCCACTTGGCATGGTCCACAGGTTCTAATACCCCTTGGGCTATTAATTTGTCTAGCTGTTCCTCTATTTTTGCCTTTAGTGTAAAAGGAACTCGTCTGGCTTTTATTCTTCGTGGGGCTATTTGGGGGTTTAAGCTGAAAGAAATGGGATTTCCCCGATACTTGCCAAGTGAGCTGTCAAAAACGTCCTGGAATTCCTGGATGAGGTCTTCTTCCCAGCCGGTTGCAGTCACTCGATCGATCCCAGTCATCCCGATGCCCAATGTTGCGAACCATTCGATGCCCAGGAGACTTGGTCTGTCTCTGTCGACTATGGTCAGCGGTAGCACTTTGACGTTTTCTTTGTAGGTAACTCGGAAATGTCCCATGCCGACTACAGGGATTTGGTTTCCCTGGTAGTCCTTGAGAGTTAGGTGCTGCTTCTTTAGTTTTTTGGTTTTGATATCTGGGACTAGCTGTTTTATTGTGTCCCACGATACCATAGAGAGAAAGGACCCCGAGTCTACTTCCATCTTGCAGGGCTTCCCTTCGATTTCTACAATGACTTTAACTTTCTTCCCACTTTCCGTCTGAGTGCTCTTTATAATGACAGTTTGGTGTGTATTGGCTCGCTTCTCTTGTTGCCACTTTCTCTCAGCTCGTTTAGGCTCAGCTCGTGTTGGGGAATTTCTGCGTCTCATTGGGCTGTAGTATTTTTTGTTTCTGCAGACTTTTTCGATATGCCCTCATTTCTTGCAGACCCTACAGATGGCATCGAGAAATCTGCATTCGGCTCGGGGATGGTTTCCTCCGCAGCCAGCACATTCCCGCCAATTTCTTCTTTCGCGCTCTTTTCTGTTAGTGTATAGGCGGTGGACCTCGTCGTCTTGTTCGCTATTGTCAGGTGTTTCGCCATACTCTTCGTAATGTGTGGTGGTGGTAGATTGTTTTTCGTCTTTGGTTGGGTTCGTTTCATCACTATGTGTGTTCATTTTCTTCATAGTGACAGCCGATTTTTTCGTGGCTTCGGCGGCTGTGGCTTCCTTGATAGCTTTGGCTACACTGATGTTGGGTTTGTTGAGTAATTTACTTTGTGTGGTCGAGTCTCTCAATCCCAACACCACTCGATCCTTCATTGCCTCGTCGAGGTTTGAGAATTCACACTCACCACCTATTTGTCGAAATGCAACAATGAAATCGGCGATGGTCTCTCCCTCTCTCTGGTCTCTCCTGTAGAATTCGTGTCGCTTTATTAAGTTTGACACCATCGGAGCGTAGTGTGCTTTGAGAATTCGTTGCAATTCTGGCCACGTTAGTTGTTTGACATCTTGGGGCTTCGCTAGAGCCTTTGCCATCTTGAAAACCGTTGGCCCACAGTGTGTTAGGAACACAGCTCTCTTACGTTGCTCTGAAATTCCTTCCATTTCATTGCTTTCCAGATACATTTGGAAGCGATCTGCATAGGAATCCCAATCCTCTTCATTGGGGTTGAAGGGTGCGGGCGGTGCATTGTTTCCAGGCATCTTTGTTGTCATCTGGGCTTCTTATCACCGCGTGCAGTTTTTCGTGTTCAGGATGATCCCACCCTCGTCGCCAGTGTTTTGTTCGGAAAAACACGAGGTAGACCGGGTTCCAACAAATAAACGTCTTTATTTACAGGAGTCAGTAAAACGGAACGGTTGGCCGACTTAGCGGCAGCCTTTTATACAGGCTTAGCCTGCCGGCTTGTCACCAATGGCAGCTGATCGAATTTGCCGCCTTTTTTACTTTATTTGGATTGGTTAGTGAACCAATCCAATGCTTACTTTAGTTGACCAATCAGATTTGCATGTTTTGGAGTAGCCCAATTTGCATACAGAACATGTAGGAAGTCCACCCCTTTCCCAGGTTAAAATATTCTTTATTCTTAATATTAAAAAGAGATAGGTTAGAATATTTCCCCTGAAGGAGAAATGGAGAAAAATCTTAACAAACGCAGAAAGCAAACCCCAGTCTTCCTGCTGTAGGAAAACAACTTCAAGCAGGAGCTTGAAAAGGCTGATCTTTTGGAATGGAGATTTTTTTTTAAAAAAATTTATTTAGGTTTTCACAAAAAACTTTTTTTGTTTGTTTCCCAATTTCTTTGGGAACAATATTGTTAAGTTTAAATTCCAAGGTACCTTATTTGTTGCTTTTGCTGTTTGACCCGGTCAACCAAAACTTTCTCTTCTTATCTTCCTCCTGCGCATTCTTTCCCAGTTGAGCTCTTCTTTGTGGTGGCCATTTCTGACCACCACTGCAACCGCCTTTGGGAAAGGGACTAATGGCAGCTGGGGAGGAGAGATGTGGCTCTCCTCAACCCTGCAGGCAGTCTCCCCCCTCTTCACCACCTCTATGGGGTGGCTTAGCCCCGAAACCAGCCGACTCGGGGCGCTCCAGCAACGAGCATGGATCGAAGCGTCAGAAGGACAAGGTTTCGGTCTGTCACCAAAGAAGCTCAAAACTGGAAGTCTGGAATGGAGATTTTGTATCCATTCAGAAAAACTGGGCCAATCTATTCATAAGCAAAGAGTAAACAGAGATTCAAGATGAGCAACACAATTAGGCAGTCAAAGTTGACATGATTAGCTCAGACAAACACTAAGGATTTACATTTTCCTTTTGTCTATAGAGCCAGCCATGACCCCTACATGATCCTATAGGAATCTTGCAATAGCCATTAGAATATTAAAGGATATGTTTTTGCATAGAAACAGGCATCTCAATCATGAGGCCCCAAAGAATGTATAAAAGCTTACCTATTTCAGCCCTATTTTGTCAGCCATCCCAGAAACATGCTGCTGTCACTGAAGTTTCTGGAAAACCAAATAAACAAAGACTTCCTATCATTACCATGTGACAAAAATTTATTCCATTTTTAATGATTTTTTCTGTCTTTTATATATTCTTAAACGAGAGAGAGAGAGAGAGAGAGACAGAGAGAGAGAGAGAGACAGAGACAGAGACAGAGAGAGACAGAGAGAATGAGAACAAGAGAAAAACATTTATCTATGTAAGGTGATGGGAAAACAGAGCTCAAGTCTTGTGAATCCAAATTCCAAGGAGAAAGGAGTTGAGGTAAAATGTTCCTTATGTTATTTGGTGTAGGTAGAATTTTTTACAGAAGGTAACGTTACTTTCAGAATTGATTGAGAAGTTTCTGGAATTATATTCCTACAATAAAAACAGTGACTTAGGTTTTTCTGATTTTTACTGCAACAGCATGATGTCAGAAGAATAATTTGGGGTTCCAGCTTGAGCTGGGGTTGTACAAGAATAAATAAAAATGAGATCTAAACAACTGTGAGGAAAGAAAAAATATTTATTCCTGAAAGCAAAACAGTTTGCTTTTGGGGCAGGCTGCAGAGAAGTGGGTACAGTGATAAACTTTTATAGGGGGAACTTGTCAAGGGTATGGAAGTCTCTATGTGCTGAGGAGTGTGCGTGTGTGTCTGTGTGAATGTTCTTGTGAACATATAGTTCTGTAGAATTACCTTAATAAACTTTATTTATGTTTGTAGATTTAATTTTTGGATTAATGGATTTGTGGATTAGTAAATTATTAGTAAATTAAAATAATTATAAATTAGTAAACTTATTTTGGTGTTTGAGAAAGTTTGCTAATTTGATTAACTTGGAGACACTGATTCTCAAACCATTGTGGATTCTGTTAATATTTTAGGTGAAAATGGAAACCCTGTTCTAAAGAATAAAATATGTTTGGATATACAGGTAATCCCTGGGTTACGAGTGTTCCCTTAGCAAACGTTTGAAATTATGCAATCAGCTCCCCCTAGTGTTTCCAAACGAAGCTTGGAACTATGAATCTTGCAGCATCACGGCAGTTGTTCACCCTTATGAACAATTGCAGAGGCTCTGCAACATTCATCCTGCATGTTGCTGGCCAAAATGAAGCTTCTGAGGGGCAGATCTGCCCCTCAGAAGCCTGGTTTGGCTGTCCAGAGGCCTCCCTCAGCTTATTGCAGACCAAAATGGACCTCCTGGGGGCCAGATCCTGCCCCCAGAGGCTTGGAACTGGCCCCTGGAGGCTCCATTTTGGCCTGCAACAGGCCAGGGAAGGCCTGCAGGGGCTCGAATGGAACTGCAGAGGGGTGTGGGAGGCTGGAGAGGAGATTACTTGCTAGATCTTCATAAGATAAGTGACCCAGCACAGCAGATTGGGGAGGGGGAAAGCAATTTGGGGAGCATGAGGTATTTCAGTGGGTCGGGGAGGCCGAGGGTGGTCTTAGGCAGATGGCTTGTTCCATCACTAGGTTCCCCCCCATGGCCTTTCCCACCCTGATATACCTCATGTGCACTTAATGAGCCTCATATTCAATTAGCAAATGTGTGGGCCAAAGGAGGGAGTGATCCCATTCAAGGTGCGAGATTCACTCCCACAAATCCTCAGGTTACGAATAGAATGGACAGGCTCCATTACATTCATAACTCGAGGACTACCTGTCAAACTTCTCACAGTGGATTTTTGATAGCTTTAGTATCTGGATGAATCTTTTCAGTTCACAAAAAGAGTATAAAATCCTACCAAATTAAAGCCAAGTGGGGAATTAGCTCAAATGGTAGAGCGCTCGCTTAGCATGCGAGAGGTAGCAGGATCAATGCCTGCATTCTCCAGTCAACCTCTGTTTACTTTTGGCTTCCCTTCAGAAAATCCTCCTGCAGGCAAGTTTTGCATATTTTCCTGAACTAGGAATTAGTGGCAATGCGAGAATCTTGCTTTGCTTGCAAGAGGTGGTGGGATCAATGCCCACCTTTTCTTGTCAGACTTTTGGTTGATTTTAGCATCCTTCAAGATCTACGCCACTCCATCCCTGTGATTGTACATATGATTTTCTGTGTGGGTGTTTCTTGAGAAATTGTGGAGAATGCTGTGAAATTAGCTCAAATGAAAGAGTGCTTACTTAACACACAAGAGGCAGTAGCTTCAATGCCCAAACCTACCTTTAACATTGTTTGTCATTTTATTAAACCATATTTGAAATGTCTTTGAATATTAGTATTCAAATTAGACCATTTTTATATATGTCTTTTTTTAGAGGATTTATATGACCATCCATTCTTTGCCACATGACTCTGGGTGGCTATGAAACAGAAACACTAAAAGCAATGCAAAAAAAATAATAATAAGAAAAACCAGGACTCCAATCCAGCAATATTACCTATTGATCTATACCCCTCTAAGCCGAGGGGTGCCAAAAACTGTAAAGCTGGGACCATTTGTAACTTCTGTATGGTCTTCAGGGGGAGCCCCATGTGGAGTACATTGCAGTAGTCCAACTGTGAAATGACAGAGCATGAATGATGGTGAGTGTGAGGAAGACAAAGACTGTTGCCTGAGCTTGGAAAAGGCAGCTGCAGCCAAGTAGAAACACTTCCCACCCCCATCCCACTCCCCCAAAGCTAGGCTCAGCTCATCCCTTTCCCCAAAGGCAGGGCTGGGATTCAGCCGGTTTGGGCCGGTTCAGGTGAACCAGATGTTAAATTTACATCTGGTTTGTCAAACTGGTATTTGAACCAACTGGATGGCTCTGCCCATCCTGCCCTTCCCCTCCCAGGAGTCTTCACATGGCCCGTTTTGGATGCAGGTAAGTGCTGGGTCCGTGCTAAGGCTCTGGGACCCTTCCAGAAGTTCTGGAAGTCCAGAAACAGGCCTGTTTCTGGCTTATGGAGAGCCTCCAAAGCCCAGGGGAGGCTACTTTTGCCCTCCCAGAGGCCCGAGGGAAGCCTCTGGACTCTGTGGAAGCACCCCTGCCCAAAGGGCCATAACAGGTTGTACATCCTCAGAAGCCTAAAAGGAGATGGGCTAATTCATTTCCAGCCCTCCGCACCTGCTGCCAGTTTGATGAGAGAAACTTCATCCTCACAGGCACCCATGCTGGCATCCCTGCAGTCTGGCACAGCTCCAGAACTCACAGCTGTGAGGAACTTATCCATTTCCTCTGAATCCACCTGCTCAAACTCTTCCCAGATAAATGGAGCTCAGGTGTGTCTCGGTCATTTCTAGCAGGCTTACTGGTTGGCATCTAATTTCATCTCCTTGGTTTCTGCTTCCTGTCCTGAATTCTTGCAGTTGTGTGGATGAAGGCTCCTCATAGCTGGGGAATTAGCTCATATGGTAGAGCACTTGCTTTGCATGTAAGAGGTGGTGGGATCGATGCCCACATTCTCCAGTCCATTTTTTTAATTTTTCCTTTGCCAAAAAATATGAGACCATTTTCATTTCCTCATTTTCAGCAACTTGTCCTGAATTCTTGTAACTTGGTAGAACAAGGTTGACAAGCAGTTGGGGAATTAGCTCAAATGGTAGAGCGCTTGCTTAGCATGCAAGAGGTAGCAGATTGATGCCTGCATTCTCCAGTCACTCTCTTTTCAGTTTTGGCTTCCATACAGAAGATCCTCATGAAGGCGAGTTTTGTATATTTTCCTAGACTAGGAATTAGTGGCAATACAGGAGCTTTGTGTCAACCCTGAAGTTGACCTGATCGAAGCCACCTTGACCACTTCAGGGTGGCCACACTGGAACAGAGGGATAGAGTGGAGGGATTTGAGATAGTTGGGATTCTGTAGCCAAAACAAAATATTTTCTCTTGGGAACCAAGGTCATTCTCTCACCTGATTGGAGGAAGGTGGAGTGATGTCACTGCATGACTGATTGTTTTGGAGAAGTGAAAAACTTTTACTTTTAATTAGGTGAAAACCCACGGGAGTCTTCAGAGTCTGTTTTCACCAGATCTGTGCCAATATGATATTTCTTACAAAGCTGTTCTTCAAGGAATTTACCTGCCTTGGAGTTTTTCTTGCTATGGGATGACTTCTTGGAACTCTGACACTTTGCTTCGCTTGCAAGAGGGGGTGAGGATCATCAATGCCCATTTTTTCTAGACAGGTTTTGGTTGATTTTTTCTTCCTTCCCCAAGATCCATTCCACTCCACCCCTGTGATTGTGCATATGACTTTCTGTGTGGATGTTTCTTGAAAAGTGATGGAGCAGCAATGGTACATTGCCGTGAAACTAGCTCATGGAAGAGTGAAGAGCACTGGAAGAGTGCTAGTTTAATATGCAAGAGATAGTAGCTTTGATGTCCACATTTTCCAATCAACTTTTACCCTACTTTGGCAAGTTATTGGACTATTTTTATTTATGTGTTTATTTAAAGGATTTAAATAGCCCCCTCTCCTCTTCCGCATAAATCTGGATAGCAAACAACATTGATTAAAACAGAAAGACTGGAAACAACACAATAAACAATTAAGAAAAACCAGGACCCAGTCCACCAATGTCACCCATTCATCTATACCAGTGTTTCCAACTGACCTGTTTCCAAAAATTATACTGAAGTCCATTTCTTGTAACACTATGGAAATTTGCCTTTTTGTTCTTTTTGGTAGATTTTTCCATTCCCCCCCCCCACCAATGAGCCCTTTAGATTTGGATTTCCAACCTTCTGGATTGCATGACCGATGGCTGAAGAAGAACAAGACAAGAACAAGGATGTTTGCATTTGGTACATCCTTGCTGTGCTTTCAAAGTCAATTTTGTCTGGCAGTTTTCCTTGTTCCTGCCCTTAGGGTTAACCAACAGGCACCATGACTCTATTAAATAACTTCCACTTCTATTAATAAGGGGTTTTAAATATTTCCTTTCATAATTTAATGACCTCATAGGGCCCCGTTTTAAACTATGAAGGATGGATGTAAGGGAAAAGGGAAAAGCCTGGAAGGGAGCTCACAAAACCTGGCTATCAAGAGACACTTCATTTCTTCAAAGTCACCTCCCACCCAAAAAGGAAAGCTAGAGAGAAAAGGGGATAAGCTATAGCTAGACACTCTTATCATTTTCTAATATAATTTCTGGAAGTAATATCAACATCTGAAATGTAAAATCTGTCCTGTCCTGAATTTCTTGATGATTTCTTGAATATTGCTATTGCTTTGGACAATCACCAATTATTATTTTTTCCTTTTCTAAAAGAAAATATATGCTTATGTATTTAGGGTGGTATAGAAGTAATGAGCCCATACCGATTGGAATGCATATTTATTTTTATTTCATTTGTTCTTTATTTTTACTGCACTCTTTAGGAGACAGAGCTACCCTAAACTGTTGCCATTAATCTGTATTTGCACAATAGCACTCATAATCCAGTCTTTGTTCTTCCATTGCAAAATTGGTGGCAATGGGCTGAAAGACATTTGGATTACATGATTACATGAGGGTGAAAATAACAATTAAAAAAGGCATAGCTAGTAGCCTAGCTCCAAATAAAATTTGGTTTTAATGTCTGCCCTCCTCCCCCAAATCCATGCTTTCTTTGGATGGGGTTGCTCTACTATTGGAGGAGCTACTGTGTGATGTAATTCTTTGACCCATGGCGATTGTTAAATTGGTAGCTGGAGGCTATGACCAGGGTCATTTTGGCCTGGTTTGGGCTGATGCTAAAGCTATGGCACCAGTTATTTAAGTGCTTTTGAAGACCATCTGGACATTTTTCTTTGGACTAAACTGATGTCATTTGGGAATTCATGAGTTCTTACCAGTGGATGCATGTTCTGCTGATTTTATGGGTACTACTTTGGCTTATTATTATTCTCCAGATGCAATTTAAAGACCTATCTTGAATAAAGCCATTCATGTGGACATTCGTAGGATGTTCCTGCACAGATGTCTTCATTCCATTTATCTCAGGTGAAACTCCTGGTGACTCTGTTCCTTGTCTTAGGCAGGTTATGTTCTTCTGATGTTGCGGTTGGACAATCACCAGCAAGAATAGTCAAGAAGTCATTGTCCAGTGGTGGGGATGATGGAGATAGAATCAATCTATTGTGAAGGTACATCTTAGAGAATACAAAAGAACATAATGCGTGTTGATAATTTCATTTGTTTCTATTGAAAAATATTACTGAAGAAGAAATCTGTTTGTTTGTATTTCACTTTCTTTCCAAAAGTAAACCCAGACCAGAATATTACCAAAAAAAAAAAAAAATGAAGTCAATTTCTTGGAACACTGTGGAAAATATTTTCTCTTGACTTCTTTTAACCCTTTTTTCCATTGTTTTTCCTGATGTGCCCTATGGCTTTGGATTTCAATCATCTTTCCAATCTCTCCGTCTGCATGACTGATGGTTGAATATTACTGAGAGAGTATAGCTTTAGAACAAGGATGTTTGCATTTGTTTTTTTTTTTTTTTAAAGTTTTTATTAATTTTCTACAAACAAACAAACATACAAAACATTAAAAACATCTACT
>BLBF01000066.1:4189766-4242735 GCA_015471245.1 Laticauda colubrina
GATGGAAAGCAGATGCGGAACGGAAGCCCAGCGGATGGAAGCGGATTAGAGCAGATGGCACATCCGCTAGGCTTCCGGGGGGGCTCAGCAAAACGGACGCGGAATGGATACAGCGGATGCAGAGCGGATGCCGAGCGGATGAAGCGGATGCACAGCGGATGCAGAGCGGAAGCCTAGCGGATGCACAGCAGAAGCCAAACGGATGCCGAGCGTTAATTGCACATGCAGGGGGGATGCATTGCATAAGCCCCGCGGATATAAAGGGAAGCAGCTCCCAAGCAGGTCACCATTCGGAGGAAAGACCTGCTGCCGGATGGATTGACAGCCTTAACTGCCCTGCCTGCATGCCTGCCTGCAAGCCTTGCTGCCAGCCTTGCTGCCAGCCTCCCTGCCAGCCTCCCTGCCAGCCTTGCTGTCTGCCTGCCTGCCAGCCTTGCTGCCAGCCTGCCTGCCAGCCTGCCTCCCAGCCTCCTGGCCAGCCTCCCTGCCAGCCTGCCTGCCTTCCAGCCTCCCTGCCAGCCTCCCTGACAGCCAGTCTGCCTACCAGCCTTGGTGCCTGCCTGCCTTCCTGCCAGGCTTCCTGCCAGCCTTAGTGTCAGCCTTCCTGCCGCCTTGGTGCCTGCCAGCCTCCCTGCCAGCCTCCCTGCCAGCCAGCAACCCCACAACCATGGGGAAGAAGCGAAAGCCTCAGCAACCTGCCGCCAAGAGGGACAGGGCCACCCTCCTGCCCCCTGTCCCTGACTCTGCTTCTGCTGGGGCTTCTGCTGCTCGGGCTCACTCTTCTGGTGCTGGAGCTTCTGCTGAAGCTGCTCCTGGCGGTGGTGCTTCTTCTCGTGCTTACTCTGCTGAAGCTGCTCCTGGCGGTGGTGCTTCTACTCGTGCTTACTCTGCTGAAGCTGCTCCTGGCGGTGGTGCTTTTGCTGCTGCGTACTCTGCTGAAGCTGCTCCTCGTCCTGCTGGTCCTGCTCGTCCTCCTCGTACTCCTGGACTTGCTCATCCTGCTCGTGCTCCTGGTCTTGCTCATCCTGCTCGTCGTGCTCGTGCTCCTGGTCCTGCTCGTGATCCTGGTCTTGCTGGCGCTGCTGGTGCTTACTCTGCTGCTGCTGATCCTGGTCCTGCTGGAGCTGCTGGTGCTGGTGCTGCTGCTGCTGCTGCTGATCCTGCTGGTGCTGCTGCTGCTGCTGCTGATGATGATGATGATCCTGCTGCTGCTGCTGCAATGATGATGATTATGATCCTGCTGGTGATGATGATGATGATGATGATCCTGCTGGTGCTGCTGCTGGTGGTGGTGTGGAGAAGCAGCCCCTACTACCTGGGAGCCCCTCTAATGAGGGCCCATCTGGTCCTGCCAAAGGGAGGAAGAGGCATATGCGACAACGGGAGAGGAGGCAATACTCCATTGAGGAGGAACACGAGGATGAGGTGCTGGAGTGGCTGAGAGAGAATGACTATCTGTGGCGGAAGGGACACCGGCTGTACAGGGACACCAAAAGGAAGCAGGCTGCTTGGAGAGAGAAGGCGGAGAGTATGGGCTACACTTCGGAGGTGCTCCTTGGCTGGTGGAAGCACATGCACACCTGGTACGGGAAGCTGCACCTCAAGAAATCTGGCCAGGCCACGGTTAAGTTGACGGACAGAGAGACCTACGTGATGGCCAGGTGCAGCTTCCTGGAGGGTGAGATCCGCCACCGAGGAGCACCAGCAGCCCCTCTCACTACCCTCTCTCTCTGGCAGCCTGCTGAGAGCCAGTCCTCTTCCGGCCGAGAGTCAGTTCCTGTCTCCAGGCAGGTTTCTGTGGAGCGTGCCACGGCGGAGAACCTGCGGACAGGTGTTGTAACTGTGGTGGAGCACGTGGAGGACTCCCTGGTGCGGTGGGAGAAAGGAGACGGCACATCCACCACAGCCCTACCCGCATCCACCCCCAGCTCCACCTCCACAGAAAGGCAGAGAGCCAGACAGCAGGAGGGGCAGAGCCACACTTTCCTGCTGGAGATCAGGGACACCATCCGCACCAGCATAGATCTCCTCTCTCAGCTGGTCCACACCGACTCCTCATCCTCCAGCTGCAAGCCCTTCCTCACCTATGTCAACCAGACCCTCGTGGATATAGCGGAACCCTAGTACCAGGTGGTGAAGGACCGGATTACTGAGCTGCTTCACAACCCTCCAGATCCAGAGGAACCTGCTCCCACCCAGTCCAGGTCTGCTCCTCCATTCCAGGTGATGTCCCTCCCATTCCAAGGCTTTCCACAGCCCCTCACCTACTAGGACGATGGCTACCAGGAGGTCCAGCAGCACAGGCAGCAGCCCTTCCCAGTCCAGGCACAGAGTCATCGGATGACACCATTGCCACCTGTTCCACTGATGCCACCGATGCCACCCACGACACTGATGCCACCGACGCCACCGACGCCACTCACGACACTGATACCACCGATGCCACCAATGCCACTCACAACACTGATGCCACCGATGCCACCGATGCCACCCACGACACTGATGCCACTGATGCCAACGATGCCACCCATGACACTGATGCCACCCATGCCACCAATGCCAGTCCTCACCCAGCTGCAGACCAGACAGCCCCACTACACTGCTCCTTCCTCCACCCCACAGCCAAGCCCAGCCTCAGTACATCTGTCCTCGGTACTGGAGCTGACACCCCATGGCATGGAGGAAGGAGCTCTCAACATCACGGGTCTGAGCCAGTTGTCCGAGAGCTTTCTCAACACACCATCACCTGTTGTCCTCTCGGGGCCAGGCACCCCAGTGGGGCTTCAGACCAGCACTCCAGCACCAGCCACCTCCACAGCACCTGGACCCTTCACCCCTTAGACTGGGCACACCTCTGAGTGACCAAGAAGAGTGCCAGAGACTGGCTGGCTGGCTACCTGTGGACTTTATTTGGACACTTGACTTGGGTCATTTTTCTTTTACAGCTTGTTATTCAATAAAGTTTATCTTTGATTCACACACTTGCTTCATTTCTTTTTTTTAATAAAGTCTTGGTGGAAACTTTTAGAATTGGTTTAAGCCTTTGCATGCTTGTGGGATGGGTTAAGATAGCAGTGGGGTGGGCAGGGATACCTGTGGTATGGGTAATAGCTGTGGGATAGATAAACCTCCAGTGCAAGCATAGTGGGACTGTATGGTCCACCCTCCCAGGTGCCACACCTATGGCCCTTTATTATCAATAATAATGTAATAATCATCCACACATGTCAACACAAACACAACTCTTTATTAAATGCCCTGATCATTGTAGGGCCACTCAACATACATGGCCCAATCTCATCAGTGTGATGAGACAGCCTGAAGGAAGCATCCATTAATCATCTATCATCCTGTCTTGCCACTCCACTGCTCCAGCTGGGGAGTTGCACCAGTGTTTCAGGAGGTTGCGCTGCTTCTTCCCTTCACATGAAGCTCTGTTGGGGCCTTGCACATCCTCAGTGTCTATCAGGCTTCTCCCTTGCCTCCATTCCCCAGGCTCCATGTCCCCATTGCCTTGTTGGAGATCCACGAGCCTGTTCTGCAACACTGGGTAGCGGGTGCACATGAGATTGTGCAGGATGCAGCAAGCTTCCACGATGTTACTCATGGTCTCTGGGCGATGCTGCATGGTGGTGAGAAATACCTGGAACCTGTTGGCCAGGATGCCAAAGGTGTTCTCCACCACCTGCCTTGCCCTGGACAGCCTGTAGTTGAAGATCCTCTCTTCACGGGTGAGGAGTCTGGAAATGTAGGGCTTCATGAGGTAGGTTCTGAGGGAGAAGGCGTCATCCCCCACGATGAAGTAGGGCACATCTTGCGTGTCGTTGGGCAGGGGGTCTGGATCTGGGAAGCCCACGATGAGGTTGCGTTCCAGCCCCTCCTTGAGATGACTGGCGTTGTATACCTGGGCATCTGAAGATGACCCATTGCCTGAAGCATCGATGTTCATGAACTTGTAGTCAGCATCAACCATGGCGAAGAGGACGATGCTGAAGAAGCCCTTGTAGTTGAAATAAGTGGACCCCGACTTGGCTGGAGCTTTGCAGGCCACGTGCTTGCCATCTATGGCTCCAACGGTGTGGGGGAAGTTCCACTTCTGATACCACTGCTCTGCAACTTTCTTCCATTCTTCTTCAGTGGAGGGGCACTGGAGGACTCCTCCAGGTATTCTTCGATGATGGCCTGCACCACTTCTCTGACCACAATGCTGATGGTGTTGTGTGGCACCCTCCAGCCGTACTGCATGCTCCTGTAGGTGGTCCCTGAGGCCAGGTGGCGCAGAGTGAGTGCCACCTTGAGCCCAGGGTCCAGGCTGGGCCGGAAGTTGGTGTTTGCCTTGGTCAACCTGGGTGTCAGCCGCTGCACAACTTCGTCAAACATGGCTGGAGGCATCCTCATGAAGTTCTGGAATGCACGAGTGTCTTCGTTCCTGTGCTCCACCATCAGCTTGTTGTACAGTCCGTACTCTGCTCTTCTGGCGATCCATCTTCATACCCAGACACTTCTTGGCCACCTCTTTTTCTTCCCGTAGTAGAGTTCACAGAGCCTGTAGATGGCTTCGCACTGTTACAGAACGATGGTGGCTGCCAAAAGGACTTTGTTACAATCCACGGTGGACATGACTGGATGCTGTGGAAGAGGAAGAGTCAGATGAAGGCTGCAGAGGTCTGCACAGCTGGTCTGCTGGTCTGAAAGTGAGATCCAGATGAGTTGCTCCCCCTTTTTATAGGCAGTATAGGTTTTCCCCTAGGTGTCCCTTTGCATCCTCTAGGCATCCTCTAGACATCCTTCATATCCGAGATAGGTCCCCTCTGAGAACGTTTTTTCCATTTTAAATGCTTTGTTTCCGTTCTGCATCCACTAGGCATCCGTTCTTCATCTGTTCTGCGTCCGTTCCGCTTCCTCCCTGCGTCCGTTTACCGCTGGAGCGGATGCGAATTGCACGGATGCGGAACGGATGCCTAGCGGATATAGCGGATGCGTAACGGATGCAGAACGGAAGCCTAGCAGATGCCTAGTGGATGCAGAACGGACGCATTGGATATATTTTCCGCTCAAAAGTTTTGAGCAATTCAAAACTTTCTGAGCGGATGAAACCTCAGTAAACGGATGCTGGACGGATAGAGAGGATGAAAAACGGACGCAATGAGTACAGAACGGATACATCGCGTTAACCAATGGATGACAAGTGTTTTCCTCCGTTTTGCATCCTCTTTCCATCCATTGGTGCAGTGTGACAGGGCCTTTAACAACAATACACACTCCCCATTTAGCCCCCTTCTTTTTGTGATTTGGGCACCATTGTGGCTTGGATGTCACATGAATTAAAGCAGTAGTGAATAAGTTGTTCTTTTTTCCCTTTGTTTCATTATGTAGCAAAAAGGTGATTCTGTCAGCATTCCAGAAAAACAAACTCCAACACCAAAACTCTAAGAGAAGCATTTTCTCAAAGTTCCATTTTATTAGAGTTGTCATACTGGCACATCTGGGAAAACCCAAATCTCAGAGTTCTGGGTTTTCCCTCAGTAATTCAAAAAGACAAATCTATCCCCTTCACCCATCACATGGTCCAATCACCATCTGTCCCAACTTAAGATATCCCTTTAACCACTCCTCATCCAGGTTCAAGAAAAACATGACCTTGATCGAAAAGAAGAATGCTATTATGTCTAAAACTATATACGTTATATGAAACCCCCCTCCCAATTTCCCAAGTACAGGAATGAGGCAGCGTGGAAGTTTCTAGTGCTAATATGGCTTCCAAAGCTGACAGATTCATAGAATCAAAGCATCAATAATCTTATGGTGCAACTTAAATGTTCTGAAAAAAAGAAAAATTCAAGGGAAGCTTTGCAAAACTGTAACAAGGGAGCTAAACATAGAGCAAATGGATGATCCACTCTGGGTAGAAAGCAAAACAGTGGCCACTTCAGACTGGAGGGAACATCGGCTTCTAGGTTTCAGAAAATCCTGTGTCTTATTGGGTATGAAGGTGGTAATTACTAAACAGTAGAAAATATATGACCCAACAGCAATGATTGTTAAGGAGAGTGAAGCTATCAGAGGAATCTACCGGGGTCTGCAGGGAATTGGAACAAATCAGAGGTGGGATTCAGATGGTTGTGACCGGTTCTGGCATACTGGTATTGGAAATTTTGACTGGTCTGGAGAACTGGCAAATACCATCTCTGGCTGGCCCTGCCCCTCCCCTCCCAGCCTCTTTCAGGGATCCTCTCATGCCCCATTTTTACACCACATTTTCCCTCCCATTTTTACAGGGAATATTACTAGGCCCAAAATAGTGAGCGGGGGGAGGCCTTCAAGGGAGAAAGAAAGAAAGGAACAAAGGAAAGAATGAAGGAAAGGAAGGAAGAAGGAGGGAAGGGAAGAGAAAGTGAATGAGATATAGATGGATGAATGGAAGGATGGATAAGGAGAGGGAGGGAGGGAGGGAGGGAGAGAAAAAGGAGAAGGAAGGACCACAAAAGCTGGCACTAGACTGGCACTAGACACTTCAGAGGATGCTTTGAAACAGCACAGCAATCCAGGGCTGGAAGGGACCTCAGAGGTCATCAAGTTCAACCCCTGCTCCGGCAGGAGACCTTATATCATCTTGGTGATTCTGGTGCCTCTAACAGAGAGGAGAAATTCCCAGAAATGCCCAGGCATAACCTCTCCCCACTAGTAAAAAGAACCCTAGAGAAAAAACTTCATGCGTTATTAAAAAGTATAGAAAGGGGGGCTACTGTGTATTGTTTAATGGACTGATAGTTGGCAAAATGGACTGCTAAATTGGCTGTGCCCAACAAGACACATGACAGCCTGGCCATGCCCACTCAGTCACATGACAGCCTGGCCATGCCCACCCAATCTCATGACAAACTGGCCATGACCACCCATTACATGACCACAAAGCCACACCCACCAAGCCATACTCACAGAACCAGTAGTAATATTTTTGAATCCCATCACTGACTTGGAGGCCATAGAAGAAAGTTCATTCTTTAGGGAAGCATCAACATCGGATATATTTGCACACAGTATCTGGAGAAGAAATTCAGTGAAATTTACCCTGGGTTCAATTAGATTAATACTCAGACCTTGTATTTAATCCACATTGCAAGTGGTAAGGATTAAGGACTTGTAGTGGACCAACTAGCAGCAGTATATAATGATGCATAGCCGAGCACACAACATGCAAATCTCCTTTTCATAAAATTATGTGTTGAAATATTAAGAACAATCCAAAACATCTGCCTGTCCAGGTCCTTGGGGAAGGATTCAGTAGATGGATAAAATGCCAAATCCACTCCAAACATGCGTCTGTTGGTGTGACAAACCAGAATAAGGGTGCTAAGGGTCAAATCATGCCAAATCCCTGTTGTAGTTGTTGCTAAAAATAACTCAATAAAAGAGGAACACAGACAAACCACAAGCAATAAATCCTACTTTGAGATCAGAGGTTTATTTCATAAGCAATTTAGAACATGAACAGCCAGCATAACCTAACAACATTTCAGTAAGATAATACTTACAAACAATCTATTGCAATGAGGCCCACTGACATGGCTGAGTCCTGCAAGGATAAAACCCCTTCTGTTGTAGAGCGGTGGAATAACCTGAGGCAAATACAGAGCGAAACTTCAGCTTTTTTACTTTATTGAAGCAATAAAGGGTTGCTGCGGCTGCCGCGCTAACAAGGCAGCCAGCTGGAGACAACAGCTGATGCTGTTTGATAGCTCCCTTTTATAGCCGGCTGTCAAACGGCATCAGCCAAAAGGAACGGTTCGTGTTCCCAGTGGAAACACGGACCGGAGTGAAGACTTCGGCTTAGTCCATTGCGAACGCTATACATTCTTATATAGTCTTTTCTCCACATCTCTTCTGTTCCTCTGGAAGATTACTAGAGTAACTTCCTCATTCACTATGCCATCCTGTCGCTTGGCACTTATTTGAAAAACTCTTGTGAAGAGGAAGAAGGTGGAGCCTCCTCATTGATGAACTGTAGATCGTGACTCTCTGCGGCTATGGTCTGTGCTCTTTCGTTGGAGAGCCCCGATCATCACAATTGGGGGCTGAAGCTGCCTTGGAGGGGCGGTGGAGTAAGGGGAAGCCGGAAGCTAGGTTGAGGGGAGCCGCATCTGCCCCCCTGGGCTTGGTCTTTCTCCCCCTGAAGACGACTGCAGTGGTGGTTTAAAATGGCCACCCGAAGAGAGGGACTCAGCTGGATTAAGATTTGTACAGAAGGGAAGAAAGAGATGGATAACATCTGAACTGGGACAACTGGGCAATACAACTAAACAAAAGTACCCCAGGAATAAGGTAACATGGAATGTTTAAGAAAAGAAAAGTGAGTGGCAAAATTACAAAGGGACAAGAAAAAAAAAAGAAAATATTTTTGATAGCTAAGCGGGGTTTCAAACCAGGAAAGGAAGAAGCCGGAACTAAAGATTTAACTAAATTGGACTAAAATATTTTGGCAATAAACAGGCATAAAATAAAGCTGGACTTAAGATTGTCAAAAAATAATAACAATAAAGTTTACAAATTGGAGACTGGACTGTGTTGGAATACTGAGGTTCGAAAAACCCGAAATAAAAAAATAAGGGAAAAAGATGAAGACTTTGTATAATGGAGAGTTCCACCTTTTGACAAAAACTTGAGCTCAAACAAAAGGGAAAGCATCCTGTTCCTGAATGAACTTGTGTGGATATAACGTTAAAGAAATATTGAAACAAAGTAAGAATCTTAGAAATGAAAGCAGAACCAAAATAAAGAAAAAAGCAAGGAAAGACTGATTGTGGAATTGATTGATGTTTTTGGTATAGACCCTGGGCTGGAATAATTGAGAACTTTAGAAAATTGAAAGAAGAAAGAAGGAAAGTAAAAGTGTTTTTTTTTGTGGACTTTAATGATCATAAAATACAAGAGTGTGTAATGATATCTCTTCAGGAATTAACAATGGAACTTAAAAATATGAGAGAATTACTACAGGAAAGATGTGAATCACTTTGCTCTGTGTTAGAAAAAATGGAAATGGCGATTGAACAACAAAAAGAAAGAGCTTCAGAGGAGGAGGAGTCAATTCAAGGAGAAGATATCTTAAGCCCATGTCACACTGCACCAATGGATGCAAAGAGGATGTAAAATGTTAAAAAAAGCTTGCCATCCATGGAAAATGCTATGCATCTGTTGTGTACTCACTGCATACGTGTTTCATACGCTCTATCCTTTGAGCATCCGTCCACTGAGATTTCATCCGCTCAAGAAGTTTTGAGCTGCACAAAACTTTTTGAGCGGATGAACTTTCCGCTGTGTATGATGTAAATCCGTGACATACGAGCAACAAATGTTCTATGTCTGTTTATCATCTGTTAAACGTCCACTGTATCCTCTCTGCATCCTCTGGGCATCCCCTCAACTCACATCCGCTGCAGCTGAAAACGGAAAGAGGGAGGAAACAAAAGGTACACGGAACGTCTACACAGCGTTAGTAGCACGGAAATAGAAAGGATGACCAGTGAACAGTTTGCATCCTATATACATCCTCTAGGCTTCCTATGAATATCCGCTTACCATCCTCGCAACGTACTACCCACGTCCGTTCTTTTCTTTTCTTTTCCATTCTGTTTATGCAAATTTTCACCACTTTTTGGAGCAGATGACAACGGATGGAGCCACCCCAGAAAATTTGCTCGTCCGCTGTGTCCTTTTTGCATACGTTTTGTATCCGTCAGCCAGTGTGACCTAGCCTTTAAATTGACAATTAACACAAAGAACACTACAAAGAAGTGGGGAAAGAAGGAAGGTTAAAAATTTGAGATTTAAGAAGGCAATCAAAAGGGGGAATATCTGTGAAGTCGGGAAAGGCAGAAAGACCCAGCAGAAAAGGGGAAAGGAAGACATTAAGAAAGAGAGGGACATAAACTGGAATGAGAAAAGATATGGGGAAAAGAAGGGGAGGAGAAGCAATAAGAAACAGGTGCATGAAATAAAGAAATACGGAAATAGTAAAATGTGGAAAAGAAATTGTTTTTTCAGAGATAATGGTTGATGAATTAAAAAAGGGATTCTGCATAATAAGGATATTTCTGCAAAAAATATTTAGAAAATAGGGTAATATAGATACTGATAACTGTTATTAAAAATTAAAGGGGAAAAATATGTTGCAGAATCCAAATGAAAAGATGTAATGATTATTATTGTAACTTCTTAAAAATAATGGTTTATTGGGAATCAAGATGAGGGAATAAAGGTATATTTTAATCACTGAGGTGTCACACTCAAAGTAGTAAAAGGTGGAAAACCTATACTAGTTTTTTTTTCTTTAGTGTTAAAATTTATATTAATTTAGAATTTATAAAAATAATGTGTAATGGAAAGGGAATATGACAGATTAAAGAACCAACTAAATTAATAAGATAATATAGACTATTATAAGCAAGGAGAGACATTGGTAACCTTTATTATTATTATTATTACCAGTATTATTAATATTATTATTATTCAAACACATATTATTTATCTTTATTTTAAGAATAAATATTAAATGATTATATTTGAAATAATTGAAATGAAACAAAAAGATGTTTCGATTGATATTCATCAAAGAGGCTAGAATTAATGTGTTTGTTTCTCTCCTGACTGAAAATTTGGAATGGAAAAGGTAATAATAGAATTAAGTATGCATATATGAATGTATAATTGCTGTCATATTTGTATGTAAAGGTGATGACCCAGAAATATGTTTTCCACTAAAAGAGAGTTTTGTTTTTAATGTGAAAAACTGAATAAAAATTGTTAAAAAAAGAAAAAGAAAATCTCTTGTCATCTGCACTTCTTGGTTCTGTATTCTTGTAATGTCCCAGACAGTTATGTCCAAAATAGCCCCAAAACCAATTGAATTGCAACTATTAGTTTTACTCAATTGCAAATTACAAATTTTCCCTCAGTTTGCATCTTTTATCAAGCTAATGCTTTAATATACTATCATATAAGAAGCAGTACAAGCCAGATACAGGGCAAGGAAGCATAGGCACAGGGAGAGAGTTAAGGGTCTCACCGCACATTTTTACTTTTCTTTTATTTATTTTTATTTGTCAATTGCTTACAAGATAATAGGTATAAGTAAAAACATAGTTATGAATACATGGACACATATGAGAAAAAAATAAAAGAAAAGAAACAATAGGATAGGGATGGTAGACACGTTGGTACGCTTATGCACACCCCCTACAGACCTCTTTGGAAAGGTGTGAGGTCAATAGTAGAGAGTCTAAGGTTAAAGTTTTTGGGATTTGGGGAAGAAACCAGAGAGTCAGGTAGAGCATTCCAGACATTGATGACTCTGTTGCTGAAGTCGTATTTCCTGCAATCAAGTTTGGTGTGGTTAACCTTGAGTTTGTATCTATTGTTTGCTCCAGTGTTATTATGGTTGAAGCTGAAGTATTCATTGAAAAGTAGGATATTGCAATGTATGATTTTATATACTATACTTAGATCAGACTGAAGAAGGCATAGTTCTAGGTTTTCTAGGTCTAGAATTTCAAGTCTGGTGGCATAAGGTATTCTGCAATGACTAGAGGAGTGGAGAACTCTTCCTGTGAAATATTTCTGGACTTTCTCACTTGTGTTAATATCAGATAAGTAATGTGGGTTCCAGACTGATGAGCTGTATTCGAGTATTGGTCTAGCAAATGTTTTGTATGCTCTAGTTATTAGTGTAGTATTACCAATATTAACAACTCTTAATGCCTTTTTGATTCTGTGTAGTTACAGTGGGCTCTTGGTCATTTGAGATGAATACTCCAAGATCCTTGACAGAGTTTGGATCATCAACAAGGTCTTGACTATTCAGTCTGTATTTTATTTTCTGATTTTTTTTTTGCCAATATGTAAGACAGCATTTATTTGTTGAGATTTGAAGTTGTCATTTGTTTGACTATTCTGATACATAGTCGAGGTCTTTTTGAAGGGTAGCAGTATTGTCTGTGGTGTTGAATAGCTTTACATCATCAGTGAAGAGAACGCAGTTTCTCTTAATATGATCACATAGGTCATTAATGTAGAGTATGAAGAGAGTTGGTCCTAGAACACTGCCTTGGGGGACACTACTGTTGACAGGTACAGAATTTGATAGGATGCTCCCAATTTTGACCATTTGTTGTCTGACAGGAATGCTTCTATCCAGTTATGCAGGTGTCCAGCGAGACCATAAGATTTTAGTTTTAGGAGTAGTTTGTTGTGTACCACTGAATCAAAGGCTTTACATAAGTCTATGTAGATTGCATCTTTTGTTTTCCCCCAATCGAGTTGTGTAGTCCATATGTTTTTGCAGTGTTTATAGTTGCAGATTACAGGATAGTTTTTTTCTGAAACCAAATTGTTTATTGGAGAGTAGGTTGTTTGTCTCTGAGTGGAGAATAATGGATTAGTTAATAATTGATTCCATGACTTTACAGGTGACGCAGCATAAAGAGATTGGTCTGTAATTTTCAAGTAGGCTGGGGTCTCCCTTTTTGAAGATGGGGATGACCATGACTTGTGACCATAGGTTAGGCAAGGAGCTGGTCCTGAAAGATTTTTCAAAGATTTTGCTTAGAGGTTCGGCTATGGCAATGGGTAGCTTTTTAAAGAAGTGGGCACATATTCTGTCCGGTATACATAAACATATATACATAATACATAAACATAATACATAAACATAGTTTAGAGCTCTTGACCTTTTCAACCTTTTGCATTTCAGCTCATTGTCTCTGGTGCCACGAGAAGCACAGTAGTTATCCTGGTGTATTTGTTTCTGCTTGTTATACTTACAACACAGATAATTGTTTCAAGAAATCTTCATATGAAGGTAAGTCATGGAGCTCCAAAGCAAAGGGGAAGGAGATGTTTGAAGTAGGTTGCAATTTCAAGGGGTTCCCCACCTTTCTCTCCTCCCCCCCAACTTTAACAAAAACTATTCTTCCTTTGAACCCTTCCAATACAGACGGCCTATTGATCAGTTGGGAGGCTGGTTGCACCAAGGACCGCACTGACATTAAATGAGATCAAACAGAAACACACACAAAAAAAGATTACACATATACAGAAATTACATGGTGCTGCAACACTTCTCACTGCAATGCTTTTCTTCCATACTTGTTCCTTCCAGATGACAGAATGTAGAAGAATCTTCCATTATCATAGGGAGACATCTGATTCTCTGTTTCTACACAGAAGGCTTCCATCTATCATGGTGCTTCCTTCTGTGGTATTCCATTCTGACACAACTGTCAAGCTGATTCTTTGTCATGTAATAAACAACTTCAAAATATAATCACAGTGTTCGTTTGCTCTTCATTTTGATAAAGGCAATAATCCAAATATTATTTAAGTAAGGCTTATAAGAGATGGGGTCCTTAATAGATTCCAGGATTATCACCTGTTACATCCTGAGTAGAACACTATGATGAACCAAATAGTCCAATAGGTATTTCGTCTCTCAATTATTATCCAGCTAGGGCTCAGTGATACAAGGGAGGGATGTAAAATTAAGCAAATGCAGGAGCCACAATCAAAAGGAGAAGCAACATGGATACCTCTAAATGCCCTGCTTTCAATCAGGTGGCTGGTGAATGAAAGCTGGAGTGTGGTCTGGAAAGTACACACAGGCCTTACTCCACTCCCTGTCAATGCCTCTGCTGCAAACACAATGTGGTGGTTGAATGCCCCCAACAGGGCCATCTAGGGAGGCAACCACTCTGTGAAGGGGAAGGGGAAGAGGTGAAGAGGTGGCAGCGATGCTCTTTCAGCTTCCCTTCTGGCTCTTGCTCCATGCTCCCTCTGGCCACTGCTCATAGCTCTCCCAAGCTGCCACCAATCCCCTAGGTGGAGGTGGTAGTGGTACACAGCTAAGACAAGGAAGGGGCAAAAATCACAGTGACCTCCATTTCTCCAACTCCCCTTTTTGAGGCCCAGCAACAGCGCCAGCATTAGAGGTGGTATTCAGCAGGTTCTGACCAGGTCTGGAGAACTGGTAGTGGAAATTTTGAGTAGTTCTGAGAACCAGCAAATATTACCTCTGACTGGAGATGTTATAGTATCCTTCCCTTGCCATGCTCACCAAGCCATCCCCACAGAACCAGTAGTAAAAAAAATTGAATCCCATCACTGGTCAGGTCAAAGGATGAAATGTTAAGGAGGGGGAACATCCCAAACATCTTCAACAGTTGGTAGAAACCACCATTTGGACAGAGGCTTTAATTAACCCAGAAGGAGAAGAGTTCAAAACTCAGGTGGCCTACGCTACCACTGTGAGGACCTTGTCCAATTCCTCAGGATGTCCCAGCTCAAACTCTTTCCTGATAAACTGAATTCAGAAGTGCCTTGGTCACTTCCAGGGGATCTGGCCAGAATAAGACCAGTATCATCTCCCCAGTTTCTTGTCCTGAGATACTGTAATATGGTAGAACAAGGCTTCCAGGATGTTGGGGAATTAGCTCAAATGGTAGCGCGCTTGCTTCGCATGCGAGAGGTAGCAGAATCAATACCTGCATTCTCCAGTTATTATTATTATTATTCACTTTTGCCTTCCCTATAGAAAATCCAGTCCTGGGCAAATTGTGCATATTATCCTAAATTTCTATCCTGTTGCAAAACAATCTAAGCAGGCAGATGGGCATTAGTGGCAATTACTTCCAAACTCTTCCTTTGCTTGCAGGAGATAGTGGGATTGATCAGAAAGTTTTTTGGTTGATCCACCCCAGGTCACGCTGTGTGATTCTGCATAACAGCTTCTAGGCATCTCTTTCTTGAGAAATGATGGAGCAGAACTAACTAGGATGTGGGGCAACCAGTTCAAATGATAGTGCACTTGCTTTATATGCAAGAGATAGCAGAGGCAGTGGTTGCATTCTGCCAGCCAATATTTTGCACAAATTTGCTAGGTTATTAGACATTTTAAAATCTCTTTCGTTTCTGCATCCTGAATTCTTGAACTTTGGTGGGTCAAGGTTAGCTGGAGCTGGGGAATTAGCTCATATGGTAGAGCGCTTGCTTTGCATGCAAGAGGTGGTGGGATCAATGCCCACATTCTCCAGTCATGTTTACTTTATTTTGGCCATTTTTATCTCTTCTGTTGCCATCCATGTACAAGAATTACCTATACATTAATTAACTTGAGAATTAATGTAATAAAGTCTGCCAATTCCATTCGTAACTCGAGGATTTATACTTTTATAGGAATGAATCATGTAACTTAAACGTGATCACTCCCTGCTTTTGCCAATGCATTCACTAATCAAATGCATGGGTATCTCAGGGCAGGTGATGGAACAGGCCACCCAATGTCTCCAC
Organism: Laticauda colubrina; assembly: GCA_015471245.1. NCBI lineage: Eukaryota > Metazoa > Chordata > Lepidosauria > Squamata > Elapidae > Laticauda > Laticauda colubrina. The sequence continues at coordinate 4,205,103 of BLBF01000066.1, forward strand.
CACTCACTGAGTTACCTCATGCTTCCCCCCTCCCATGCTACTGCACTCAACTTACTTATTCTACAAAGACCTGTCTCCTCTCTGCCGCAGTTTCTTTGGGAGAGGAGAGGAGGATATTTTCCTTTCCAGGCTACTTCTCGTCTTGTAAATGCTTTTCACGCCTACATTGGAAGGTTCTGGGGACTGATCTCATGCAACTTCAGGTAACCATTCTCTGCAAAAGCAGATAAGTGCCTGAAGTCACATGCGATAATAGCCCTCAGACAGTGGTGGGATTCAAAAATCTTTACTACTGGTTCTGTGGGCGTGGCTTGGTGAATATGGCAGGGGAAGAATACCATAAGATCTCCATTCTCTCCCCACTCCTGGGGGAAGGTTACTACAAAATCCCATTCCCTCCCCACCCCACTAATCTGCTTTCCAGTTCTGTTCTCCTGTGCAGGGCAACAAAAGAAGACTCAGCAGATCAGCTGGGACTTGGGAGGCAGAGAATAGATGGGGGTGGAATCAGCCAGAGTTGGTATTTGCAAGTTCTCTGAACTACTCAAAATTTCCACTATCGGTTCTCTAGAACTGGTCAGAATCTGCTGAATACCTCTGCCCTCAGAACCTTACACCCTCAGCATGAAATGCACTTGCAACCCTCCCGGTAGGCTGGAAACGAAATCTCAATGTGCAATTACTCCAAGTTAGGTCTTCACTTAACTCTTCCTTCCAGCCAAGCTGGCAGTTTCTCAGCTGATCTCCACTACAACCCTCTGCTTTCTCTTCTTCTTCTTATCAATTCTACTAAAGTCATCTTTTGTATCAAGTCACAGTTCTCCAATTGTTTCAAGACATTCAGAAAGGTGATTGGCACTGGGCTGACTTTACATGTGAGAGGAGGAGGAGGAAGAGTGAGTCTCTTATTAGCCAAATGAGACTTTAAATTTTAGCCATGATATTTTCCAACCTATGTATAATCTCTGATATTTGTCTATCTATATCTATCTGTCTGTCTGTCAATCAATCATCTCTTTGATTTATCCAAAAGCTACCTGTGTTAGTCCACGGACCAGGGTTTGGGAGAATCCCTGTTCTAGAAAATGAGATAAAACCAGAATGATTAGGGGATTGGAGGCTAGAACATACAATGAATGGTTGCAGAAACTGGGCATAGCTAGTCTAAATAAGAGAAGGACCAGGAGAGACATGATAGCAGAGTTCCAACATTTGAGGGGCAGCCACAGAAAGGAAGGAGTCAAGCTATTTTCCAAGGCACCTGAAGGCCAGATAAGGAATAATGGATGGAAACTGAACAAGGAGAGATTCAACCTAGAAATAAAGAGAAATTTTCTGACAGTGAGAATGATCAACCAATGGAACAACTTTGCCTTCAGAAGTTGTGGGAGCTTCATCACTGGAGGCTTTCAAAAAGAGACTGGACTGCCGCCTGTCAGAAATAGTATAGGGTCTCCTGCTTGAACAGGGAGTTGGACTAGATGACCTACAAGATCCCTTCCAACTCTGATAATCTCTGAGATATTCAATTTTATGGCTGGGTGTATAATATATTTAATTTAGCTACTGAGCTAATACTTTCTGGAATACTGAGCTTCAGATATGACTCCTAAAACCTTTATTGCTTTATCTAGGTATGCTAGCCTTCCTTGTTAATGTGGTGACCACCAACCCATTGGCAAATTGATGCTAGCTTAGAATGGGAGGCTTGCCTTATGGACCAATATGCTTCTGCACTAGAAAACTTTATTATGATGCAGGCATTATCTCAAACAGGGACTACTGCAAAAGAATGTGCTTTCAGAAATATATGTTATCTTGCCTTGAGCACTATTATTAATATGGTGGCAGCTGCACTGGTTGTCTTGTGGCTTTTATATGCAATTCAAGATAAACATCTTTCAAATCCTATCTGGGTATGGTTACTTTGGATAACCCATTCCACACAGAATCTGTTCACCCAAAATATTTCCAGAGAGGTTTTCTGAATGTTAATTGATTAAGTGCTATCAGATCACCATTGACTCTTAATAACCACATAGGTAGACATTCTCCATGATTATCTGACCCTTACTTGGTCTTTCAGTTCTTCCAAGGCTTCCTCCATCACCACTGTAAAAGAGTCCATCTACTTGCTGCTCGCCATCCTCTTCTTCTCTTCCTTTCCACCAATTCCAGCTTTAGAGACTTTACCACATAGTCTTCACATGATGTGTCCAAAGTCAAATTGAGCTTGGTTATTGTGTTGATATTTGCATGATTATATTATGATGGTGTGCTTGCTTTATGATGGTTGTGATGCATTTCTTTATTTTGATGACTGCATTGTTATTGGTGTATTGGTATGCTGCTCTTTTTTTTTAATTTTTATTGGTTTTTAAGATGAACATAGACAAACAAAACATAAAAACATTAAGCCATCTTCCATATGTATATACATACAGTGTGCCGGTTGGTTTAAAAAAAATTTTGTGCTTCCATTTCGTAGTCTTCAATTACAATCACATTGTATATATTCTCATATTTTCAATCAAATATTAAATACATTAATATCATTATTAATCAATCATTTGACTATACTTTTATTCATTCATGTTTTACGAAATAATCATATTTTACTTAAATTGTTTTGTGACAGTTCATCTGTCACATATTATCATCTCAAATCTATCCTATAATCATTTTGTAGATGTAATAAGAAAAGAATACATCTTTATATATTTATTATTTTCTAAGAATCTACATATTTCATTGCCATGTTTTATTGTCTAACCATTGATAGAATCGATCCCAAATTTTATAAAATTGTTTATCATCATGTTCTCTGATTTCAAATGTCAATCTATTCATTTCAGCACATTCCAATATTTTCTTAATGATTTCCTCCTGTGTTGGAACCTTCTCATTTTTCCAGTTTTTAGCAAATACAATTCTAGCTGCTGTTAATACATTTACAATCAGGTATTTCAATTCTTTACTATATATTTCAGGTAAGGTATGTTTCTCTTGATGACTGCTGGAGAGCATCAACAAATCTTTCTCTCTAGGAAAGAGGAGCAAGAAACTGGCTGTTTCACCAGGAAGGAAGTTGTCCAGTGATTCAAATGGGCAAAGAATGAAGGTTGAAGAACTAAGGGTCAGGTGGAATTGACAATGCCCAGGAAGAGGGACTGAGAAGTTAAGAAGAGAGTGAGAGGAACTGCTACAGAAGAGACATCTATAGCTGAGGAAATGTTGGGAAAGTGGAGAGGGGCTGAGATAAATTAATTTGTTCAACTATATTCTCTACTTTTCAAGGATAGCTCACTCGAGACTGCTGAGTCTGTTCTGTTCAAAATACAACCACAAAACCCAGCCTTTCTGTAGAACAAATGAACTTTCACCTTCAAGTGATTTTGTTTTTGAATCATGTTCAGAAAGCAAACAGTATGTGGACAGTTTTGGTTTCCAGAGGGTGCTATTCCTTAAATTAGGGCTTACAGAAAAAAAGATTCATCAACTCTTCATGCTAAACTTTGATGCATGAGACTGAGATTCTTAGCAGCTAAGGACCATCACACAGAAATTATTTATTTATTTATTTATTTTATTTGGTTTGTCAATTGCTTACAAGAAAATAGGTATAAATAAAAACATAGTTATGAATATGTGGATCCATATAAGAATAAAAGAAACGATAGGACAGGGACGAATCCTTGGAGGAGAGGCAGAAATTGGGGAAAGGACTCCCTAGAGATGGAACAAAATAAAAGAGAGTGCAGGTCTGGAGACTGCAGTGTCTGGAGAATGCAAGCATCGATCCTGCTACCTCTTGCATGCTAAGCAAGCGCTCTACCATTTGAGCTAATTCCCCAGCTGTCTGTCTGATAGTATTCTTGTGCAATTCCTCAAGAAAGAAAGAAGCCAAGATAACACGGAGAAACTGACAGGAGAAGATTGGTGTTCCATGGTGAGAGCGCAATCCAACCAACCTACACCAAAAGGCTTGAATCAATACATCTGGAGCTTCAGAGGGATGCCTGGGTTAACTCTAAGAGGCACCCCTCCAACCCTGGTGGATCTGGCAAAGTGGGATGTGGGGATCTGGTCACCAGGGCAATGATGGCTAACCTTTTTGGCACCAAGAGCCCAAAGCACAAGTGCGCATCCCCAAAATGTAATGCATGTGTGACCCCTGCGCATGTGTCCCAACCACTGTGCAGGGATGTGTGATACCTGCGTGTGTGTCCTGCACATGCATGTGCAACCTGTGCACATGCACCCCATCCCCCAATGCATGCGTCCCCATGCCCTGTGCTCCCCGTCCCCCCTGCATCCTCCCATATCTCCCCATGTCCCCCCACATCCCCCCATGTTCCCAGTGCATGCAAGTGTGACTCCCATGCTTGCATCCCATTCCCCCCATGCATGCATGTGTACTCCCAGCATGTGTGGATGATCCGTGCCTGTGTGCCCTGTACCCCTGCTTGCACCCCACTTCCACACATGCATGGCAGAGTCCCAAAGACCATCTGACTGGTGAGAGGCACACATATGCATGCACAGCAGAGCTGAGCTGGAGTAACGGCTCGGGTGCCCACAGAGAAGGCTCTGCGTGCTACCTCTGGCACGTGTGCCATAGGTTCACTATCATGGCACTCGGGGATAATCATTAAACCATGGTTAAGAAAGTGTTAGGTGACACATTTCCAAGGTAACATGCAAAGCAAAAGAGCTTCTCTATAAACCTACTGTAGAAAGGCTGTCAAAGTGCCTTTCTTCGAGGGTTCGAATTTTCCTGCTGGGAGAGCTCCGGCACAAGGATATAGACAACTACTTGAAAGCTGGATCTTTTTATTTTCAGGAAGGCAAGAGACAGCGTGGCTGCATTCCTGGGGCTAGCTAGCTGACTTTGAATGGTAAGTTCCTGGTTTTTATACCTTTTTTCTCCCTTTGTGTATAAATGTTTGTTTAGTGTTTAATGTTTAATGTTTAGATATTAAAATCCTGTCAGAGTTTATTTTTTCACCAGAAAGCAAACTTAGCGAGACGTGGAAAATAAACTCTGTGGGGTGGCTTGATTGTATCATCGGTTTTTTCCTAATGTCTTTTAGCTTTATAATGGTTTTTCCTATTCGTTTTGTAGTAATCTTCTATTTGTTTCCTTTGTGATTTATTTTGTAATTTCTGTCTGTTTGTTTTGCTGATTTGGCATGTCCTGTGTAAAGGCTAGGTCCCACTGGCCGACGGATGCAAAACATATGCATAAAGGACACAGCGGAAGAGCAAAATTTTGGGGGTGGCTCCATCCATTGTCATCTGCTCCAAAAAGTGGCAAAAATTTGCATAAACAGAACGGAAAAGAACGGAAGTGGGTAGTATGCAGCTGGGAAGTTAAGCGGATGTTCATAGGAAGCCTAGCAGATGAAAGCGGATGGAAGCGAATGACACCTCCGAAGGGGTTCTGGTGGAGAATTGTGAAGTGAACGCATAGTGGAAGGGGCGGATGCATAGCAGATGAAGCGGATGCATCATGGACACCTATAGGAAACAAAGCGGATGCCGTGCGGATGTATATTGGATGCAAAGCATTCACTGCGCATGTGGGGAGTATGAATTGCGTCAGCTCCGTGGATATAAAAGGATGCAGCATGCATGCAGTCAGCATTCAGGGAAAAGACATGCTGCCACATACATCTAGCAGGAACACCATGGTTCGTCAGTCAAGGAAAAAGAGGAAGCCCATGACTACTTGTTCCAGGCCTGCCAAGAAGGACAGAACCAGCATCCCACCCCCTGGCATTGACTATGAAGCTGCTGCTGCTGCTGCTGCTGTGGTGGACCACCCCCAAGGCCCTCAAAGCCCTGCTGCTGAAGGCCCTGCTGCTCAAGCCCCTGAAGGCCCTGCTGCTCAAGCCCCTGAAGGCCCTGCTGAAGCCCCTGCCAGAGGGAGGAAGAGGCAAGGGAAGCAGAAGGGAGAGAGGAACCAGGACATCGTTTCCGAGGAGTATGAGGATGAGATGCTGGAATGGCTGAGGGAGAACGAGAACCTCTGGAGAAAGGGCCACAGACTCTATCCCGACACAAAGAAGAAGCAGGCAGCTTGGAGAGACAAGGCAGAGAGCCTGGGGTACACTGCAGAAGTACTCCTGGGATGGTGGAAGCACATGCACACCTGGTATGGCAAGCTACACCTCAAAAATACAGGCAGGCCACTGTCAAGCTCACTGACCAGGAGATGTACGTCATGGCCAAGTGCAGTTTCCTGGAGGGTGAGATCTGCCACCAAGGAGCAGCCCCTCTGAGACCCCTCTCCCTCAGACAGCCCACAGACAGCCAGTCCTCTTCCAGCCAGGAGCCAGCTACCCTGTCCAGGCAGGTGTCTTCAGAGGGCCCCACGGCAGAGACCCCCTCAACAGCTGCACTCCCCATGCCGGCAGACTTGGAGGATCTCCTGTCACAAATGGAGGAAGAAGCAGCAGCCACCAAAGACCAACCCACCCCCACCCCCACCCCCAGCTCCAGAGGATGCAGGCAGAGAGGCAGAATGGAGGGCCAGAATCACAGTGTGCCGTTGGAGATTAGGGACACAATGAAGACCAGCACAGAACTTCTCTCTCAGCTGGTCCACTTGAACAGAGGATCCTCGGGCCGCAACCCCTTCATCACCTATGTGAGCCACACCCTGAGGGATCTGCCCGAGGCCCAGTACCAGGTGATGAAGGAGAAGATCACAACACTTCTGCACAACCCTCCAGGCCCAGCTGAAGCTGCTCCTACCCAGTCCAGGTCTGCTCCTCCACCCTAGGCAATGTCACAGCCCTTCCATGGCTTTCAACAGCCCCTCACCTACCAAGGTGACGACTACCAGGACTTCCCACAGCAGAAGCAGCCCTTCCCAGTCCAGGCCCAGGTTCATTGCATACCACAGACACCAGTCCTCACCCAGCTGCAGACCAGACAGCCCCACTACATTCCTCCTTCCTCCACCCCACAGCCAAGTCCGTCAACGGATAATCTGTCATCAGTCTTGGGCCTCACATCTCAGGTCCTTGATGAAGGGCCTCTCAACCTCACGGGACTGAGTCAGCTGTCAGATAGCTTCCTGAACACACCATCCCCTGTTGTACTCTCGGGGCCAAACACCCCAATGGCGCCTCAGACTAACACTCAAGCCACAGCCACCTCCACAGTCCCTGCCCACTTAACAGCTGAGACCATGGACATGACCAGAGTGACTGAGAATAGTATCAGAGACTGAGTTGTTTTCTTGTTAAGTTTATCTTTGCTTAAGACACTTTACTTGGTTCATTTTGCTTATTTAATAAAGTCATAAAGTTTACCTAAGAAAGTTAATAAAGGTTATCTTTGCTTAAAGGCTAGGTCCCACTGGCCGAAGGATGCAAAAGGTATGCAAAAAGGATACAGCGGACGAGGAAAATTTTGGGGGTGGCTCCATCCGTTGTTATCCACTCCAGAAAGTGCCCCAAATTTGCATAAACAGAACAGAAAAGAATGGAAAGGAATGGACGGGGGTAGTACGTAGCGAGAATGTTAAGCGGATGTTCGTAGGAAGCCTAACGGATGACAGCGGATGGAAGCGGATAACACATCCGAAGGGCTTCTGGGGGAGAATTGCGAAGCGGACGCATAGTGGAAGGGGCGGATGCATAGCGGATGCATCACAGATGCCTATAGGATGCATAGTGGATGCATAGCGGATGTAAAGCGTTCACTGCGCATGTGGAGAGTATGAATTGCATCAGCTCCGCGATTATAAAAGGATGCAGCTCGCAAGCAGTCAGCATTCAGAAGAAAGACGTGCTGCCACAGACATCTTGAAATAACACCATGGTTCGTCAGTCAGGGAAGAAGAGAAAGCCTGTGCCTACTCCTGCCAGCCCTGGCAAGAAGGACAGAACCACCATCCCACCCCCTGGCACTGACTCTGAAGCTGCTGGTGCTTCTCCTGCTGGTGGTGGTGCTGGTGGTGCTTCTCCTGCTGCTGGTGCTTCTCCTGCTGCTGCTGATGCTGCTGGTGCTTCTCCTGCTGCTGGTGCTGCTGGTGCTTCTCCTGCTGCTGGTGTTGCTGGTGCTGCTGCTACTGCTACTGCTACTGCTACTGCTGCTGTGATGGACCAGCCCCAAGGCCCTCAAAGCCCTGCTGCTCAAGCCCCTGAAGTCCCTGCTGCTCAAGCCCCTGCCAGAGGGAGGAAGAGGCAAGGGAAGGAGAAGGGAGAGAGGAAACAGTACACCCTTTCCGAGGACCATGAGGAGGAGGTGCTGGAATGGCTGAGGGAGAACGGGTACCAGTGGAGAAAGGGCCACAGACTCTATTGCGACACCAAGAGGAAGCAGGCAGCTTGGAGAGACAAGGCAGAGAGCCTGGGGTAACACTGCAGAAGTACTCCTGGGACGGTGGAAGCACATGCACACCTGGAATGGCAAGCTACACCTCAAGAAATCTGGGCAGGCCGCTGTCAAGCTCACTGACTGGGAGATGTACGTCATGGCCAAGTGCAGCTTCCTGGAGGGTGAGGTCCACCACCGAGGAGCAGCCCCTCTGACACCCCTCTCCCTCAGACAGCCAGTCCGCTTCCAGCCAGGAGACAGGTACTGTGCCCAGGCAGGTGTCTTCGGAGGGCCCCATGGCAGAGACCCCCTGACAGCTGCAATCCCCATGCCAGAGGACGTGGAGGATCCCCTGTCACAAATGGAGGAAGAAGCAGCAGCCACCAGAGACCAACCCACCCCCACCCCCAGCTCCACCTCCACAGAAAGCAGGCAGAGAGGCAGACTGGAGGGCCAGAGCCACACTGTCCTGCTGGAGATCAGGAACACAATCAAAACCAGCACAGATCTTCTCTCTCAGCTGGTCCACAGCGATATACCATCCTCGAACTGCAAGCCCTTCATCACGTATATGAGCCAGACGCTCATGGACCTGCCCGAGGCCCAGTACCAGGTGATGAAGCAGAAGATCACAGCACTTCTGCACAACCTCCCAGGCCCAGATGAACCTACTCCGACCCAGTCCAGGTCTGCTCCTCCACCCCAGGTGATGTCACAGCCCTTCCACGGCTTTCAACAGCCACTCACCTACCAAGGCTATGAGTACCAGGACTTCCCACAGCAGAGGCAGCCCTTCCCAGTCCAGGCCCAGGTTCATCGCATGCCACAGATGCCTCACCTCGCCCAGCTGCAGACCAGACAGCCCCACTACACTCTTCCATCCTCCACCCCACAGCCAAGCCCATCAACAGACAATCTGTCATCATTCTTGGGCCCAACATCCCAGGTCCTTGATGAAGGGCCTCTCAACCTCACGGGACTGAGTCAGCTCTCGGACAGCTTCCTGAACACACCATCCCCTGTTGTACTCTCGGGGCCAGGCACCCCAATGGCGCCTCAGACCAGCACTCCAGCCACAGCCACCTCCACAGTCCCTGGCCGCTTGACAGCTGAGACCATGGACATGCCTCAGAGTGACTGAGAATAGTGCCAGAGACTGAGTTGTTACCTGCTCACTTTATCTTTGCTTAAGACGCTTTCCTTGGTTCATTTTGCTTTTTTAATAAAGTCATACAGTTTACTTAAGACAGTTATTAAGAAGTAGGTCACATCTCCCGATGGATGCAAAACGTATGTAAAAGGACACAGCAGATGGCCAAAAATCCAGGGGTGGCTCCTTATCTGCTCTCAAGAGGGGCAAAAATTTGCATAAAGAGAACAGAAAAGAATGGACAGGGGGAGGATGTAGCGCGGATGTAAAACGGATGCTCAACAGAACCCAAGCGGATGAAAGCGGATGGAAAAGGATGGCACATCCGCAGGGCTTCCAGGGGAGCATAACAAAGCGGACGCATAGCGGAAAGAGCAGATGTGTAGCGGATGCAGAGTGGATGCATAGCTGCATCCGCTTTCATCCTTTCTACGTCCGTGCTACTAATGCTGTGTGTCCATTCCGCGTCTATTTCACTTCCTCCTGTGTCCGTTTTCTGCTGGAGCGGATTTGAGTTGCACGGATGTGCAGTGGATGCCTAGTGGATATAGCGGACACGTAACGGATGACGACGGACGTATAACGAATGTTCCCCGTATGCATAGCGGATGTATAATGGACGCATTGGATACTTCATCCGCTCAATAAGTTTTATGCAGCTCAAAACTTTCTGAGCGGATGAAATCACAGTAGACTGATGCTGGACGGATAGAGCACATGAATCACAGACGCAGTGAGTACACAACGGATGCATCACATTTTCCAACGGATGGCAAGCGTTTCTCTCCGTTTTACATCCTCTTTACATCTGTTGGTGCAGTGTGACATGGGCTTAATAAAGGTTATCTATGCTTCACACACTTGGTTCATTTTATTTACTTAATAAAGTGTTGGTGAAAACTTTGAAAAAATGGTTAAGCCTTTGCATGCTTGTGGGATGGGTAAGGATAGTTGTGGGATGGGTAAGGATAGCTGTGGGATAGGTAAGGATAGCTGTGGGATAGGTAAGGATAGTTGTGAGATAGGTAAGGATAGCTGTGGGATAGGTAAGGATAGCTGTGGGATAGGTAAGGATAGTTGTGGGATGGGTAAGAATAGTTGTGGGATAGGTAAGGATAGCTGTGGGATATATAAACCTCCAGTACAAGCACAGTGGAACTGTATGGTCCACCATACCAGCTGCCACACATATGGACCTTTATTATCAATAACAATTTATTCATTGATCAACACATTTTAAAATAAACAAAGGTCTTTATTAATGCCCTATTCATTGTAGGGCCAGTCAACATACATGGCACAATCTCATCAGTGTTATGCGACAGCTTCAAGGAAGCATCCATTAATCATCTATCATCCTGTCTTGCCATTCCACTGCTCCAGTTGGGGAGTTGCACCAGTGTTTCAGGAGGTTACGCTGCTTCTTCCCTTCACGTGAGGCTCTGTTGGGGCCTTGCACATCCTCAGTGTCTATCAGGTTTCACCCTTGCCTCCATTCTCCAGACTCCATGTTCCCATTGGCTTGTTGACGGTCGACAAGTCTGTTCTGCAACACTGGGTAGCAGGTGCACATGAGATTGTGCAGGATGCAGCAAGCTTTCATGATGCTCCTCACAGTCTCTGGGTCATGCTGCATGGTGGTGAGAAGTATCTGGAACCTGTTGGCCAGGATGCCAAAGGTGTTCTCCACCACCCGTCTTGCCCTGGACAGCCTGTAGTTGAAGATCTTCTCTTCACGGGTGAGGTATCTTGAACTGTAAGGCTTCATGAGGTAGGTTCTGAGGGAGAAGGCATCATCATCAATGATGAAGTAGGATACATCTTGTGTATCATTGGGTAAGGGTTCTGGATCTGGAAAACCCATGATGAGGTTGCGGTCCAACCCATCCTTGAGGTCACTTGCGTTGTATACCTGGCTATCTGAAGCTGACCCGTTGCCTGAAGCATCGATGTACATGAACTTGTAGTCAGCAACAACCATGGCAAAGAGGATAACACTGAAGAAGCCCTTGTAGCTGTAATAAGAGGACCCTGAGTTGGCTGGAGCTTTGCAGACCACGTGCTTCCCATCTATGGCTCCAACAGTGTGGGGAAAGTTCCACCTCTGATACCACTCTTCTGCAAATTTCCTCCAGTCTTGTTCAGTGGTGGGGCACTTGAGGAGCTCCTCCACATATTCTTTGATGATGGCCTGCACCACTTCTCTGACCACTTTGCTGATGCTGTTGTGTGACACCCTCCATGCATACTGCATGTTTCTTTATGTGGTTCCAGAGGCCAGGTGCCACAGAGTCAGTGCCACCTTCAGTCCAGGGTCCAGGTTGGGACAGAAGTTGGTGCTAGGCTTGGTCAACCTGGGTCTCAGACCCTCAACAAGTTCCTCAAAAATGGCTGGTGGCATCCTCATGAAGTGATGGAATGCACGAGGGTCTTCATTCCTCAGCTCCACCATCAACTGGTCATACAGTCCAAACTCCATTCTTCTCACGATCCATCCTTGGACCCACACAGCTCTTGAACGTCTCCTTCTTCTCCTTCTGTATAAAAGGTGAAACAGTCTTAACAGGTTTTGATTCTGGTGATGAATGATCGCAGCTATCATACAGACTGTGCCATGATCCATGGTGGAGAACAATTGATGATGTTGAAGACCAAGAGCAAGGGTGAAGAGGTCTGTACACCATGGCTGCTGGACTCATACTGAGATCTAAATGATTTTCTCCCCCTTTTTATAGAAAATATTGGTAGTCTGCTAGGTGTCCTTCTACATACTCTAGACATACTCCAGACATCCTAAATATCCGAGATACATCCCAGATACAAATGTTTTGTCCGTTTTAATCCTTTATATACGAGATGCATATGCTTACATCCTTTCTATTTCCCTGCTACTAATGCTGTGTAGACGTTCCGTGTACCTTTCGTTTCCTCCCTCTTTCCATTTTCAGCTGCAGCGGATATGAGTTGAGGGGATGGCCAGAGGATACAGAGAGGATACAGTGAACGTTTAACGGATGATAATGGACATAGAATGTTGTTGCCCCTGTATGTTGCAGATGTACATCATACGCGGCGGAAAGTTCATCCGTTCACAAAGTTTTGTGCAGCTCAAAACTTATTGCACGGATGAAATCACAGTGGACGGATGCTCGAGGGATAGAGCATATGAAACACGTATGCAGTGAGTACACAACGTATACATAGCGTTTTCCAATGGATGGCAAACTTTTTTTAACATTTTACATCCTCTTTGCATCCGTAAGTGCAGTGGGACAGGGCCTTTCTTTTCCTTGTTTCCCTAGCTTTCTTAATTACTGGCTTTTGTCTAGGGGGCTTCATTCAATACCTCTTATTTGATTTCTTTTCCTATGCAAGTTTGTTTTATGGCTGGCCTGATGTTCCCTTTGGGCTTTTCCTGCCTGGGTGACACCACTGTTCTCATGAAGTTCCCTTTCCACACTACCAGATACAGTCAGAATCCTGCTCAGATGCTGCTTCCAGCTATGAAAAGCTAAAGCGCTCTACCATTTGAGTGAATTGCCCAGATTCTGTATGGCATTCTAGCACAATCTTCCAAGAACGAAACCAAGATAACACTGAGAAACTGAAGTAGGTTTGTGCTCCATGGTTACCATCAATAGAATCAATAGATCTGGAGCTTCAGAGGGATGCCTGGATTAGCCCTAAGAGAACCCTTTTAAGTAAAGCCTGAAAAAAGCCTCCACCCAGACTGCCCCCTACTCTTTGGGGTTCATCATTTACTCCAATTCAGAGCATAACTTCAATCTTTTCCCCAGTTTCCAAGTGAAACTCAGCTGAAGTGAGCCAGGTCCTCAAGATGGAAAGACAGTCTAAGAAGTATTATTTTATAAAGAGCTGGAGGTTATTGAACAGTTGATTATGTCCCTTTGATGTTTCTTCCCTATATTTTAATTGCTATTTAACTTTTTGTTTTTCAGCTTTGGAACTCAGTGTTCATTGACTGTTGACAAAACTGACATTTCTGACCCGAGGACCTCTAGCTCTCAATGTAACTTGCACAGCACAGCACACATTAGTTTATGAGCATGTTGTCAGAGGCTACCAAGTTTGTTCATTTTTTTGTCTGGGACTGTGGGAAGGAAGACAGAGAGACAGGGGGGGAGAGAGGGAGGGAGAAGGAGAGAGAGAGAGAAGAGAACTCTGATGTATGCTCCCCTCCCCTCATTTACACAACAGAAAAATGTAACAACTCCAGCTCACTTCCCAGACTCATCCCCCCCCCCCCCCCCCCCCCGTTTCTTATGACAGCCGAAAGATGCAAGGCAATAGTAGAAGATCTTGAAGGCTGATATTCAGCCCTCCTAGAAAAAGGAAAACCGTCAGTCCTAGAAGAGAGAGAGGAGAAAATATAAAGACAATAATTAATCATTAGACAATTACAAAGGAATACACTCCTAGGGCTTATCTGGATACTTGGAACAAAATGCTTTGATCAACTTAGGGGCTTTAACTTCGTTTTTGTTAACCCATTCGGCTTGTGAAGAAGGGAAATGTTTCCAGGCTACAAGATACTGGAGCTGACCCCTCCATTTGCGAGAGTCCAGAATTTCTTTAACTTCAAAATGTTGTTCACCTTCAATCAGTATTGGTATGGGAGGGTCAGCCTGGATGGGTCTTAAATCAGAAGTATGTTCAGGTTTTAACAAACTAACATGGAACAACGGATGAATTCGTCGAAGAGTTTTCAGTAAGTTCAGCTGGACTGTTACAGGGTTTATAATCCGTTCAATCATGAAAGGAACAACATATTTAGGACCAAGCTTCTTTGACTTTTGAGTGGTTTGCAGGTATCTGGTGGACAGGAAAACTTTGTCACCTACTTTATATAATTTCTGTGGAGATCTTTTCTTGTCTGCAAACTTCTTATGAGCTTGATGGGCCTCATCTAATGGTTTACGTGTTACTGGCCAGTTAAGTTGGAGTTGAGTTATCCATTCATCCAATGAATGGATGTTAGGCCTTTCACGAGGAAGTTCAGGTATGGGTACAAAATCTTTTTCCCGAAGCTACTTTAAATGGAGTAAATCCAGTACTACTATGTACAGAGTTGTTATATGCCACTTCAGCAAATGGTAGTAAGTCGGACCAGTTATCTTGTTGATAATTTATGTAACATCTAAGATACTGTTCTAACACTGTGTTAGTCCTCTCACAGGCCCCATTGGTTTGGGGGTGATGGGCGGAGCTTAAGCCCTAGGCGGAGCCTATCAACTCCAGGAACTCTTTCCAAAAATTTGAGGTAAATTGGACCCCTCTGTCAGAGATTATGCCTTCCGGAACAGCATGTAACCTATAGATATGTGAAATAAACAGTTTAGCCAATGTCTTAGCAGATGGAATCTTGGAACAAGGTATGCAATGTACTTGTTTGGAAAACAAATTGGTTACCACCCAAATAACCATGTTTCCACTGTTTTCGGGTAATTCTACTATAAAGTCCATAGAGATTTCCTTCCAGGGGGCTGTTGGTCTAGCTATATTTTATAAGAACCCTGCTGGCTTACCAGGAGGTCTCTTTGCCGAAGCACAAATTGGACAGCTAGCTACATAAGCTTCAATGTCCTTCTTCAAAGTAGGCCACCAGAATTGCCGCTTAACCATGTGAAAGGTTTTCACAAATCCAAAATGACCGGCTGCTTTAGAATCATGAGCTTATTGTAGTATTCGGCCCCTCAGCACCTGTGGCACATACAACTTGGTCCCCACCCAAGCCAAACCATCTCTAACTGTATAGTCATTCGAATGAGCCAGGAACCAATTATCAAGTTTTAAAGCTTCTTTTAGTTGTTCGGTTAGGTCATTCGATAAATCCACTTCTTATTTCTTCTTTTGGGCTCTGGTGATCACTGGGGCGGCTAGATGTTTGGTCGAAACAATTGGACTTATGACTTCCTGGTGAATACTATTATATTGGGGTAGTCTAGAGAGAGCATCTGCCATGAAGTTCTTCCCTCCTGGAATGTACTTCAGTGAGAAATTGAACCGCTTGAAATACTGGACCCAGCGAACTTGTTTAGGGGACAGCTTCTGAGGCATTTTTAAGGCTTCCAAATTTTTATGGTCAGTCCATACCTCAAATGGATGTTTTGCTCCTTCCAGGAAATGTCTCCGGGTCAGTCAGGGCCAACAAACTGCAAAAGCTTCTTTTTCCCAGATGGCCCACCTTCTCTCGGTTTCAGACAATCTATGGGAGGTATACGCACACGGCTGTAAGGTCCCTTTCTCGCTGATTTGAAGTAACACTGCTCCAACGGCCACATCACTCGCATCGGCTTGGATCATGAAAGGAGCCTTCATATCCGGGTGCTTTAGCACTGGTTCTGCAGCAAACAGTCGTTTTAGCTTTTCAAAAGCTGCTTGGCACTCCATGGACCACTCCAATGGCTTGCTCGACCCTGGCTTCACCTCCCCTTTTGTTTTTAAGAGATTTGTGATGGGCATTGCTATCTTAGCAAAAGTCGGGATAAATTGCAGGTAAAAATTTGCAAATCCCAAGAAGCTTTGAAGTTGTTTTCTGGTACATGGTGGAGCCCGTTCCAATACGGCGTGCACTTTCTCTGGATCCATTTCTATGCCCTCAGATGAAATGCGATATCCCAAATAGTCAATTTTCTCTTGATGGAATTCACACTTGGATAGTTTAGCATACAACTTAACGGCACAAAGTTTCTGTAGAATTGACCGCACCAGTTTCACATGTTCATCCAGAGTTTCTGTCTAGATAAGGATGTCATCAAGATAAACCAGAACCACCCTGTATAAATGTTCATGTAACACCTGATTGATCATCTGCATGAATACAGCTGGGGCCCCTTGTAAACCAAAAGGAAGAACGTTGAATTGGAAGCAACCCATTGGGCAGTTAAAAACCGTCTTCCATTCATCCCCTTCCTTAATTTGAATTCGGTAGTATGCTTCTCTCAAATCCAACTTCATGAAAATCTTCCCCTTGGCTAGGTGGGCCAACATGTCCTTCATCAAAGGGAGGGGGTACACATTTTCCACAGAAATGGTGTTCAAATTTCTGTAGTCCACCACCAAGTGTTTGGAGCCATCTTTCTTTTCACGGAACAACATTGGGCCGCTACCCGGGGCCTAGCAGGTTGGATGAAACCACATTCCAGATTTTTATCTATAAACAATCTTAGCTCCTCTAATTCCCATGGTGTCACTGTGTACAATTTCAGTTTCGGGAGCTTCACCCCAGACAAAATTTCAATAGCGCAGTCTGTTGACCGGTGAGACGGGAGCTCATCTGAGGCCTTCTCACTGAACACTTTCTTTAAATCCCAATACTCTTTTGGAATTTTCTCCTCCCCTTTCATGGGTTCGGTACCTGTGGAGGCTATTTCAATCAGAATCTGAAGCTTCGGCTGAGATCTCCCCTCTTTTTCCGGTCGTTGTTTGGTGCGTATGCGCAACAACCCCTTTCTCCAATTAACCTGGGGGTTCCATTTCTGGAGCCAGGGCAATCCCAGTATTAATGGTTGCTCCATCCCAGGGATCACAATAAAACGCAGAGTCTCATCATGCTCTCCCATGATCATTTCTATAGGTTCCGTGATAAAATGTGCAGTACAACCTCCAGCCACTGATCCATCTAATTGGCAAAAGGAAATGGGCATCTTTAAAGGTTTTAGTTTAAGCCCATTTTCTCCACTACTTCCGTGTTGATTATATATCTTGTGCACCCAGAATCTAATAGTCCCCTTCGACCCCTGAATTGGGTACCCTCAACTTCACCGGAATGGTCATAGGGCCCTCGCTTGGACTCACCAGGAAGTCGTCTTCCAAGTCGGAATCACCTTCCTCAGGGGTAATCGGGGTTTCTGACTCCTCTCCTGTGGGAGGGGCGACCTCTGCGATCTCTTTCAACTTTAGTGCCGCTTGGCGAGGCTTCACTGGGGATTTTTCAGGTTTCTTCCCTTCTTTTGGCGCCCCCTTTGGTTCCAGCTTGACTTTGCAGTTCACAGCCCGGTGACCTTCCTTCCTGCATCAAAAACAGTCAGAGGGGTTGGGTCTTGCCGCCACTCCTCCCCTCTGAGGTTCGGGGACCTCTTGAGGACAAGGGGGGGAAGGTTTGCTCCACCGAGAACCTCCCCACCATCTGCTTCAGGTTAAATCAATTTCCACTTCTTCTGCCAGCAAGTACCACATCTGCAGGTCATTTGGGTCTCTTCTAACAATGCATCTCTGGTACACATGTTTGTTTAATCCATCTTTAAATGCTTCTATCAGGGCTTCCTGGGACCAGCCTCGGATATGACCTGCTAACTGTCTAAATTCTTGGGTGTAGTCAGCCACTGACCTCCACCCCTGATTTATGGTCTTCATTCTGATCCGGGCCTTGCGCTCTGCCAATGGGTCCTCAAATCTAGCTCTCAGTGCAGTCATGAACAGGTTATAATCAACTGGGGAGCATTATCATTATGCAAGGTCACCATCCACTCTGCAGCTGTTCCCTCTAGAGCCCTGGTAACACATCTCACTTTGGCTGATTCTGACGGAAAATCCTCCCCATACTCTTCTATATAGCTCCAAACTTGGGCTAGGAAAAATCCCAAGGTTTTGGGATTCCCCCCATATTTTACTTCTAATGGAGGCAGCCTAGGAGCTCTACGCCTTCTAGGAATTACACCTCCCGCTGAGGACCCTGGGGCTGCTGCTGGATGGGGTTGATTAATGGGAGAGGGGGCTGCTCTGCTTCTTCTAGCTGGGGCTACTCCCCCTTCCCCTTCATACCTTTGTGCAGCTTGGAGCTGTTCAAAGGCTTCATCAAGGAGTCTCCTGGCTTGATTCAGTGAGAGTTCTCTCTTTTCCCTCTCTTGCCATGGCTCCTCTTTTCCATGCTGGTGGGTGGTGGTGATCCTGGGGGGGGGGGTCCTTCTCCGGATCTTTCCAGCCACCCCCACCAACCATCTGGGCTTCATAGCTGGATCCTCTTCCAGATTGAGCTCTGTTAACGATTGGGCTTCCTGTACCAGCAAAGAATCCTGCCCTCCAATGGCTCCCAGATCTTCCTGGTCACTAGTTGAAGATGACATGATGTACAGGCCCCCTCAGAAGAAAATTGGGTGTTTTCTCCAGGTGGGCTGGTAGAGTGAGATTCAGAATAATGTGAGACAGTGCTCCATTCAAAATCCAAGAAAGAAATACTTAGACTCTTTCAGTTAGAGAAAAGTTATCTTTTACTGAAAGTGAAGTGGTAGCAACCAAAGAATTCTGAATCTGAGAAATTAGGCACGTAAATCACATATACAAAGTGATGGAAGAGTTTCCATTCCCAATAATTCAGATGAAACTTCCAATTAGAAATTGTGAATATGATCATGTGGGCATCTTCAGGTGATGATGAGGCCTCTGTCTGTTGATCTTGGCATACTTTGATAACGGGTTGCAGTTGCGCAGAGAAAAGAAAGCTAAGCGAGAAATAGAAACCTAACTCTGATGTATGCTCCCCCCCCCTCATTTACACAACAGAAAAATGTAACACCTCCAGCTCATGTCCCAGACTCCTCCCCTCCTCCCCCCCCATTTCTTATGACAGCCGAAAGATGCAAAGCAATAGTAGAAGATCTTGAAGGCTGACATGGAGAGAGAAATTAGAGTAAGGGTGGAAGAAAGGCAAGGCTAACATTTAAAGGTTCATATTGACTAATAAGAAATTGCCTTTTCCTCTTCCTCCTCCTATCCCATTCCCTATCATTTCTCCTCTTACATGGAAATGCCAGTCCCAGTCAATTTTCTGAATGTCCTGAGAAAAGTATAAATCTGTGATTATATACAAAGAATGGAATTTACACTGCAGAGAGAAAGAAAGAACAGAGGGTTGTTGTGGAGATAGGTTGAAAAATTTGTTTGGAGATGCCAGTTAGGCTGGAAGGAAGGGTCAAGCAGGGTCCTGGCCTGGAGTTATTGCTCAGCTGCAAATAGCATAAGGTTGATTTGCCCCAAGATCCATCTTTGAAGCCTTATCTGGTTGTTCCCAGGACAAGTCAAAAAGTCTGGTGAGATTAGTATAACATAAGTGATAGGCAATAAAATTAGTGTATGGATCTCAAAAACAAGCAGAGAGTTGAGTGGAGAATATGGGCATTGATCCCACCACCTCTTGCATGCAAAGCAAGCGCTCTACCATCTGAGCTAATTCCCCAACTACTTTTCAACTTTGATTCACTATGTTACAAGAATCCAGGACAGGAAATCCAGGACTGAGAAGATGAAAATAATCCAGTGATATAGCAAAATAAATGTTTGACTGGAGAACGTGGGCATCAATCCCACCACCTCTTGAATACAAAGCAAGCATTCTACCATATGAGCTAATTCCTCAGCTCTGAGCATTCTTGAACTACAAAACTGCATGAATTCAGCAGGAGAAGAAACTGAGATGATGCAATTAGACAACAGCTAGTTAGATCCACTAGAAGGGACCAAGATACCATCTGAGCTCAGTTATGTGACAAGTGTTTTGATCTACCTTGAGCAAGCTCACAGCTGTGAGCTTGGCCATATGGGTTCTGGAGCATACCAACATGTGAAATGCCAACCTACAATGCTTATGCTCTATCAGACCCTTGAGATCTGGCAGGCCTTACCCTGTTAACCTGTTTTTTCCCCTTTACTAGGACAGTAAGACTGGAGCACGGGAGACATATAAAGAACAGTTGCTGGAATTAGGTATGCCTAGGTATGCCCATGGCTCCAGAGCCACATGTGGCTCTTTGGGCCTTCTGCTGCAACTCCCTGTCCCATTACTGGCTGGCCCCACCCCTCACCCTCCCCTCCCTTGCCTGGCCTGAAAAGGTAAGGGTGACAGCTGGGGATGGAGAAATGGTCAGAGCTGATTCTCCGGCACCTTACTGTTGCTGGAGCTTCTTCCAGCCTTTGTTGGTGTTGGCTATGCCTCAGTCGCCTGGGGAGATGAGCAATTTGCTCTCTGCCCTGAGATACTGGGCCTATCTGGCCATGACTGATGCCAGGCTCGTTAAAATGAGGGCTGGCAGGGTGGGAATGGGATACTGGAGGAGGGGATGATGGAAATGGGGATGGGCCCACAGCACCTAGCCACAGCTTTAAGAAGCTCAGGCAGTGGGAAAAGAGGGCTGGCCCTGCTGAACCTCACCCACCCACCCCAGGGGTCATGATCGGAGAAAGCTCGAGTTCCCTTGCCAAAGATGCTTTCCCATCAGCTGGTCTCCCTCACCTCTCTCTGTCTCTCTCTCTCTCTGTCTCTCTCTCTTTCCGAAAGCTGAGGCTGGGCCAAGCTGGTGACATCTCCTTGGGGCTCTTCACTACTCCTTTTCTTTCTTCTATTTGGAAATCTGGGCTGGTTGAGGAATAAGCGCAAGCCACAGCAGAGCCTCTCCCCTCCTCCTCCTCCCCTCCTCCTCCTCTCATGATCCCAAGCAGGAAGACCCTCCTCAAGCGAGTCACCACTGCCCTGCATGCACCTTTGCTGCTCTTTGGTTAAGCCTGGCCGCTCACTTGAGGAAATCCTCCACCCCCATCACTAGCCTACAGAGGAGAATTACAATGCTGATCTGGCCCTCAAACAAATCCAGTTTGATATCCCTGGTATAGGGTCTTCTGACTGGGCCAGGGGGTTGGACTAGAAGACCTCCAATGTCCCTTCCAATTCTGTTATTTTGTAAACCCTGTAAAAAACTGTATAGATGAATGGATGTTATTGGTGATTTGGATTCTTGGTTTTTCTTTATTGATTGTTGCATTGCTCTCAATGTTTTTATCACTATTTTAACTATCAAGAGTTGTATGGCAGTGTCGGGCTCCAGGCATTATACTGTTTATATCAAAGCCTGCCAGCTTCAAAGGAGCTCGAATGGAGAATGTGGCTGTGGGAAATCCCAGTGCAAGCCTCCCTGCCGCCGATGACGTTGCTGAGGTGATGGCTGGCACTAATCTGAGATTCAGCGTTCAGTGTCCAGGGCTTGGCAACTTTACATGTAGCCTTAAAGATCAGCTGCGAAGTGCTGGGAATTGGGGTGACACTGGGGCACAATGACACTGGGGTGATAGATGTAAGGGAGGAAGCACAGAATGGGTAGAGGTACCAGGTGAGAAAGGGTTTATAGGTGGAGTTAGAGTAAGGATGGAATGATAGTCCAAGATTAAAGCTCAAGAGTGAAGCACTTGGGGTAATTAGAGTCAGGTGGATTTTAGGAGGTAAATGCGTTAGCAGGGGGCATGGCCATGACTATTTATTTATTTATTTATTTGATTGATTTGTCAATCGCTTACATGATAATAAGTAAAAGGATAAACATAGTTATTAATACTTGAAATGAATACATATAAGAAAAATAAAAGAAACAATAGGATGGGGTGGTAGGCACACCGGTGCGCTTATGCATGCCCCCTACAGACCTCTTAGGAAAGGGGTGAGATCCAGTGGTGGGATTCAAATTTTTTTACGACCGGTTCTTGGGTATGGCTTAGTGGGTGTGGCAGGGGAAGGATACTGTAAAATCTCCAGTCAGAGGTCTAAAAAAGGTGGGCATTGATCCCCACCACCTCTTGCAAGCAAAGCAAAGCTTCTGCATTGCCACTAATTCCAAGTCTAGGAAAATATGGAAAACTTGCCTTCATGAGGATCTTCTGTATGGAAGCCAAAACTGAAGAGAGACTAATTGGAGAATGCAGGCATTGATCCTGCTACCTCTCGTATGCTAAGCAAGCGCTCTACCATTTGAGCTAATTCCTCCACTGCTTGTCAACCTTGTTCTGCCAAGTTACAAGAATTCAGGACAAGATGCAGAAAATGAGATGAAAATTGTCTAATACTTTTTCGCAAAGGAATTTTTTTAAAAAATGGACTGGAGAATGTGGGCATCGATCCCACCACCTCTTGCATGCAAAGCAAGTGCTCTACCATATGAGCTAATTCCCCAGTTACAAAGAGCCTTCATCCACACAACTACTAGTATTTAGGACAAGAAGCAGAAACCGAGGAGATGAAATTAGATGCCCACTAGTAAGTCTGCTAGAAATGACCGAGACACACCTGAGGTCCATTTACCTGGGAAGAGTTTGAGCAGGTGGATTCAAAGAAAGTGGACAAGTTCCTCACAGCTGTGAGTTCTGGAGCTATGCCAGTCTTCAGGGATGCCAGCATGGGTGCCTGTGAGGGTGAAGTTTCTCTCATCAAACTGGCAGCAGGTGCAGAGGGCTGGAAATGAATTAGCCCATCTCCTTTTAGGCTTCTGAGACCATACAACCTTTTATGACCCTTTGGGGAAAGGGATGAGCTGAGCCTAGCCTTGGGAAAGTGGGGTGTAGGGGAGTGGGAAGCATTTCTACTTTGCTGCAGCTGCTTTTCCCAAGATCAGGTAGCAACCTCAGCTTCCCTTCTGTCTTTCTCTCACTCATCAACATTCATACCCTGTCATTTCGCAACTGGACCACTACAATGCATTTCACATGAGGCTGCCCCTGAAGTCCATACAGAAGTTACAAATGGTACCGCATGAGGCAGCTTTGGTGCCTCTTGATTTGCTCATGTTGCACTATTGTTATGCGACCTGCATTGGCTGCTGGTTTCTCTCCAGTGCAATTCAAGGTGCTCCTTATCACCTTTAAAGTCCTATCTAGCACAGGGCCAGGACCATCTATCTCTGAGGTGTCTGCCCATTCTATAGCTTGGATGGAGTAGGTCTTAGCCATAATTCTTGTTCCATATTAGCATTCTTGAAATACCCTCACCTGATTGGTCAATATGGACCGCACTGTGATTGGTTGAAAGAATGACAGTGATTGGTTAGTAAAGAATCAACCGCGATTGGCCGTGCCGATCGTGGGAGATTCAGAAAGCTGTCATTGGATGCAAGCCGCCGGCAAGCTCTATAAGAAGGGCTGCCATGGCTCACAGGCCCAGCACAGATCTATACCTTTTAATAAAGAGCTGAAGTTACGCTGGTCTCGACTCTCTTTTTCCCATGCTTCTACACTGGCGACGAAGGTGGGATTCTGAGAGAAAGAGACCAGTCAAGCACGTGGCAACTGAGCTGAACAACCGATGAAATGGCCAGCAAAAACTCGCCACCTGCACCATTGGATCAGGCAACCAAGGACTGGGAATCATACATCGATCGATTCCTCATGTTCCTCAAGAGCAAAAACTTGAAAGATGCAAACAACCACAGGAAGAGAGCTGTGTTCCTGACCCACTGCAGACCCGCAGTGTTCAAGATGGCCAAAGCATTGGGCAAGCCCGAAGATGTAAAAGAGATGGCATGGCCAGACCTAGACTGGCTAATCCGAAATCACTATGCCCTGGTCGTTCCCAACCTAATCCGGAGACATGAGTTCTACCGATGGGATCAGAAGGATGGAGAGAGCATCAGGGACTTTGTGGCAGCCCTAAGAAACATTGGGGATGCGTGCAGCTTCTCCAACATGAACGAGGCTCTGAGAGACCGCGTGGTTCTCGAGGCTAAGAGTTCCCATACTCCAGAGCAGACTAATGGCTCGGGTGGACATCATGGTCACTTAGGCCATCGCTGAAGCCACTGCAGCCAAGGCCACAAAGAAATCAGTGGCCAAGATGCAACAAATGAACACAAGGGACCGGCAAATAACATCAGAGACCATCTCATCACCAGAGAAAAGACCTGAGGTTGGT
This sequence comes from Laticauda colubrina, assembly GCA_015471245.1. NCBI lineage: Eukaryota > Metazoa > Chordata > Lepidosauria > Squamata > Elapidae > Laticauda > Laticauda colubrina. Next base: position 4,229,267 of record BLBF01000066.1, read on the forward strand.
CACAAAGCCACAAGAGCACACCACGAGGACATTGATTCCTCCCCCAACACCAAAGACGAGGAGGAGGAGACCCACAGATTGCAAGCAGAGTGAGACCAACAGGAGCGGAGAGGTTGTAAGTCAGGTTTTCAGTGCACCGGATGTGGCGGCGACCACCCCTGTTCAGAGTGCCACTTCTTAGATGCCATTTGCCAGTACTGTGAGAAACGGGGGCACATCGCCAACAAATGAAACTACAGCCTGAGGCGATGCGACAATATGCCCCCCAGAACCGGGACAAACATACAGAGAACCATTGGAGCTGCAAGAGTCGAAGCAAGTGGCTCAGCGAAGCCTGACGGAGAGAAGAGACACACCAAACAGTCACCATCGGGCACTCAAACAACACCGACGCCAGAAAGATGCACGTGCAGGTCAGCATCGAAGGCAGGCCGTGCAACATGGAAGTGGATTCCGGATCCTACCTCTCCATGGTATCATGGGACACAATCAAGCGGTTAGTGCTCAGCTTACAAAAATGAGAGCTGGAGAGTCAAAAACTAACCATCAAAAACTACCAGGGGAACCAGATCCCCGTGATAGGAATTTGACCTTTCCATGTTACTTTCAAGAATCATGGGAAAGTACTTCCACTAACCATTGTGGACAGAGACCGCCCAAGCCTGCTGGGACTGGAATGGTTCGCGCCATTAGGAATCGAGGTGACGGGCATCAACCATTTTGAGGAAACAGACTGGGAGGAGGAACTCATGAAGGACTTCCAAGAGGTTTTCGACAGACAATTAGGCAAGTACCGGGGGTCCCCAATATCATTTAATGTGAACCCCAACATTGCCCCAATCTGTCTGAAACTGAGGCGAGTTCCATTCACACTCAAGCCTAAAATCAATGAGCAACTAGACAAGCTCATCACGCAAGGGGTCCTGGAGCCAATAGATCACGCACGCTGGGAGACCCCAATAGTCACCCCAATAAAACCAGACGGGTCAGTGAGAATTTGTGATGACTACAAGGCAACCCTAAATAATGCACTGCAATAGAGTGCATACCCAGTTCTGGTGGTACAGCACCTCCTATACTCACTCGGGGGAGGAAAAGTCTTCACGAAGCTCAACCTGGTGCAAGCATACCAGCAGCTGCCAGTCGACACCGAGACTGCGGAAGTGCAAACCATCGTGACCCACAGGGGGGCTTTCCTGTGCAAAAGACTCCAAGAAGCTGACAACTCAACCGACCCCAGTAGACCAGGTGGGAGTTGCAGCGAAAGGCCTGACTCACCCTTCCAGGTATTCAGCAGGTTCTGACCAGTTCTGAAGAATTGGTAGTGGAAATTTTGAGTAGTTTGGAGAACCTGCAAATCCCACCTCTGATTGGCTCCTCCCCCATCTATTCTCTGCCTCCTAAGTCCCAGATGATTGGCTGGGTCTTCTTTGGTTGCCCAGAACAGGAGAACACAGCTGCAAAGCAGGTTAGTGGGGTGAGGAGGGAATGGGGATTTGCAGTAACCTTCCCCCAGGAATGGGGTGGGAATGGAGATATGCAGTATCCTTCCCCTGTCATGCCCACCAAGCCATGCCCACAGAACCGGTATTAAAAAGTTTTGAACCCCATCACTGCTTATGACTTATGAAGTTTCTAACCCTAACCCTGCACACCTTCTCCTTTGTTACATATTAACATTCTTGTAATACCCTAACCTGATTGGCTGAAATGAACTGCACTGTGATTGGCCGAGATGCACAATGGTGATTGGTTAGTAAGGAATCTCCCGTGATTGGACGAACCGATCGTGGGAGATTCAGAAAGCTGTCATTGGGTGGGAGCCGCCGGCTAGCTCTATAAGAAGAGCTGCCGTGGCTCGCGAAAGCCTACACAGATCTATACCTTGAATAAAGAGCTGAAGTTACGCTGGTCTCCTGTCTCCTGATTTCCCGCGCTTCTACACTGGCCATGACGATGGGATACTGAGACAAAGAGACTAGTTGGGCACGTCGAAACTGAGCTGAACAACCGACGAGATGGCCGACAGCAACTCACCACCCACACCGTTCGACCAAGCAACCGAGGACTGGGAATCTTACATCGATAGATTCCTCATGTTCCTCGAGAGCAACAATCTCAAGGATGCAAACAACCACCGAAAGAGAGCTGTGTTCCTGACCCATTGCAGGCCAGCCGTATTCAAGATGGCCAAAGCATTGGCCAAGCCAGAGGACGTGAAGGAGATGACTTGGGCAGATCTCGATCGATTACTTCGGAATCACGATGCCCCAGCCATGCCAAACCTGATCCAGTGACACGAATTCTACCGTCGGGATCAAAAGGATGGAGAGAGCATCGGGGATTTCATGGCAGCATTGAGGAACATTGGAGGTGCATGTGGTTTTTCAGACATGGACGAGGCTCTGAGGGACCGTGTGGTTCTTGGTCTCAGAGACCCCGTGCTCCAGAGCAGGCTAATGGCTCGGGCAGACATTACAGTTACTGAAGCCATTGCTGAAGCCACGGCAGCCAAACCCACAAAGAAATCAGCGGCCAAGATGCGACAAATGAACACAAGGGACTGGCTAACAACATCGGAGACCAACACATCTCCTGAAAAACAAACTGAAACTGGTCACAAAGCAACAACAGCGCACCACGAGGGTGTCGATCTATCAACCAACACCGATGATGAGGAAGAGGAGACCCACAGATTGCAAGTGGAGCGAGACCGGCGGAGAAGTCATAAGTAGGGTTTCCAGTGCGATGGTTGTGGTGGCGACCATCCCCGTTCTGAGTGCCGGTTTTTAGACGCCATTTGCCGGTACTGTGAAAAACGGGGGCATATCGCCAAAGTCTGCCACAACAAACGGAACTCCAGCCCAAGACAATGCAACAACACGCCTCCCAGAAACCGAGACAGATTCACAGAGAACCAATGGAACCGCAAAAACCGAAGCAAGCGGCTCAGTGAAACCTGACGACGGGAAGAAACCCATCAAATGGTCACAATCAGCCATTCAGACAACTCAAATGCAAGAAAAGTACACGTGCAGGTCAACATTGAAGGCAGGCTGTGCAGAATGGAGGTGGACTCCGGATCATACCTCTCCATGGTGTCCTGGGACACGATTAAGAGGTTAGTGCCCAGCTTAAAACAAGAGCTGGAGAACCAGAAACTCACCTTAAAGACTATCAGGGGAATAGAATCTCCGTAATAGGAATTGGACACTTCCATGTAACCTTCAAAAGACATGGAAAAGTACTTCCACTCACTATTGTTGACAGAGACTGCCCAAGCCTGCTGGGTCTAGAATGGTTCGTGCCATTAGGGATCGAGGTGATGGGCACCAACCATGTCAAGGAAACAGACTGGGAAGAGGAACTGATGAAGAAATTCCAAGAAGTGTTCGACGGACAATTAGGCAAGTACCGGGGGTCCCCAATATCATTTAGCTTGAACCCCAATATTGCCCCAATCCGTCTCAAACCAAGATGAGTTCCATTCGCACTCAAACCAAAAATAGACGAACAATTAGATAAGCTCATCGCACAAGGGGTCCTGGAACCAATAGATCATGCATGCTGGGAGACCCCAATAGTCACCCCAATCAAACGGGTCCGTGAGAATTTGTGGGGACTATAAAGCGACACTTAACAATGCACTACAACAAAGTGCATACCCAGTCCCAGTGGTACAGCACCTCCTACACTCACTCGGAGGAGGAAAAGTCTTTGCGAAGCTTGACTTGGCACAAGCATATCAACAGCTGCCCATCGATGCGGAGACTGTGGAAGCGCAAACTATCATGATCCACAGGGGGGCTTTCCGGTGCAAAAGGCTCCAATTCGGAGTCAGTGTGGCACCAGGGGTGTTCCAGAATTTAATGGAACGGTTACTCCAAGGAATTAAGGCAGTCGTGCCATATTTTAATGATGTGTTGGTAGTGGCAAAAGACAAAAGACAATTGAGAAGCCGACTCAGAGAAGTCCTACAAAAATTTAAAAACGCAGGACTTAAAGTTAAAAAAGAAAAGTGCCAGTTATGCACTGAAAAGGTTGAGTTCCTGGGATATCTGGTGGACAAAGATGGAATCCACCCTACTCACAAAAAAATAAAAGCAATAAAGGAAGCCCAAGACCTCAAAATAAGGCAGAATTATAAGCCTTTCTGGGACTAATCAATTTCTACAATGTCTTTTTGCCATAGAAGGCAACAACAGCGGAACCTCTGCATCGGTTGCTCAACAAGACATCCTGGGGCAAGCCGGAAGAGGCCGCCTTCTGGAACATAAAAGATCTCCTCACATCACAATCAGTCCTCACCCAGTACAGCGAGACCCTACCACTAACGGTAACCTGTGACGCCTCTCCATTCGGCATCGGAGCTATACTAAGCCATACCCTGCCAGATGGGAGAGAAGCGCCGATTGCTTATTTCTCGAAAACACAATCAAAGGCAGAAAGAAATTATAGCCAGCTCGACAAGGAGGCACTTGCAGCGGTTACCAGCGTGAAGCGGTTTCACGAATACTTATACAGTAGGGACTTCACCCTCATCACCAACCATAAACCACTACTGGGGATCCTGGCGGGGAACAAGGCCACCCCCAACATACTGTCTCCCCAGATGACAAGGTGGTCTGAGTTCCTTGCCGCCTATACTTACCAACTAATACATCACCCAGGGAAATGCATCTCGTATGCCGACGCACTAAGCCGTTGCCCTTTAACAGATTACGAAGATGACCCTACACCCACCACATCCACCCTGCAAATAGAGACATTGCCCAACCTACCAACAACCGCGTCAGACATTGCGAGAGAGACGATCAAAGACGGCAAACTGGCATGAGTTTTGAACTGGGTGGTAAATAGGTGGCCGGAAACAGAAAGCAGTGACCAGTTTAAACCCTTCCGAAACCGGCAAACTGAATTATCCTCCCAAAAGGGATGTATACTGTGGGGCGATAGAATGATAGTTCCAGACAGCTTACAAAAAAAAAATATTACACATGTTGCATGAGGGACACCCGGGCATTATGAAAATGAAATCCCTAGCCAGAAGCTACATATGGTGGCCAGGGATAGACAGAACCATTGAAACCTGGGTGGCAACTTGTAACAAATGTCAGCAATCCAGACCAAACTCGCCCGAAGCACCAACCCTCCAGTGGGAAACACCAAGGGGCCCATGGTCAAGGGTGTATATAGACTTTGTGGGACCCACGAAAGGGCACACTTTCTTGATTGCAGTAGACATTTACTCCAACTGGTTGGAAGTAAGCCTAATGCGATCTACCACGATGGAGGCGGTTACAAAACAACTAAACAGACTTTTCGCCACCCATGGCCTACCTGACTTGATCGTATCTGACAACGGGCCACAATTTATGGCATTGGCATTCGAGCAATTCCTCGCAGAACGGGGAAACCGACATGCATTGACAGCACCTGTTCATCCGGCGGCGAACAGGTAGGTGGAACGAATGGTTAGATACACCAAAGACGCTTTAGAAAAGATGGACACTGGTAATACTGGTAAAAAAAACTGGTAAAAAAAACATGACAAAATAAATAAGCTATTAACAATACAGCACATAACACCAAGTGCTAAAACCAATAAAAGCTCAGCAGAACTCCTGATGGGAAGAAAACTCCGATCCCATCTACACAGACTTCACCCGACATACAATCCAGAAAAACCACCAGACTCGTCCAGCTGGTACTGGGCATTTAATCCAGGAGACACGATTTACGCTAAAAAATTTTCAGGGGATCCACTATGGATATCCGCTACAATTACCCAAGTGACAGGCCCCCGGTCATACCGGCTGGAAACAGAGGATGGAAGAAACTGGAAACGGCATGTCGACCAAATACGATCAATAATAATTTTAAACAGCACCAAAAACTCATAAAACTCACAAACAGACTCTAATAAAAAACCTAGAGGGTGGGAGAAACCCCAAACAATAATAAAAAAGAAAGAGAAAATATTACTACAAGACAATGACAAACCAAATGGGCCCAACCAATGAAAACCGAACCAGAAATACAAACACCATTAAATAAAAGAAGAATGAAAGCAGCCAAAGGGTACCAGAGGAAGACAATCCACTCGAAACCTCGCCTGGAAGGAACAGTCAAGCCAGCTCAACCAGCCCAGGAAGACCGGACGGGAACAAAGAAGCCAACAACTCGACCGAACCCAGTAGACCGGGTGGGAGTTGCAGCGAAAGGCCTGACTCACCCTTCCAGGCGGTTCCATGGAGAAGAGTGGGAACAACGAAGATCCCTTCCGAATTGTCTGAAGACCACGCAGCAACTGAACTGTGCAGGTCAAGTAGGCAAGTAAAAAGCCCTGCCTACCTACGTGACTACTTCACGTAGGATGGACCATACCAAGAGGGGACGGGTGTTACATATTAACATTCTTGCAATACCCTAACCTGATTGGCTGAAATGAACTGCACTGTGATTGTCTGAGATGCACGACGGTGATTGGTTAGTAAGGAATCTCCTGTGATTGGACGAACCGTCCGCGGGAGATTCAGAAAGCTGTCATTGGGTGAGAGCCGCCGGCTAGCTCTATAAGAGCTGCCATGGCTCGCGAAAGCCTATACAGATCTGTACCTTGAATAAAGAGCTGAAGTTACGCTGGTCTCCTGTCTCCTGATTTCCCGTGCTTCTACACCTTTCTCCCCTTGAGATCTGGCAGGCCCCACTCCCTTAAGTAACCTTCCAGAAAGCCACGTAGAGCTGGCCATGCATTGCTGTTTCTGTTTTTAATCACTGTTGTTAGACACCCAAAGTCATGCAGCAGAGAATGGATGATCATATAAATACTTTACATTCAGAAATATATATAAATAGTCTAATAAAGTGGCTAAAAGGGGTTAAGGTAGATTTGGGCATTAAACCTACTACTACCTCTTGTGTGTTAAGCATTCTTAATCATTTGTCTGAAATGATATGGGGTTTGCTGCCAAAGCAGAGGGTTGGGCTTGAAGACCTCCAAAGTCCCTTCCAACTCTGTTATTCTATTTCTTCCACTAGAGCAGTGTATTTAGCAATTAACATTGTTATTCCACCATTTCTCAAGAAACACCCACACAGAAAAGTGTATGGAGGATCACAGGGATGGAGTGGGGTGGATCTTAAGGAAGGAAGGATGACAAAATCAACCAAAATCCTGCCCAGTAAAGATAGACATTGATCCCACCATCTCTTGCAATCAAAACAAGAGTTTTGCATTGGCATTAACTTCTAGTCCAGGAAAATATGCAGAACTTGCCTGCATGAGGATTTTCTGAAGGGAAGCGAAAAATAAACAGAGATTGATTGGAGAATGCAGGCATTGATCCTGCTACCTCTCGCATGCTAAGCGAGCGCTCTACCATTTGAGCTAATTCCCCACTTGGCTTTAATTTGGAAGAATCTTTACCCCCAGTTTTTTGGATGAACTGGAAGGATAATCCAGACACTGAAAGATGAAGGGTCCTTGATCATGAGTGGGATTCGGCCATTTCAGACTGGTTCTATGGAACCGGTTGTTATGAGTCTGCTCAGTTTGGAGAACCGGTAAATTGTTCTACTGTCTGGCCCCACCCCTTCCTGGCCCACCCACTCACCCCACCCAGTCATTCCTTATCTTGCCCACTTTTGCTAACCTGTCTTCACCTGCCATTGCTGCCTGCCTTCCACCAGGGCCTTGATCTCCCTGGGTGAGTGAGCCTACAAGCAAGCCCCAGTTGAGTTGACTACCAGGCCGGCCTAGGCCACTGGGCTGTCTCCCCACCCTCCCTCCCTGGGCTTACCTGGTTTGCTAGCTAGCTGCCCCCACCACCACATGGCCATGTCTATGCTGGCTGGGGGAGGAGGGAATGATCTCCTCTTTCCCCTGGCCAGGAAGAAGCCACACGGCTGTGTCTGTGTCTGTGTCCATGGCTGTGTTCGTGTAGGCTGGGGGAGGAAAGAACAATCTCCTCTTTCCCCAGGCCAGGAAGAAACCATGCGGCTGTGTCCGCGGCTGTGTCTGTGCTGCCTGGGGGAGGAGGAAACATTCTCTTTCTCCCCCTGGTGCTGCTGGATCTGACTGAGGGAATGCCCCAGTGTGCTCTGCTGCCACTGCCTCTGAAGCTGCCCAAGGAAATTTCCCACCATTGGCACATTTCCAGGATGCACAGCCACCTCTCTCTCCGTGTGTGTGTGTGTGTGTGTGTGTGTGTGTGTGTGTGTGTGTACGTGTGCAGTGGAAGCATCCCTTGGAGTGATCATTCTCCTCCTCTCATGACCAGCAGCTATGGTGGTGGTGGGGTGCACATGCATGGGGAAACACTCCTCAAACAAATGCTAAAGCACAGAAAAACCAGGCACAGGGCGAGGGAGGGAGGGAGAAGAAAAAGGAAAAGTTTGTTTTCTTTCTTCCTCCTGGGTTAAGGTGGAGTTAAATAGGAAGATTTTTCCTCCTCCTCCTCCTCCTCCTCCTCCTCCTCCTCCCCCCCTCCTCCTCCTCCTCCTCCTCCTCCTCCTCCTCCTCCTCCTCCTCCTCCTCATCCCCTAGTGAGGCACTATCTTGATATGGCTGTAGGGCTTTTTTTTTTGCTCTGAGGAAGATGAAAGCTATGCCACAGGTTCAACCACAGAGGTCTCATCAGAGGAATCAGACAAAAAGTGTCTCTCCCATTAAAAATAAGTTGTTGCCTGGGTTAACAAGGACACACTAGATACCAATAGCACTTAAACTTATATAGTGCTTTACATATAGTGTTTTCAACTTATATAGTGCTTTACAGCCTCTATCTAAGTGGTTTACAGAATCAGCCTATTGCCCTCAACAATCTGGGTCCTCATTTCACCAACCCTGGAAGGATGGAAGACTGAATCAACCTTGAGCCTGGTGCATTCTAACCATTGTTCCACCACAGCTAGATGTTGGAGTTCCTGGACATCTGATGAAAAATGGGCTACAGAACTAAAGGCTTTTGACTGAGCAACTAGGGCCAGCAGCTGAGGAACTGTTGAAATAATAGATGCTTACCTATCAAAATATACAGTGATTGAAAACAAAGAAATAAAGGCTTCCGGTTTTGAGCTTCTTCGACGACAGACAGAAATCCACAATCGTGTGTGGTTTCAGTCTGGGATCGCCGCTGAAGCGCCCCAAGCCAGCTGGTTTCGGGGCTAAGCCATCCCGTAGAGGTGGTGAAGAGGGGGGAGACTGCCAACGGGGTTGAGGAGAGCAGCATCTCTCCTCCTCAGCTGGCCATTACTCTCTTTCCTAAAGGTGGTTGCAGCGGGAGTCAGAAATGGCCACCTCAAAGAAGAACTCAACTGGAAAAGAATGTGCAGGAGGAAGATAAGAAGTGAAAGTTCTGGCTGACTGGGTTAAATTGCAAAAGCAACAACTAAGGTACCCCATAATTTAAACTAAAAAAAAAAGTAACATCATTCCCAAAGAAGATTCGGAAGCAGTGAAGGAAAGTGAAAAGGGAAAGGTTTGGCTTTTTTTTTTTCTTCTCTCCCTTTCCCTATATTGACAACGAAGAGACTTAAATAAGAAATCGGGAAAAAAAATCTGCTTTGACGTCAACAGGCAATTAAGCTGAAAATAAAATAAAATGTCAAAGGGATAATAAAGATTTCTGCACATTAAAAAGTTTTTTTATAAACAGGGAAGGAGAGAAAAAGAATAAAAGGGCAGGATCTGGAAAAAGGGAGGAGACTGCCTGGAATTAAAAGGAATCTACAGTAAAACTTGAATAAGACTTTTAAAAGATACATTTTAACTGAAACTTGGTAACTAAATTGTAGAACCCCAGGAAGAGAAAGCGAAAAAAAGCAAAAAGAAACAGCTTGCGTGTATTTGGCTTATTTGGTGATCATTGGACTCTTGGTTATTGCATTTGAATGACTAAAATTAATCGGGTGGTTGTTTAAAAAATTATATTATGGCACTACTTCTGGATGAATTGAAAATGGAACTTAAAAAGTACAAAGAAGATGCACAAGAAGGGAGAGGCTCTTTCAGCTTTGTTTTTCAATTCCTAGAAATGGAGATTTGGAGCTATAAGAAACAACAAGAAACGTCTGCAAAACAAGAAGACTGGGACAAAGAAGAAGCCATCTTTAATGAACAAGTAATTCTATGTGGGGAAGAAAAAGGAAAGGAGGAAAGAGAATGGAGAATTTAAGACTTAAAAAAACAACCAAAGAAAAGAAAAATAGTTCGAAAAATTGGTATAATATTGGAAAGCAACAGAAGAGGGGAATACAAAATAGAGGTAGAGAGACAAGGTGTCAGCCTTCAAGATTTATTCTATCGCTTTGCATCTTTCGGCTGTCATAAGAAACAGGGGGGGAGGGGAGAGTGGGATGAATCTGGGAAGTGAGCTGGAGGTGTTACATTTTTCTGTTGTGTAAATGAAGGGGGGGAAAGCATACATCAGAGTTAGGTTTCTATTTCTCGCTTAGCTTTCTTTTCTCTGCGCAACTGCAACCCGTTATCAAAGTATGCCAAGGTCAACGGACAGAGGCCTCATCATCACCTGAAGATGCCCACATGATCATATTCACAATTTCTAATTGGAAGTTTCATTTGAACTTTTGGGGGTGGGAACACTTCCATCACTTTGTATATGTGATTTACGCGTCTAATTCCTCAGATTCAGAATTCTCTGGTTGCTACCACTTCACTTTCAGTAAAAGATAACTTTTCTCTAAATTAAAGAGTCTAAGTATTTCTTTCTTGGATTTTAAATGGAGCACCACCTGACACAAGGGATTAAAAAGGGGAGAGAAAAGAAGAGAGGGAAGAAGGAAAGGAAAAGAAGTTATAAAGGACAGAAACAAGATATAGAGAAACAGGGCCTGTTTAGAGATAATGGGTGAAAATTTAACTGAAAAAGGGATTCTGTAAAGGTAGATAAGATTGTGTTGTTATATTAGTATTAGAAATAATTTTAGAAAATTGGAAACAATATATGATTAAAATGAGGGATAAAATAGCTATTGTAATCTTATGAAATATTTGTTAATAAAATAAATGAAATAAAATAAATGAGAGAATTGAATTAGGAAGGGATGGGAACATTTTAATTAGTTAATGTTTTATAAAATATAAGTGAAGGGGGGGGAAAGTTAATAATGGAAAACTTATAACCGTTCCCATAAAAGTATGATATTTAATTGAAAAGTAATGTTTAAGAAGTTAGATTTTAATGAATATTAATATTAATGATAGAACTGAATTTGAATGGAATGTGTTGTTTTAACTACATATATTTATAATTCTTTTTTAAAAATAATATAGTGTGTATTTTAAGAATGTACCAAGCAGAATCTGAATTGAAGTTATGTATTATGTTGAATGTTAAACTATAAGGTATGAGAAAAATGCTCCATCCGTTGTTATCCGCTCTCAAAAGGGGCAAAAATTTGCATAACCAGAGCAGATAACACGGAAAGGAATGGACAGGGGGAGGACGTAGGGCGGATGGAAAATGGATGCAGAGCGGAAGCCTAGCGGATGGAAGCGGATGGGAGCAGATGGCACATCCACTAGGCTTCCAGGGGACCTCAGCAAAGCGGACGCGGAACAGATGAAGCGGATGCAGAACGGACACCGAGCGGATGAAGCGGATGCACAGCGGATGCACAACGGATGAAGCGGATGCACAGCGGAAGCCTAGCGGATGCACAGCAGAAGCCTAGTGGATGCCTGGCGTTAATTGAGCATGCAGGGGGAATTTATTGCGTCAGCCCCGCAGATATAAAGGGAAGCAGCTCGGAAGCAGGTCACCATTCAGAGGAAAGACCTGCTGCCAGATGCATTGAGTGCCTTGCCTGCCTGCCTTGCTGCCTGCCATCCTGCCAGCCTTGCTGCCTGCCTTGGTGCCTGCCAGCCTTGCTGCCTGTCAGCCTTGCTGCCTGCCAGCCTTGCTGCCTGCCTTGGTGCCTGCCAGCCTGCCAGCCTTGGTGCCTGCCTTGGTGCCTGCCTCCCTGCCAGCCTTGGTGCCTGCCTGCCTGCCAGCCTTCCTGCCAGCCTCCCTGCCAGCCAGCAACCCCACAAACATGGGAAAAAAGAGGAAGCCTCAGCCATCTGCTGCCAGCCCTGGCAAGAGGGACAGGGCCACCCTCCCGACCCCTGGCCCTCACTCTGCTTCTGCTGGGGCTTCTGTAGCACGGGCTCGCTCTTCTGCGGCTGGGGCTTCTGCTGCTTCTGCTTCTGGAGGAGCTGATGATGATGCTTCTGGAGGTGGTGCTTCTGCTGGTGCTTACTCTGCTGAGGATGCTTCTGGCGGTGGTGCTTCTGCTGGTGCTTACTCTGCTGAGCCTGCTCCTGGTGGTGGTGCTTCTGCTGGTGCTTACTCTGCTGAAGCTGCTCCTCGTCCTGCTGGTCCTAATCGTCCTGCTTGTGCTCCTGGACTTGCTCGTACTGCTCGTACTGCTCGTGCTCCTGGTCTTGCTGGTCCTGCTTGTCCTGCTCGTGCTCCTGGTCCTGCTCGTGCTCCTGGTCCTGCTCGTGCTCCTGGTCCTGCTCGTGCTCCTGGTCCTACTCGTGCTCCTGGTCCTGCTCGTGCTGCTGCTGCTGCTGCTGCTGCTACTGATGATGATGATGATCCTGCTGGTGCTGCCGGTGCTGGTGCTGGTGCTGCTGCTGCTGATTATGATCCTGCTGGTGAAGCTGCTGCTGCTGCTGCTGCTGCTGCTGCAGCTCCTGGTGGTGTGGAGGAGCAGCCCCTACAAACTGGAAGCCCCTCTGATGAGGGCCCATCTGGTCCTGGCAAAGGGAGGAAGAGGCATATGCGGGAACAGGAGAGGAGGCAATACTCCATTGAGGAGGAACATGAGGATGAGGTGCTGGAGTGGCTGAGAGAGAATGACTATCTGTGGCGGAAGGGACACCGGCTGTACAGGGACACCAAAAGGAAGCAGGCTGCTTGGAGAGAGAAGGCGGAGAGTATGGGCTACACTTCGGAGGTGCTCCTCGGCTGGTGGAAACATATGCACACCTGGTACGGGAAGCTGCACCTCAAGAAATCTGGCCAGGCCATGGTTAAGCTGACGGACAGAGAGACCTATGTCATGGCCAGGTGCAGCTTCCTGGAGGGTGAGATCCGCCACCGAGGAGCAGCAGCAGCAGCAGCCCCTCTCACGACCCTCTCTCTCCGGCAGCCTGCTGAGAGCCAGTACTCTTCCGGCCGAGAGTCAGTTCCTGTCTCCAGGCAGGTTTCTGTGGAACGTGCCATGGCGGAGAACCCACAGACAGGTGTTTTAACTGTGGTGGAGCACGTGGAGGACTCCCTGGTGCAGTGGGAGAAAGGAGACGGCACTTCCACCACAGCCCTTCCCGCATCCGCCCCCAGCTCCACCTCCACAGAAAGGCAGAGAGCCAGACAGGAGGGGCAGAGCCACACTGTCCTGCTGGAGATCAGGGACACCATCCGTAGCAGCATAGATATCCTCTCTCAGCTGGTCCACAC